>CM053788.1:316282053-316882053 GCA_028749045.1 Cupressus sempervirens
TTCTTAGGGATTGGCCCAATGCGGGAGGGAAAAAAATATAGAAAATTATGGAGCATTTCTCCCTCCATTCTCCTTTGGGAAATTTGGAAAGAAAGAAATTGCAAAATCTTCCTCAATGAGGAACTCCCCACTCTCTCTCTTAAATAAAATAGAATCTAGTATTACAAAGGTTATGAACAATAAACTTTAGATTACAATCAAAGAAGAAGGATCATTTTCAGATTGGGATGGTGAGATGAGGAAAAATTGGAGTAAGTTGATCAATCATCCATTAGTATACCCTAAAAGTAATAAGTTGGCTAGAGAAAACTACACATGGGAACCACCTAATGTAGGATGCCTCAAACTTAACTTTGATGGAGTATCCTATGGGAACCCTAGTAAGACAAGATTAGGGTGCATCATCTATAATGAAGATGGTGATTGGATATCTAAGAGATCAAAACCACTAAGTGAAGCATCTAACAACTTAGTAGAACTAGAAGCTCTCTGAGAAGGTCAGAAATTTAGTCTAGCTTTGGGTATTTAAAAATATATATAGAAGGGGAGCCCCAAATCATTCTGAACACAATTAGAAAATGTAGCACCCCAAACTAGAAAGTCAATTCCAATCTGGAAACAGTCTTGGAATCACTAAAAAAAATTGTAGAACTTAGAATTCAACACATATGTAGAGAGGGGAACTAGGAAGTACATAGTCTAGCCAATAAGGGAGGAGATAGAGAGGATGACCACATCTTAAAATCTTAAACTTCTCACCTAAGTTTTTAAAATCAACGTCAGCTCTAAACATCTTTTACCCTTCATACTCTTACCATTCCCCTTCTATTATTTCTCAAAGTCCATAAGATTATAGATATAACTCTTAAAACCTTATCCTACCTATATAGCTAGCATAAATAAAATTAACCATTACTTCTTAGACCTATTGTCCCAACTTTAAAATCTTAACACCTAGCCTTTAGTTTATTTCTTCAAGACAAAGAGAAGACTGTGTGATTTTATTTAAGCCTTTAAGTATAAATGTAATAACTGATTTAAAAAGAAACCAACGATTAAATTTTGTAGAAGATCAACTTAGTATTACTATGAGGATGTATTGGAAGGATTATTGATACTACCCAACTTAGGACATGAATCTCAACCTAGCAACTTGCTACTTATGAACAAGACTTATCCATAGTTTTATGTTCAAGCTAACAAAACTTCCATGTAAACTATGCCAGATAAGACTTAATGTTAAATGAGAGGGAAATATTTTTCTATAACTATTGGTTTAAGGTTCTAAATTTAGAACATAAATATATAGTTTCCAAAATTCCTTAAATGACAAGATGAATGGCATAGGGTAAAAATGGCAGATCTAGAAGATATTTTCTACGATGGTGAACTTAACTATTGGTGAGATGACATTTTGTAACTAATGATTTATAATAGATAGGTAATAATAAAATTGCCTCTTTATCCCCTTATACACTTAAAGACTATTCGTTGAAGCTAGTGATACCAACATTGATCCCCTAGCCTAGTGCATTTCTATCAATTAGGCAAATCTGGAAATAGCTTCAACTTTAAATTGAAACATCCTACTGATATATGAGAAGGAATCCAAAGTAGAGCACTGCTACAACAAAAACTCATGATGCATCTCCCTGTCACAAAGCATTAGGATCTCCAATACCCTATGTTATCACTTTATGGAATATTTAATGGGACTTCAACTTCTCCAAACTTACCAAACATCTAGCTAGTTTTTAAAAAAAAAACACAATTGGGATGCTCTTGACAATGTCAAATTTATAAATTTTAACTTGGGTAATCAACATATGACTTACTTCTAGGTGGTCCTTCTCTCACAACTCAAAGAAGATTAATGTTTACTCTGAATACCTTTCCATTATAATCTATCTATAGAAAAAGATATCATATATGAAACTAAATATACTTTTCATTATGATAAACTATTTGTAATCCAGTAACGAACATAGTAATTTCCAAAGTCATCTCCCTCACTATTTCAAAATCCGATACTTAGTTTAACTCTTCAAGATCATATTGTTAAACATTAATATAAATAAATGTATAACTCAAAACTTGAACCAAGTTCACTATAAAGGAAACAACTGGAATAAAATCATATCACATATTGAAACCATGAATATAAAAAATTATTAAAGTAATAATCGATATACTTGGATCAAATTTGTTAGATATGAAGTCTATTAATAAGTTTTAACACTTTAAACAAAATATATTTACTATTCAATCCTTTAATAGTCTCTCATACTTAATCTTTAACCTTAACCCTTCTCTTGGAATGAATCACAATTAATGTATTCTACAATGTTTGATACTAACATATAAAAATGAATTTCAAGTTTGTTGTGAGATGCATAATCAAGGGAGTACTTTGATCTTATCAGAAAAAGGTCTACATAAAATCACTTAAATTACAAAAGGCTTATCAAAATGAAGACTTAAATATGGATTTAAAGACATACATCAAATTCTGAAAAGTCTGTGAAGAAAGGAACACCTTTCCTAGTTCCCAAGCTCATAAGGGACATATGTGCTCATTCATTTTAAACCAAATAAAACCAATATTTGTAACAATGTAATATTGGGGTATGCACCTTTTATTTATGTAAAGATGTAAAGGACCTTTGTCCTGAGCAAGACTAGAGGTTTTCTTCTTTGTTCTTTCCTTCCAGTTCCTATTTGAATGGGGACTTTGAATTTTAATTGTTTTCCTTTTTTATTTATATAAAATATATAGGGATTTGGCCTTTTACCAATAAAAATAAATAAATTAAATTATACTTATATATACATATTTTATTTGCTAAAATATATTTATTTTTGAAACTTATATCTACATATGAAATTTGCTTATTTAAATATTTACCTAGAACACCTAAATGTAACATAAATGCATACATATACGCTCACATATTCTTTAACCATATTTAACACCACATGAAATAGATCTACATATAATTTATAATCTATAATATGAGTCTAGTTGTGTGTGTGTGTGTGTGTGTGTGTGTGTATGTATGTATACATACATGTACATACATGCATACACATACACACACACACATACATACAAACATACATACATACACATATGTGTGTGTGTGTGTGTGTGTGTGTGTTTTGATAATTGATTGAAAAGAGATTGTTGAAGAAGGTGATTGTTAAACACAGAGAATGTATGTTTTAATCATTGTTTTGTCACTAATGTCAAACTTTCTATTTGCTAGTAAGACAACTACTTATATGATTTAAGTACTATCACTTATTTGATTAATGAAGAGGATTTGATCAAAAGATGTAATAATAGCACCTAGAGGAAAGGTTGAGTTATGATTCTGTAAAGTAGTACAAGAATCAGTTAAGATAGTGATAACATGATGTATTGATAATCTACTTAAGGTTACAAAGGCTAGTTACACTAAAAAAGTTTAGAAGAACAAGTTATACAAAGTTTATCTACCAAGCTTGACCAAGTGGATAGTAGGTGCCGAGAAAAGTTAGTGCAAGCTGAGTAGAAAATTAGTTGGAGCAGAGTAAATTCTTATTCTAGTTTATGTCGAGCATAACAAGGGATGTCAAGCAAAGTTTAGTTAATGCTGAGTAGTAGTAATCTTTAGTTCATGCCGAGTAATTTTTCAGAGGATGTCGAGCAATGTAGTGTGTGCCAAGCATCAAAAGTTAGATAATGTTGAGCTGTTGCATTATTTAAAAGATCATGAATTCGATGGATCGAAGCTAAAAAGTTTGTTTTCTTGGATTATGTGAAGTAGGTGGAAGAAAAGATTGATGAGCTAGAGGTACAAAATTCAAGGTAAACCATTTTTAGGCAAATTCAAAGAGGATTGAAGGAGAAGTTTTTAGAAGAGATATGAAATGTAGGGTAGAGTCATTGTATCCTACCTAATCCATCTGAAACCTAAATTGGACAATGAAGAATGAGTGGAAAAATATCTTAATTTCCTATTTATAGGAATGGTTGGTCATGAAGCCAAGTTGTCATGTGCAAGAACCTAAGGAAGACAATGAGTCAAGGGTTTTGCTTCATCAAGCGACCTACCAAAAGAGTCTACAATGGCATGTTAAGCAACAAGGCTTAATGAAATGAATGCTTGAAGGGTGAACAAGCTATCAGAGCTGCAATGTATGAAGGATAAGAAAAATGGAGGACTGAACAATAATTTGTAATATGCAAATGAAGTTGTAAGTTGTTATCAGATCAAGCCTTACTGTTACTCTCTAACAATTGTATCATTCTAGGGTAAATCCTTTGGATTAAGGTTGACCTAATAGTCATTTGTAAATCCTTTAATCGGTTGACATTCCAAGTGAATGGTCTAAAGTCCTCTAACAAGGCTCAATCCTAATAGGGTGATTGAATTCCTTTAACAGGGTCACATTTAACAGTGTGTATTGTAACCTTTACCAGGGTTGGCCTTTCACAGGGCATCACTTCAGAAGAGTGAAAAAGAGTAGCATGTTACTGGTGGTTTTTCCCAAATTGGGTTTCCACGTAAATCATTGTGTCAAGTGTGTTGATGAATCTATTATGTTTCATGTTTACATTTTTGTAAGTTGATTTGACAGTAACCTTAAAGTTTTAAAGTGATTGCTTAATCTTATGGATGCATGCATGAAGGTAAATGTTTTATGGGTTCACTAAGTTGTGAACAATTTTATTTATACATCTAGATCTTGGATAATTGATTCACACCCCCTCCTAGTTATTATAAAATATTCCAACAATATATGCACACACACACACACACACACACACACACACACACACACACACACACACACACACACACACACACACACACACACACACACATACATATATATACACAAGCGCACACACATACACACATATATACACTAAACACATGCATCAAATATACAAGATTAATGTCCAAAATGTAGAAATACATGTATCAACAAGAATAGGTCTAGATGCACATGTATCACTAATGTGAACAAGAAATGTATTAATACACAACATATATAAATATAACATTAATTCAATATATCTATAAATGTGGACCAATAATATATAGAAATACATAAATAGATACCTTGATGTAGACTAACTCATGTTGCCCTCACCACTTACTCCCTCACTCAATGGTCCACTTGCTCTATAGGTTTCTCAATTATATAAAATTACACAAATTCCATACATTAGAATACTTTAAAATAGTCCAAGAAATAATTTAATCAAAATTTTTTAAACTTATAAATTAGATGAATTAACTTACATGTGTAACCTGATCAATAGGATCACCATATGATTGTAAATCTTATTATACATATGTCAATGCAATGTCTTGTGTGCACACAATATATTTCAAATTATACACACATACATATATGTGTATACATGAATATATATGTGTACATATGTTTGTATATATGTATGAATGTATGTATGTATACGCAACTAAATATTTAACATGAAAATAATGCACACACACATAAATATATATGTATAAATGAATATATGTGTATATATGTCTGTATATATGTTTGTATATATGTATGTATATATGTGTAATAACTTAAAAATATTCATCTAGACTATTAGCCCCCTTTTCAACATTTTGGCTAAATTAATTTAATCATTTACCTAGACCAAATTGCTAATAATCAATTTATTTGATTATAACCTATAGTTTGACTATGCTATCCTAAGTTCATTATGTGATTAAAAGAACATGTCCCCTTTTAATTAAATAAAAGACCCCATTCTTCTAACCCACTTAAAGTGCACACATAAAGTGTTTTTTCTATTTTACAATTAAAATAAATGGCTTGTGAGACTTTTGTCTTATGTGACAAGTCAACTTATATTCTATTGGTTGACTTGTGTGTGCACATGGATCACTCCTCTTTTCAAATTCCACCCTTGATCATCCACCATCTTCATCTTGATCTCTATCGTCCGTACGACTTTAAAAGGGAGAGAGCTTTCCCCCTCAAAGGATCCACCCTCATTTGAATATTGTTATGCTGCAGGTTTTCTAACAGGTTTCTTTGGAGCTTTGTGGAGAACTTCTCTTTCTTGTCTACATTCTCTCATCCATGGCATTCTAGCTTAGCTTAGCTTTCATTTTTACATGTAGCTTAAATCATATAGTCTAATAGTTGGATTGTAACACTCTCATAAATTTTTTAGCATAGTTTCATTTTGCATTATCATCTTAGCTTAGTTTCCATACTTGCATTGCATTCTTGAGAAACTCCTTGAGACATTTGCATTCTTGCATCTTGTCTTTGGAACCTCCCATTTCATGGTTTACTAGCAAGAAAAGTATTCCTAAGGCTCAGCTGAGAGCCCTTGAACTTGAAATACACTCTCTTGCACTTCGTGGATAGGGAGCTCTAAGCCGGCATCCAAGCATTCCAAACTCATGGAATCATTTGGATAGAAGGGTTTAGAGTAAGACACAATTTGAGTGTACACTTTTGGCACCCACCATGGGGTTCGAATCAAGTTTCTAGCTCCATTTGCTTTTATTTTTTATCTCTAATTTTTTATAGCAGCATATTGGATCTAATCAAGTGCTTTTGTAGAATTATCACTTTGGTTTTAAGGCCAACCCATAAGGAGATTGGTTTGAAGGCCAAAATTCTAGTTGGTTTAAAGATTTGATCATATCTTTTAAACCGCTTGGAATTTGGTTCTAAATTTTTTTTTGTAAATTGGATATGTGTCCAATATGTCTCAGTCCTATTTTTAGAGCATTTTGACATGATTTGAGAAAGTTGTGATTTTTTCTTTATTTTCTATAAAAAGTCATTTTTGATCGTAAATCAATGTATTTTTCAGAAAAACTTACATTTTCATATTAAAAAATTAATTCTAAGGGGGGTATTTTCTTTGTGTTTTGACTTTTTAGGTTGTATTAGGGATCAAAAATCCGCTTTGATAAAGCTGGCCTATTTTGACAAAATGGGTCTCTAGGGCACAAATGAAGAGATTTTTTTAAATTTTTTACATTTTTGGAAATCTCTCTGATTTTTATTAGGGGTCTCTTCTTTTTATTTCTATTTTTGAATCCGAAATCATAGCAAAAAAGTCTAATCTTGTTGACTAGGTCAAAAGCAAAGAGTAAAAATGAGAGCATTTGTGATTAGTTTGCACTTTCTTTTCATACACTTGATTGGAAGATAACTTGGATATTTGAGGCAACTAACCACTTTTTATTTCATTATTTTATATTATTTCACACTAACTTGTGGTGCTAACAAGTTGTGATTGCAGGTTTCCATCCTTATGAAAAAAATTGAAACATTGCATAAAAAGAATGCATGTCAAAGCTTCAAATGCACAAGGGCTACTAATGATTGTTTGCAGGGTTGTCCAATGCATAAAAACTCAATTTTTCTTTTTCTTTACTTTTAAATGTGTGGCATATACTAGTTTTTTATTTTTAGGCACATTAAAACTTACAATTGAGATATTTTGGTGATAGGAGAGTATGCTTGTCACCCTTGTGGTGAATCAGAAATCTTGACTTACCATTTGGTTTCAAGAGTAAGATACAACTAAATCTTCTTGTCATGTTTGGGAGAAAATGATTGGAATAGGAGAGTATGCTCTTCACCCTTGTGGTGAATCAAAAATCTTGACTTCCAAAAGTTGATCCACTCTGTGTAGTTTAGAATCCTTTAGAGGGCCTGCTTTCGGACAACTTGAGAGGAACGACCCAAGTGGGGACAAGACGATTACCTGGCTCTTCCAACCCACTATAAACTCAAGGCTACTAAGGACACAAAACCTTGGTAGACATAGTGTTTGTCTTCACCTAGTGTGATCGCTTATGGGATTTTGACCATAGGGAGATCACTAGGGAAGAATGCTTAAGGTACTCTTCTGTTCGTGAGATCGGTTACTCATCGCAAGGTGAGGTGTCTCGTAATTGGGAGCACAAGGAACACTATGAACGAAAGCCCTATCTAAACACCCTAAGTTAGTAACTACCTTTTTTAGCTGCTCAACTTCTTGGTGCAAGGATCGATCCTAGTGGACTACTCAGATCACCCCAAGATTTTACACTCACCATATGTGTTCCCTTGCTTGTGCTTATGGAACTTCCATGATAAAGCCAATATCTCTTGTGGGAAACCACTTGGTGTGAGGCAAAGGAGCATCAAGCGTGGGCCAATTTTTTGAGTAATGAACCATGACTTTTAGGTAAATATTGCTTGATGTGTTCTTGAATGTGCTAGACCTATGAAAATCTTTTGAACATACACATGACAAAAGTTCTAGTGATTTCTTTTAAGACCTCACATATTCTTGTATCATGCAAGGTTGCTTTGTCCCTTGCTTGATTGTTTGAAGACTACTCCATGTGTCACTATCTTGCTTGGAAAGAAATTGCTTTTGAACATCAAACTTGCTATGCTATCAACTATTGTCAAACTTTGTCAACCAAGTCAAAACATCAAATGCAAACATTTTCTTGTGTTTCTTGCTAAGGGGAGTCTCATCATTTGATTTTTATTTTCTATGTCTCTAGTTCTTGAACATGCTTAAAATGACTCTTTGGTCTTGGTGCTCTTGGTCTTTCTATCTTTATGGTCTATGTCCTCTATGTCCACTTGCTAGTTATCTTTTTTCTGAAATGGTTGCCTTGATTTCTTGACTACACTCTTGGGTTGGAGATTTGTTCACTTGTCACCCTGCTTGCTCTATCTATTTGGCTATTTGGGCATCTTTCCTAGCTATTGACTTGAGTCATTCATGTCATAAGTTTTTTGGACATATTGTTTGACAAGTCACTTTAATCTCTCTCTACTATCTTGGCAAGTGAACACTCTACCTCCTATAGTTTCAACATCAAGTTATCTTCTAGGCTCTTTTATGCTTGGCTTTGCATCTAAAACTATGTGATCTAAACCTTGTGCTACCAAACTTCAACCGAATCTATATGATCATGATATCCTCCATGTCACTAAAGAGTTTCAAGATCTATATGCGCAATACAAAGAACTAGAAGAGACAAATGATCTTTCTTACCTTCATCTCTCTAAGCGCATGACAAAAATGAAGTCTAAACTTGAGAAAAGGTTAGAGGAGAAGATTGCATCATTACATGAATCTTCCTTAAGGTCTTTACATGCATGTGAGTCACCTTCTTTGAGGTCATCCTCTTCTTCTAGGTCTACATGCTCTACTTCAATACATCAAATGTCTTCATCTTCTAGATCTAAATACCTCTTTAGAGAACAAGCAAGTGATACCTCCTTTGAGCATATGCCAAAATTTCATGATGGACCTATCTTTGACCAAGATAATGATGAAGACATGGATGCATACCATTCACTTGAGAAACAACAAAAGGAATCTAGACATACTTCTAATAGAACTTTTACTCCCTTGGAACATTCTTATGATGACATTTTGCAAACACTTCTTGAAACTAAGCTCATCATTTTGCCTAAGTCTAGCTCCTATGGAAATCCTTTCTTGGATGCTTATTGTGCTTATCATCAATCTAATGACCATGCTACTTTTGATTGTATAGAGCTTAAACATAAAATCCAAGATCTCATTGATGACGAGATTGTTGATCTTGGAACCTCTAGTGATTCATGTGGTGAAGATACTTCTCTTGAGAAAGATCGTATTAATGAACCTATGTCTAGTGATGGTTTCCTTGATACCTCCACTTCTTCTAACAGTTGTGCATCTCCCAACACTTCAAAGCTTTCCAACATGCCTCCATCAAATAAACAACCTAATGCTTTCCACATTTACTACATGTATCCTCAAGGGCTACCTCTAAAAGAAACTCAAGCTAATCTTCACTTGGCTGCAAACCTTTTCCATGCTACTAATCCTAAACATCCTCAACCTTCATGCACTACTATGCCTAATCCAAGCACTACTCCATTCATTCTTCATTCTCCCTTATCCTTAGAAGCAGCTCCATATCAAGAGGACCCTCAAAAAGAAAAAGTTATATATATCAAGAAAGATCAAGATCAAGCACCCTTTCATCTTCAAAATTTCACCCCTCCATATCCTATATCTTGTCCACCTCCTAAGTATGATGAAGATACCACTTCCATTATCTCCCTTGAGCTTACTGAAAATTATGAGAAAAGTTCTCTTCATATGCTATCCAAAGCTACTTGTCAAGATCAAAGCATCCCCTCATGTTCTACTTCTCCACATCCACTTCAAAATTGTGTTCAAGCTTCAAGTGCTCCGATTAAAAATGTTGCTCCTATCAAAGCTACTCATGAGTCTATTGATTGCTTTGACCATGTTGCTCACTCTAAAGATGTTGATATCCCTTTTCACTATCCATTTTCATCTCCTAAGTCTATCCTTGGTCCTCATCCATTAGAGCTAAAGCCTTCAAACCTTCCATCTATATCGGGACCTTATGTTCCTTCATCTCCTACACTTTCCACTCCTGGCTCTCCCATCATACCTCAAGATTAACAAAGACACTCATCCTTGATGACTTTTCACCCATCTATCCATCTAAACCAGTCATATCAGCCTTATTTATCCACAAATCCCAAGTCCTTTGGAAGTGAGAATAAACATAAGAATCCATTGAAAAAGAAAGATCACTATGTCCCATCTAATCGACATGTGAATGCTAAGAATGAAAATGCACAAAAGAGACCACAAAGGTCCACTATTCAAAAAGCTAAATCAAAAAAAAAATGGGTACCTAAACCCATTATTGAAGAAATGTTTTGAAGTATCCAAAGGAAAATCTAAAGCTATATGCATTCCCAAGTCTCTTTTAAAAGACTTGAATATTGAAAATACTTAAATGTTGAAATTCAAGCTTCCAAAGGCTTCCATTCCATCTTCTTCTAAAAATATTTCTATAAATATTCCAAAGCCTTCCACTCCACTTTTTTCCAAATCTCTTCTACCACCTCATAGATCTAAACCTCAAGCTACTTCATCCATGATTCCTCCATCATTCTAATACCCTTCAAGGTGTGTGTCAATGTTGATTTTGTCCAATATTTCAACTACCCTCGTGAAATCCTCTAAAGCTTACACTTACTTTCTATACATGAACTATTATCCTCCATATACTCTTCCTACTATCATTTCTCTTTCATCACCCTATCAAAATCTTTGAGCATACCTTTCTATGGTCTTGGTTTATCATGACTTATCTTTTCTATAGGAGCACTATCTACATTCAAATAGCTTGAGCTCTTTCAAAAACTTCAAAAAATTCAAAAAAAAAAAAAATTAATGAAAAAAAATGAAAATGTGCCTTGGTGAAAACCACTTCTTGTGGCACCTTGGTAGCAAAAGTAAAGAGAAATAAATCCATCCTATGGTGAAAACTACTTCTTGTGACACCTTGGATAAGTACCATGATGAAAACCTGGCAAACAGGCATCATGCATAATTCTTCCACCATCCATCTATCCCCTCTTCTCTCTTTGATCTTCACAATGTTAAGCTA
Organism: Cupressus sempervirens; assembly: GCA_028749045.1. NCBI lineage: Eukaryota > Viridiplantae > Streptophyta > Pinopsida > Cupressales > Cupressaceae > Cupressus > Cupressus sempervirens. The sequence goes on from CM053788.1 coordinate 316,293,549, forward strand.
TCTTTGCATATTGGCTATCTTATCCATGAGATTCTCTATTTTTGCTTTTTGATTCCCTCATAGCATCCATCTTGAGCTTTATTTTTATTGCTCTATCCCATCACTATCTTATCTAGTTGACTCCTTGGTCTTGATCATAATAAATAAAACATGGTTCTCATAGGCCTCTTGACATGTCTACTCTCTTGGATCGCATGCTTTTATGCTATCTTACTCATTGGCTTCCATCGCTTATCTTATATGCTATCGCACTTGTTGGCTTCACCGCTTATCCTACATGCTATCTTTTTCATTAATTCCATTGCTTATCCAAAACATGCTTCATATGACTATTTCACCTCTTTCCATAGCTTGGATACTCCTGAGGAGTCAGTCCTTGAGGATCACTTTTACTTGCTTCATACTCCTTTCTTATCCATCTCTGCTTATCCACTGGCTTGTTTCTCCATCGTGTCCTATACCTTGCTAGATATTAGGAGAAAATGATGTGATCTTGCTCGAGAACTAGTGATCTCTAAAACCTTCTAAAAAATCTAGAAAAATCATATATGATGCTGAAAAAATCCTAAAAATTAGAACAATGCCCTGAAAAAAATGATCGTCTTAGTGAAAACCTAGCAATAGACACTTTGATGTATCACCAAAAAAATTCAAAAATACAAAAATAAAAAAAAATTGAAAAAAGTCCTGAAAAAAAAATATGTCAAGTGGTGAAAACCTAGAAATAGGCACTACTTGAAACCCTTGCGCCTATGTCTATTAGTCTCAATCACCTACTTCGCTACACATTTCCTAGCTTGGAATTGTTTCTTGTCCTTGTCTCGGTGGCATAACTACTTAGCCTATTGAGGTATTCTTGTGCATTAGGGTTTCTTTGACAACTCACAAAATAGTGTTTCTCAACACTTCCCCCACCTTAACATCAAGTGTTTTTTTAACACTTTTTAGATAGTTTACCTACGATCTTCGATGTCGTGATATTTCTCACTACCAGAATCAAGTCTTGAAGAAATGGCCAAGTGACTTACACACATGCACTTTAACACTTAAACAACTAAGCTATGCTGATCTTTATCTACTTTGTGTGTTGTCTATGATGATTTCTTTACTATATGGTCCATCCCTAATAGTCTTTCAAGGATGTCATTGACTAGAAGACTGGGGGCATGGGGTATGCTTTCTTGATTTCTACTTGTGGGTATACTTTATTTGTCTATAGTGTTTTAAGCATCCATGCTTGTCTTATTTGACAGTATAATCCTTGATTGTTTTTACAAGACCTCACTCGGGGGTCATCTTCATGCTTATACAGGCGTAATCTTGCTAAATTAAACTTAGGGAATCTAATCGCGTAGTTATCTTGACTTATATGTCTCTGATGCTTAGATTGGATTTCCACATACCTATCTGATATCGATCATATTCATATCCTCATAGTTATACTAGTGATGGTTGTATGATCTCATGATGTCCCTAATAAATGCTCAATGATGAAATTAAGAGTCTAAATGTTATGTGCTTCTTGCTGGTAAACCACTTTGCATATTAGCTTGCATTTTAGGTCTTTTTTTATAATTTTTTTAAAAAAGTCTAGTCTTGCATTATTGCATATGGGGAGAGCTCTCTCTTCATCTTTTCGCAGACATATTGGCTAACTCGTTTCATATATTTCTTTACTTTCTTCTTGTTCATGTCTTTTCACCTTCTTAATCTATCGCTTCATCTCTTTTCTATCTTATCATCACATTATATAAAGTTTTGACCTCTTAAATAATTTTGACATCCTAGATTCATTTTTGGGATCAAAATCCAAATTCGAGTTCATCTTGATGGTCAAAATTGTCTTTTAAAATTCTACTTTCTTCTAAGCAGTTAGCTGACCTTTTGAGGTCTAATCTTTGAATCATCACTGGGGCATCTTCATTTCTTCATGTCTTCATCATTTCCATACTTTATATCTACTCAAATTCAACCTTTTCATGTCTAAAATAATCTTTCTACTAGATTTGACCTAATTTTTACACTGTATCCTTCAAGGTCAACTCTAGTCAAACTGGGGCATTTAATCAGTTTCTTATAGTCATTCTTGGGTTTTAATCATCTATCTGTCATCTTGGACATTGCTATATTCTAATTTTCTCATGTCTAGCCAGTTTCTGCATCCCCTTACCTCATTTCAATTTCGATCCTAAGGGGGCAGAAATACTCTATCAGTGATTGCTACAGCTATCTATTTCTTAGGAGCATTTGTTTGATCTTCTCACTTGTTCTCAATCTATCTACTTTGCTAAGTGTTAGCATTCTTCTTGAATTCTAACATCATCGTATCCTAGTGTTTAGTACTACCACTATTAGGCTATACATTTAGGACTTGCTATCTTTTTCTACATTTCATTCTTCAAAATCAAATATCTATATCTATCACTGCCTACTTGACTTTCTATTTTCTTTGACATAATGTGTTCCTAGATCAATCACACATTAGTCAAAGAGGGGCAAATGTAATCACCTAAAAATAGTCATCTAGACTATTAGCCCCCTTTTCAACATTTTGGCTAAATTAATTTAATCATTTACCTAGACCAAATTGCTAATAATCAATTTATTTGATTATAGTTCATTATTTGATTAAAAGAACATGTCCCCTTTTAATTAAATAAAAGACCCCATTCTTCTAACCCACTTAAAGTGCACACATAAAGTCCTTTTTCTATTTTACAATTAAAAGAAAAGGCTTGTGAGACTTTTGTCTTATGTGACAAATCAACTTATATTCTATTGGTTGACTTGTGTGTGCACATGGATCACTCCTCTTTTCAAATTTCACCATTGATCATCAACCATCTTCATCTTGATCTCTACCATCCGTATGACTTTAGAACGGAGAGAGATTTCCCCCTCAAAGGATCCACCCTCATTTGAATATTGTTATGCTGCAAGTTTTCTAACAGGTTTCTTTGGAGCTTTGCAGAGAACTTCTCTTTCTTGTCTACATTCTCTCATCCATGGCATTCTAGCTTAGCTTAGCTTTCATTTTTACATGTAGCTTAAATAATATAGTCTAATAGTTGGATTGTAACACTCTCATACATGTGTTAACATAGTTGCATTTTGCATTATCATCTTAGCTTAGTTTCCATACTTGCATTGCATTCTTGAGGAACTCCTTGAGACATTTGCATTCTTGCATCTTGTCTTTGGAACATCCCATTGCATGGTTTACTAGCAAGAAGAGTATTCCTAAGGCTCAGCTAAGAGCCCTTGAACTTGAAATACACTCTCTTGCACTTTGTGGATAGGGAGCTCTAAGCCGGCATCCAAGCATTCCAAACTCATGGAATTGTTTGGATAGAAGGTTTTAGAGTGAGACACAATTTGAGTGTACAATATGTATACATAACTAAATATTTAACATGAAAATTAATTCAAATATTTTTATACCTGATCTCCTAAGTGGAATGCATGTCTAATGTCAGATAACTCAAATGAGTGTATGGAGATTACATCAAGATCAATAGCCTCATCCATAAGTAGAGATGTGAATCCAATCCTGAATCAGGAGGTCATAGGTTTTTGCTAGATAGGACGAGGTGTAGAATATATTATAGGAATTGTCTTCTCTAGAGGAGGTCTCAAAGCTATAGGACGTATCAAAATCTCCTCCTCTTTGGAATTACCTGCCCTCGCATCTCCATGTCCTTGTTTATTTCCATTGAAGAATCACCTAACTAGTCCTTAAATGAAGTAGAGAAACTCATTCACAATAGCCCCATAAAATATATTGATACTCTGATATGCCTCAAGAAGATCTCTGACTAGTACAAAGCTCATCGTGTGAAAATGACTCCTAGGTTGTTGTACTATCTCATTAGGTGTGGGAAGATTATAACAAATGAATGGATGATAAAAAGGATGTAATGGATTGACACCTTGAGGTGTGCTAGACTCTAGTGTATACCTTCCAACATGATCAAATGAAAACTCATCAACTTGAAGCACAATGGAGGAAATGCTAGAGTACATCTCCACATGAGCATCCTCAACAACAAAATCTCCTACTCGAATAAATGTATCCAAACCTTTTGTAAGAACAAAAAGTTTAAATTCCCTTCTACTAGGGGGTTGTGGTAGATTAGATGATCTGAACTTATCTGTGAAATTAACCTTGTCCCTGGTTCACATGACATGGATAGTTTGTATAATCCACATCGTAACCCATATAAAATTTTGCAAACTGTTGTTTGTAGAAATAAAAGGGCACCTCATCCTTTTGTAGCCACATATGGTGTGCCACCAACCATCTAGGATTTATGAACAAGGAAATGAGAGCATCCTGGAACTTTTTCACTCTATAAGTTCTCACTACAAGCATGTCTAAGTAATCTCAAAATAATGTGCTTTTAACCATCTAGGTGGAAACATATATATCTTGAGTCATATATCTCATAGGCCCTAACACTTTGAAACCTAAGTATTAGAAATGTATCTCAATCGATGTATCATCATAGGAGTTGTATGGTTCAACCTTATAATTAATGCTCATTAGCTATGTCCTAATAGAAGAGAGTCTCTCCCTATTAGGGAGGACGTTGACATTTTTACAATGTCCTCTCTAGCTTAACTAGAGAGGTCTGCAATAACATGAGAAAATCCTATCTATGGGTCTTCCTACATTACTATTAACCTTAGATGAACTACATGATGCATGGCCACTACAAGGCCCTATACTAGGCTCTAAAGCATTGGATGCCATGATATGTGTAGTATGAAATATAGATAAAAATAAAATAGATAAACATTGCAAGTGTGTACATGTGAATAGATATAAAATTAGCAAAGTAAAATTGTCCAATCTAATAAATGTGTATATAATGTGTACATTACATGCAAACAATACATTTAAATCATCTATAATTAAACATTAAATAGATATATACCTAAATATCACATGTACAAATTTAACACTCACCTGACAAATCAAACATTGAAAACTTTAAGTTTATATTAAACATGTCCCCTTACAACAAATTAAAATAACTAAAAACATATTATGTATCTATCCCCTTAATGAATTCATTTAAAATCATCAAACATTTACGTCCTTAAAGTTTGCAACACATATACATTGAACAAAAAGAAAAAAAAAAACTTTGTAAAGATTAACTTAACATTTTTGTAGCAAGAAAAATGGAGAGAGAAAGTGAGTAAAGAGAGAGTGGAGAGAAAGTGAAGAGAGACAGTGAGAAGAGAAAATGATGAAAGAGAGAGAGAAAGTAAGGAGAGAGAGTAAAAAGAGATATAGCAAGGAGAGAGTATATAGAGAGATAAAGTAAAGAAAGTGAGTGAAGAGAGCTTGATAGTGAGGAGAGGGAGTGAGGAGAGAGAAAGTGACCTAAGAGATAGTGAGAAGAGAAAGTAAAGTGATAGTGACGAGAGATAAAGTAAGCTGAGAGATAGTGAGGAGAAAGGGTGAAGAGAGAGATAATGAGGAAAGAGAGTGAAGAGAGAGGAAATATTGAGGAGAGAGAAAGTGACTTGAGAAATAGTAAGGAGAGAGAAAGTATGGAGAGAGATAGAGTGTGTGAGGAGAGAGAAACTAAGGAGAGAGTGAGGAGAACAAAGGAATTTTAAGGAGAGAGAGTGGTCCAATAGCTTGATACAAGTATATAATGTTTAACATGTTTTAAGTTTTTCATAGTTTGACTGAAGGTATAATGTTTTAGTGTAGTTTAACTTGGTTTAAGTTTTTCTATACACTTGTATATAAGCTTAAAAGTGTTATCCTATAGGTTTAAGTTTCAAGTTTTAAGTTTTCCTATAGACTTTAAACATTTTTAAAAACTAAAGTATTAAAAAAAAAAAAATTCCTACCTAACATAACAAAAAAATTAACATTTTTAATTGATTACAAATTTAAAAAACAATTTTCTAACTATTTCCTACACAATGTAATAAAAAATCAACACTTACGATTAATTACAAATTTAAAAACTATTTTAAAACTATTATAATAAGAAAACTAAACAAAAGATAAATGGAAAAGAATTCAAAATAATGCAGCAAAAAGTCTATCAAGATTGTAGTGGTCTTGAAACTCAGAAAAAAGATAGTCTATAGTCCATTATAAGTCTATAGTCCATTATTATACAAGGGTGACCACATAATAAAGGATCTAGATTTAAACAACTACAAATTGGCACTTTGATTACTAAGTTATCCTCATATGAAAATATGAATACCTTGAAAGTTGATATGATATCTGAGAAATCCCATACTAAAACCAATTCCAATGAATTGGAGTGACACTCCTATTCTTCCAACCTTTATTCCTTGACCTTTTATTTGCATATCCTAATGACCCACATTTTGAAGACAAACATGTTGATGATACCCCTCCTATAAAAAATTGTCCTCAAGCCTAGATCAAAACTTTATGTGACCTAGCACTACTTCTGAAGATAGTGCTAGTGATACTGACATGATTAATGTTTTTAGTTTTACCTTCACACTTGACATCCAAAATATATAAAATTTTTGATGATGATATGCCTCTATTATAGCCTAAACCAATATATCAGGACTAGTAAGAACCACAAAGCTTATATTTATTCAAAAATGATGATGTAATAGAAAACTTCTTTGAGCTCTAAAAGGGCATGTCATGGAGCAATCACAAAGTAGGTTTTTCAATTAATCCAAATGTCATAGTATATTTTTTGGAGTCACTTCTATCTTTCATTTGCAAAAGTAAAAATAAAATTTAAAAAAGAAACAAAAAAATAAGAATAATAGGTCTTTTGGTCAAAATTGAAAGGCATCATTAAACCATTAAAAAATAAAAAATAAAGGATGTATCTAAGGATGAAAATGTCTCTAATGTGTCCAAGGATGGAATATTGGATATACCTTACAACATAATAAGTAAACATTATTTATTGATATGGTAAAAGAAATCAATCTTGGATTGTAAAATAACCCAAAGATAATCCACTTTGTAGTGTCTTTATATGAGCAAGAAAATGATGATTTCATAAAATCCTTTTAGGAAAGGAAAATTAACTTTCCCTGGTATTATGTAGATATGTTGAGATTGGATATTGAATTATTTCTTCATCACTTTCCACATAAATTGGGTATCAAGTCAATCAAAGTAAATATCGAGGAATATGCATCCCCAGATAGTTCTTCTAGTGAAAGTTAAACTAGAAAATTTATTGGATATGGGTCTCATAAGACTAATTGATTATCTAGAAAGGACTTCTAATTTATTCTTAGTAAGAAATGATAGTAGGGGTGTAAACATGTGTTTATATTTTCATGATCTCAACAATGCATACCTTAAAGATAATTTCCCTTTTCCAAACATCAATATTATAATAGACATGACAACTAGATATGAGATGTTATCATTGAAGAATGACTTCTTTGGGTACAACCAAATTATAATAGCACTTAAGGATTAACCTAAAATATATTTCATTTGTGCTTGGGGAACAACTATTGAAATGTGATGTTATTTGGCCTTATGTCAAAGCCACTTATTAGAGAGAAATGGAAAAAATCTTCCATGACATAATGTACATATTAATGGATGACTATGTAGATGATATGTTATGAAAATTACTTGCCAAAAAATATCATTTGAGCATTCTAAAAAGATCTTTGATAGAATGGAAATTTATAAACTTTGGTTAAATCAATAGAATTGTGTCTTTGGAGTTATTACAGGAAAAATCCTAGGTTATGTTTGTTAGAGTAATTAGATATTTCCTAATTAACTCTAGTTTTGTTGGTTTTCTTGTCGAGGCCTGGATCGTCTCTATCCACTTTCATTTCACAGGGGGGTAGGCAGAATTATCATCTTCTCAACAGTTAAAATGAGTTTGGTTCCTTGGTCTTTTTGACCTTAAGGTTTTTATCTCTTTTATGCCCAAAAGATAATAATTCCCCTCTATCTGCTCATTTTTTTTATTTTTGTCATGTTCATTGTTTGCCTAGCTTTGACTGGTCTTTTTCGTAGGGGTGTTTTGTGAATCCTCATTGGTTTGGTTTAATTGTTCATGTTTGTGTGGGTAGAGTGAATAATTAGACAAATTTTCCTTATTTTTCAAGTTTAAGATTATGAACACACTCCCAATGCGGTTTTATGGATATGATTTCATCATTTCTGAGAAGGCACATTTCCACTTGAGTTGGGGATAATATTTTTAAAGCTTCCCTTTTTTTTGCGAGACTTGGCTCTAGTAGAGAAGTGGTGGCTGGGTAGTCTGACCATGGTGGTGCTCCCCAAATTTCTTGGTAGTGTTGGTATTGAGATAGGGGATTTCCCTCTTTCATTCTACCAGTCCCATAATCACTTCGCAACCGATGAAGCATTTTATGGCCCTATTTTGAACTAACTACTCATTTGAATTAAATGAATGTCACATCAAGTCCTTTTTTTAGTAGTCGACATATATCATGCCATGTCCTTACATGTCAAACATGCAAGTATTAAATTATTATCTTTCTGTACTGATAGTACAAGCTAGAATAGTAGTTTTTGGTATAGTCAGGTTCTTTCTTTGTACTAGATATGTGTAATTGGGATCTCAATGATAAGTGTTGGTTTTATAATGTAGGGGTTTATTCTCTGATGATTGATTATCATGTTATAGGTCCATGGATTTATGTGCATTACTTTATAATCTGCTAGAGGTAACTACCCTCTACAAGGTATGATCGTTCTAGATCATAGTATTTGTGTAACTATAGTATTTTGGGTTTTAAGATCTTCCCTATTATCATTAGCAGAATATCAAAAGGATTTTTGGGATTGAAAGTCTGAAAAGTGGTAGCTTATATGTAATATAGCTTAAGAAAATTACTAACACATGTCTAGTGTTTTGAGGTGGGTGATGGATCTATTTGATGATGATCTCATGGGTATGTGAGATGTGCAATATTTCTCCTCCAAGAAGACTAAGGTGGATAAGGAATTTGAGAAATTTCCACTGGTCCTCAAGTATCATGATACAACTTTTCATTCCTCCAAGGTAGACACCTTACTCAAGTATGTCACAGACATGGATATCACAGATTGGAAGGATTTTTAGACACTTCATGATGACCTACTAGTTAGGGGGAGAATTGGAGAGGCTTTAGCCAAAGAAATTATTGGTAATGAGATTATATAGGTTAGGTTCTTCACTTATGCAGTTCAATGTCTTGAAATGATGATAATTTATGCCAAACAGTTCAATGAGAGAGGCATATGGTTACCTGGGTCTCAAGTGAGCCTTTTGTAGTCATATACAAGGTCATCATGACTCAATGCTTTCAATGTGTGGATTTTCTTGGTGCTCGTGTGTTGGCCCTTGATGAAGCAATGAAGTAGTTCAAAGATATTAAGAGCAAGGTCAAAGCACTCATCAATGTAAACTAGTTGAAGAAATAGAAGATGTATTATTGAACCAATCTAGTTTTGCATCTTCTATTTATGCTAGATTCTTAGGAAGTTCTATGCCTGAGAATTTTCCTCTTGAATGTATTATTTTCTAGCAAACATTACCATGCATGTCATTTAGTTTGATTGGGCCTCTCTTATTTTACGAGCAATCAGAATTTGGCTTGGGGTATTGCGAGATTACTTAGGTCAGCCAAAAGAACATAGGAAGGGGGAAAATGAATTCATGATGAATTCCCACTTGGTGTGGTTAACTACTTGGCCAACACCAAGGATTCTGTTCTTGATTTAGAGAGGTGTAATGATAATCACATCATGTGGACATCTAACCCTCATAGGGGTATTACCCATAATTTCCATTTGAGGAATGCTTCCCACATGAGGCATGGGTAAATGATTATTTTGTTTTTGACATATCCTTGTTGTTGTCAGAGGACATTAGGTTTCCTATCTCAAATCCTACCAATATATTAATAGCAAAATGAGGTGCTTATTTCTCTCCATATTGGAAGTTCACATACATCCAGGTGATACTTTTTAGTAGGAAGCCCTTCATACTTCCCCAAGTTTGTATAGACTAGGTGATTTTATTAGAATTTTGTAGACAACTATTGGAATTTCATGATATTTGTGCAACAATTAAGTAACAGATATCTCTTTTCCTTTTTGATGTGGTGAGTATTCATGGACTTTGATTTAGGATAGGGAAGTCGAGATGGAGTAGATGACCTATTTTTTTAGAAAGTTTTACCTTTGAAAGCAAGATTTTGATTATTCAGGTTAGGCATCATGCTCCAAAGTAGGCATCAAGTTTTACATGAAACATGTGGATTTCTGGACCAACTTCCTTACAAAATTTGAGGTGTGGGAAAATAATTACAATCAAATGATTGCCAAGCAAATAGATGATTATAGGCTATATGCCATCCCCAAAAGTTTCAAAGATCATAAGGATCTATTAGAGATATACAAGAAGATAAAGGTGGGCCTTTAGGCTCTCCCCCCCTATATATTGGGATGCAAAGGAGCCTATATCACTAGAAGGGATAATAGTGGAGGTGATCTATCGAAGCCACGAACACTTTACTGTGGAATGCCCCAAGAGTGTATCTTATCCTGAAGAGTGTGATAAATTTCCAACTTCATCTCATTGGTCACAAGGTTGGGGTAGAGGTAAGAAAAAGGTTGGTAAGTCATGGGTTCAGTTGGGGGAATACAATGCACTGGTCACCTGGCTCGCAAGGCAAGTAAGACAAATGATCAAGAAGTCTTGAAGACTAGGGGAGGGTGTGAAGGTAGGGGTAGAAGGGATTCATGTTCCTCTTAGTAGTTCCCCTACACCCATCTAGGAGGGTCCAATGGTGAATCCTATTTGGTTGGATGATGAGGAAGAGGAAGACCAACAAGAACCTTGATTGGTGAGAAGATGACAAAAGATGAAGTGTAGGAGGCCAAAGGTTAGTCTTAATGTTTCTTTGATGGAAGAGAGTCTTGAGAAGCCAATTGAAATTAAAGAATATTCTCTTAGCACAAAGATCATCGATATTACTAAAATGGAAGATCCATCATAGACAGTCATCCATGAGGTAATAGTAGGGAAAGTGTCTAGCCCACTAGAGAAGGATTGATCTTGCTCAAAGGATGGAGAAAATAGATGAAGGCGATGCAACCTCTATGATTACTCCCAAAGAATAAATGAAAGGGGAGAAGGCACCAACAACCATCCCTGAGGAAGAAGGAAAAGGAGAGGAGGATCTACGCCTCCTGGAATAAGAAAAGAAAAGAGAAGAAGAAAGGAAAGAAGTTGAGTTGTTCTTTCAAAGGTAGAAGGAACAAGAGAGGGAAGACCTCAGACAACACTTGGAAAAAGAACATGACTACATAGAAGAGTAGGTTAAGAAGGATGGAGAAGAGATCTGAAGAGTCCAATCAAAGGTTTCCATGGAGGGGGTAGATGTGTCCACCACAGAAGGAACTAAAACCTAGGTTGAAGGAGTAGTTGAAGTCCCAAGGCCTCCAAAAGAATCTAGGAGATGTCTCCCAAGAGGTAGTTATGGTGGGAGGTGACTAGCTTGAAGAAACCAGGGTAATGATAAAAAAGATCACTCTACAGGTAGTAGGTAGTAAAGGGGAGGCCTCACAAGAGCCACCCTTGGCCTCAAAATTATCAAGTGGTAAGAAATTGGTGACTATTGTATTATGGATTACCAGACTAGAACCCCTAGAGTGGCTGGTGAAGGAACAAAGTAAGAAATAAATATGTCCTCCCATTATGACATTAACAGATATGGTAGATGTGATGACCACCTTCCAACCTGACAAAAGGCCAAAGAAGAGGGACATAATGTTTTGAGGGTGAAGAATGAGCCTAATTAGGAAGTAGTCACTACAATAGTGACCCCACCAACTAGACATAATGAAGGGGGCATCTAGTCCAAATAATATGTAGTCATCAAAGTAACCTTTGGATGCCAAACTCTAGATATCGAGCTAGCATATATTCATCAGGTTAGGGAGAGTGTACAAGATATATATATATATTAGGTTTGGTCAAAAGATCACCAAGTTAAAAGTGAAGGTTAAGGAATATAAGGCACTACTAGTTAGATTAGCTTCACCAATTGAAACTACCCCTTTAGTCCCTCCTTCCTCATAGATAGATGCATCCATACCACAAAAGGAGCTCATAAAATTAATGGTGGTAGATGGTTGGATCTTTGAGAAAATGAGGGAAATAAGAGAGACCTTACCTTCTTTCTTGGCTATATTTTTCAAATGGGCTAGTTTGGGTTCTACGGTGGTTAATGTATTAGTAGAGTGGGGTGGAGAAGAGAAAGAATTGGTTTGGCTAAGGGACACAATCAATGAATTATTTCAAGTAGGGGATGAGCTCATATAGGACCTAGATATAGTGCATGGGTATGACCCTGCCTATTTTTATTTTAGTTATCAATTGATCGGATACCAAATCAAAATAATAAGGCCCCTATTGGCCACCATGAGGCCTAAGAACACAAAACTCTAGAACTAGATCAAGAATTTCTCAAAGATAGACAAGGAAATAATGAGATATGATCCATGGGAAGAAACGAGATGGGCTCCTATAGATTCTATGCTCACCTATTTTGATGAGCATCTAGAGGAGATAGTTTCATGCTCTAAGAATTTCAGTACCAAGTTTCAGGCTCTAAGAATTTTAGTACCAAATCCATGAAGCCTTTAATTGAGATAGTAATCAATTCTCAAGATTCCAAAGAAGAAATAAGGTTCTTAGAGATGATCATTGAGGATACAAAGTAGTAGATGGAGGAGTCTCAAAGTCAGCTCTATTATGTTAAGAGCCTCGATCAAGCAACATTCTTTGAATTTTTTGAAGAATTTTACAGAGCTCAAGAGAAGGTCAGATGAGGATGAAAGAGAAACATTGGGATAATCAATAAATCAATAACTTTGGACCTCAAGGTGAAATAACATTCTCTTAATAGCCTTTTGGGATACGTATGGGGAAATCTTTGTTTCGCCACCCATAATCATGCCACCTAATTTTGTCAAACAAGTAACTGCCAAATGGGAGAGAGTTTGGTTACAAGAATTTAATAGAACTACATAAAACCACTGCTAGCTCAAAAGAAGAGAAGAATATATGATCTTGTTACCTCTTCTTCCCCTCATGCAGGCCTTCTAATTTTTCTTTATTTCTTGTAATAATGTAAATACCATAGGTAATACCTATGTGTCAGGCATATTAAATATAGTATATAGATAAGGGTATTGGTCCTGATAAGTAGTTACTAATATTTGTGGTGTATCAAATCAACATAGATATTTTGTAGAATGCAAATAAATTTGTGTATAAATATGAGAATAGAAGACTCTAAAGGGGTTAGTCAAATTGTTGATTTTACTGTCCAATGTCCACTATTGCATCTCATTGACAACCATTCACATTTGTAATATCTATCTTAAAGAAATATTACATATTAGCTTCCTAGAAGTGTTCTCTCTTGTTCAAACCAATGCTTTCTGGTATTTGAAGATGTTATTAGAATAGAGGAATCCTGGAGTTCTTCCTATGGGATTCATTTATCTTTGAAAGAAGTGGGATCTTTATTTTTTGTTACTATTATCTTCCTTGGCTTAAATAAAACTAAATGATCTTGTTTCCTTTAGTAGTATTTCATTTCTAGCAGTTAGTGATGTTAGATTGATTGATCAAGCATATACTTAAGTTATACTACCATTCAAGCATATATTGTTGATAATAATGGTGAAAAAGTAGACTATAGGTAGATTAAATCTATAACTCTACAATTTTTTTTTACTTTCTTGTTATTTTCTTTCTATAACCCCCTTTGGTTCTATCTTATGACATTTTCTCAACCCAGTTCAAGTGACCCATTTCCAAAATCTAGTGAACATAATGAATCATTGAAGACTTCACCCACCTTATTATAAATCTAGTCACCTCCTCATCCAAATTTTCCTATTTCTTGCATGATTAAAACCTGATCTACATGAGCTTAGGAGTTGAGAGTTCCTCTCTCCACTCTTTCAAGTGATATTGGCCAAGCATTCCACTCTAGTGACAATTTTTACTCTGTTGATAGTGCATAAAACAAATTTCTATTAAAAAAAAGTGCAAATGTGATGATTATAAAATTCTAATAATTAAAATTAGATGAATTGATGGAAATTGATGTGCCTTTTTGGCTAGGAACTTGACTATTATTTTATTGGTAATTAGGATTGGGAGCATATGTTTTAGATGACCAATTTTAGGTCATTATATTTACCTCTCTTTGAATTGATGTGTGGAAAATGTATTAATTTAAATAAGTTTTCATTATGAAATGCATGACAACTTGATGTGAACTAGTGAAGCTAATTCCTAAGGAGTTGAAAAGAAATTTACTCCAAACTTGATTGAACAAAGACTGATTGATGAAAAAGATAAACTAACTTTTAATTTGATCAAACAAAGATTGACTAACTAGTTATAAACTAAATCAAAACTTGATGGAATGAGGATTGATTGATAAGATATCAGAATATTTAGTTTGACATACATTATGATGAAACTGACCATCTATCCAAGGATAATGATGAAATAACCAATTTGATATGGGTTTGATGAAATTTATCACCATCACAAATTTGATTTTGAATGAATAATTAGATTGACATGGTTCTTGGTGAATCTGATTACCATCAAGAAGTTGATTAGGATAATTGACTTGATGTGGGTCCTGATCAAGTCATTCACTTGATTGATAAGAAAATATAAAATTGATATGGGTCCTGATGAAATTTATTTTCCCCTAGAGATTGATTGAATTTCTATCATAGTGATTTGATATGAATCTTGACAAAACCTCTTGTTAGAAAGATTGACCAACCTCAACTTGATATGGATTCTGATGAAGTTTAGAGAAGTGTAGAAAGATAAAAAAAGTGCTTAGTTTGATATGAGTTTTGATGAAACTGAGATTCCCTTCATGGTGAAATTCTCCTAGTGATGAGTACTTTGATTTTTTATTACGTTTATAGATTGATTGATGTCATGAAAGATAGGTTCAATGATATAATCATCTTGACCCTTCAAGAGTGAAATTGAAAGATAATATGATAAAAAATTCATCCTAAGCAATTTGGTTGAAGAATAAGATTCAATGATGATAAGAAATGATGTAAGTTTGATTTGATCTAATTTTTATTGATTTGCATAAGATTTTGAGCATGTTCTGCAAATATTTGAGGTCTTGCTGACCAAGTTTAACCTTGGTTGACCAAAGTTGACTTTTTATGTTGAAAATAAAAATTTGATAATTTTTTATTTGATTATGTTCTAAGGTTGATTTCATGTCATAAAAAATGATTGCACAAGCTTTGGACCACATCGGTCTAAATAATCTTTAAATTATAATTAAATAATCTTTAAATTATAATTTTGATTTGTTCAACAACATCAAATTTTGATTTTGATCCTGAAAATGGACATAGGGATGTCAAATTAGCTAAGAGTGTCATTTTTACACAAATTAGAGAACTTTTCAAAATTAGTTCAAAATCTTTATAAGGCCCAAAAGGTCATTTTCATTTTATTTTGAACATTTGACTTTTCACATCTCTTTTGAGCAAAATGGTGGTTTCTATAGAGACCCATAGATTTGAGCTTCAGAGATATCATAACTGGCCACACCAATATCCACCACTTGTGAGTAATCAAAAACTCTCTTTTGATGCAATTGTTTTCAATTTTGGTAAAAAAATTTGAATTTTTTAAGGCATTTTAGGTCAATTTGTTGACCTGTTGTATAGGAACAACATTTCCTCATATTGTACGGTGAAAAATCTTTTATGAAAAACTATTAGCAACACACTTTATCATTTAGGACCCCTAGATTTGTCATCCCAACAACACCCATGTGTCTTTAGAGTTTGTTAGAATATTTTTTTTAGTCATCTCATCCGGTGAGAAATATCGTCCAAGTTTATTTCATCATATGGTGACCCTTGTATCCTTGTACAAGAATTTACAACAAATTTTCCTTTTCTGTTTTTTCATACAAAAATAATGAGAAAAATTTAAGCCTTTTTACTTGGAATTCACCATTTTGGTTTTTTGGATGCCTTCATATACATTTTTTACATGTGTATACATGTTTATTGCATCTTTTTACTTGGTTTTGATTGCTCATATCAATCAGTTATTGATTCATGCTTTGTTGTCCTTTTGCAAATTGATTTTTCCTAATGTCCAATTAAGACCAACATATCCTCCCACCTAGGTTCTCATCAGAGATCTATCAGATAATGAGGTCGCTCAGATGGATATCCTTGGTTTTTTACACTTGCATGAGGTAACTAACATTTGGGTTAATCATAAGCTACTTATTTTATTGGTGGAGCATTTCTATAGTGAGATGAACACCTTCCACCTTTCCACTAGGAAGATGGCAATCAAACCAGATGGCATCTAACACATTCCTTTCTATGGCCTTTAAAAAGAGTATGATTTTTCACCTTGAGTAGAAATTGATTTTGGAAGCCACAATTCTTAATAGATCTATTACATGGGAAAAGATTGTTTGACGGATTCATTGGTGGACTTTTTATGTTGAAGAGGGTTCATCAAGGGTTTTGTGTGGATGGGGAGGACACTCAAGAGGATGGTGATGGAGCCCATAGAGTTTGGATTGGGTTAGTACATACTAGCCAAACTCTACCATGAGATGCACAAGGCTATATGCCATCATGCTAAGGGCATCACTGCTAGAGTGCTAGTTCTATAGATTTGGGAATGGGAGCACTTGCCCATTTCTGAACATTTATTTGATGATCAAATGCAGCCAAGTTAGGCTTATATTATGAGATACACCAACAAGATTACCCAAAGCTGGGTAAGACAACATGCTAGAGGCATAAGTTAGATGACCTCATCATAGTGATACGAAGATTGTGGAGGGGTACAAAAGCTTGGATAGAGGTCCAATCATAGATGGCATACATGTTTGTATCATACCCTTTGATTGGGATATCTTCCTAACATATAGAGATATTTGTGACCTCATGTGTATGGAGGTAGTATGATGGATGTAGGATGTATCTAATTAGTTCACAACTTATGTGAGATTTTTGGATGAGGAGCAGAATGACTAAGGTCCTCATTTGTTTGTACCATGTGCATTATTGGATATACAGAGATTGGTCTCACAGATATGGGACTACTTACCAGAGTTCACAGATGTAGGGACTACATGAGGTTATAGATATTACCTCTTAAAGTATCTGGTCCCTCAGTTCATAGATCATACTAGGATAGGAATGATAGAAAATCATGATGATGCACCCCCTTCTAGGGAGGGTAGTCTCACATAGGATCCTAGGGTTCCATAGGTTGTGATCCCACCTCGTAGAGTTAGTTTGGATCCAAGGGCTAGCAGTAGTGGGCATGTGCAAAGGCCACAATAGTGGTCTCATTGATAGCATGAGATCTTAGGGTTAATAGGTGTGATAGTTGCACCTCCTAGTGGAGGAAGAGACATAGAGATGGCAAAGGAAGTACCCCTCACAAAGTGAGCCCAAAGGCATGTATACATGAGGTGGGATGATGTTGGTGGAGGTAAACGATAGGGGAAGGAGAGGATGAGGAGATGGTGGACTAGGGGCCCTAGAAGCAACCAACAATAGGAGAACCAACAATACATGATATCATTTGGGGTCTCTGGAGAAAATTGAGGGTGATTGCATAGTGACAGGTTGGAGAGTAGCATACACAAATCATTGTTAGAGATAGCCAAATAAACCATAAGGATAGGTAGATTTTCAATTTGACTTTCTAGGTGAGGAGTGCACAAGACAAGGCCACCCACCAAAATTCAAGGGTAGTACATTACAAGGTAGCTTATTCAACGATTGTGGTAGATGAGAGGAAGATTATGCAACTCTCCTAATATTAATATAGGTCTAAGGGCACAATCCCTCCTACTTATGTTGATGTTTTGCCATCATCTCCTCCTCTTGATAGTGAGGATGAGGATTGTACTTATATGTCCTTCCTTCAATATTTATGATTGCTCTAAAATGGCATTATTTTGATTTTTATCTACACCATACATTGTATCATTTTGAGACATTGGTACCGATAGTGCTCCGACAATACTTTTTTTTAATCTTTTGATTGTATCACCCTAATACTTTGATGTTGTACATCAATTTATTGTAGTTTGATTTGCATCTCATTGCATGTATCATGATTAGTTTTATGTTTATACATGAGATGCTTCTATATGATGTTTTACTTTTCTTATGATATTATGCTATAGATGAATGCACTTTACCTTTCTTGGTGATCTATTATGGATTGAATACATGATGCTTTAATATGATATGTATGGATAGTGTAATGATGTTGATCTTTCATATGCGATAAATGGTGTTTATGCAAATGTACATGGATTCATATGATATGAAAATGTAAATATGGATGTTTATATATTGATATGTATATTGTCAATAAAACTATATGAATATGCAAATGTGAATGCAACTACCATCTCATGCAGTTGATGTTTTTAGTTTATGATAGGTGCTCGATCACATTTTTTTAGATAGGATGCGCAATCAACCACTTGTGCAATCATGATGAAAATGTGACACAAGTTAGGCTTCCTTTATCTCACTTCCCATACACAATATAAAGAGTAACTTGATCATGTCATGTTCATAAACATGAAAATATTAAAATGAATGAAATCCTAGGACTTTAGTCACTAAATACGTAGCTTATTTTCATCAGTGAGCTTTATTAGAGACACAAAATGTTGGTACAAACTTCACTTGCTAGGAAACCATGAGGATATGAATATGACATTTGTTTTTTGGATTTTTTTTGGAAGTAGACATAAACATCAAAGCACAAGAAGCTAGGATGAGCATAATATCTTTTCCTTTTCATTTAGTAAGTGAACACAAGAATCAAGGTGTAAACACAAGGATAACTAGGATATTTCTTGTATACAAGAACATTATCCATGCAAGTGATCCTTCTCATGCCATATAATTTTGATTTTTATATCCATAATGACCCTTAATCATTCATAACTTGACCTATAGTTACCTGTACATTCACATCCTAGGTTATTTATTTGGATTAAAATAGTAATGAGAAATCACACAAATAGACAAGGAGAAGATCTAACCTCATCAAAGTTCCCAAATAAAACAAGTCAAGGTACACATGGCCATCCAACACATGATGAAGGCTCTCATAATGGACACCCAATTTATTTGGACCCTTTGGGTCATTGGAACTAAACCAACAAGCAAAAAACAAAGAAAAGGTAATGCCCCCAGTCATCACTCCTCTAGTTAAGATAGACATCCTAGAGTTACTCAAAGGATAATAACAAGTGAAAATAATAACATAAAAAGAAAATTCAGCATAGCTCATATAGTTTTTTTTTTTTGTGTGTCATAGGTTTGATTTTCTATTATGTTTGATATTCAAGGCATTAGTGAGATATCTGTTTAGTGGTCAAGAGATAGTATGTTCATGGTGTTAGTATGAATGTAGCACTTCTTGCAAGATTTAGCAAATTTGATAGCTGCATTTTCCAACTTGGGCCAATAGTAACCTTCTTTAACTAGTTTCCAAGGTAATGTCAAACCATGTGAGTGGGATCCACAAACTCCTTTGTCAACATCAACTAATGTACATTTTGACTAATCATTTTCTAGACACCTAAGTAGGGTACCATCTAAACCTCATATATATAAGTCATTCCCTATGACTACATACCATGAAGCATTTTGGATAAGCTTTCATTTCTCATCTTGAGTTAGATTATTAGGGATTATTCAGTAATGCAAATAGGAATAGATATGATGGTAGCAAGATGAGTCATATTCTATGACAAAGTAGACCATTTCAAAGTTAGGGGAATCATGGGAAGGGTAGAATAATGTGTCCACCATAAATTTATAATAGAAATCATTCTCTATCATTTGTAGCATCGAGGCAAGAGTTTTCATGTAACATCAACTACTTTATTTTCTACCCTCAAAATCTATTGAAAAGTAATTATTGTCAATCAAGTTTGCACCTTTAGCTAGATGAAAAACATAACTATCTTGTTGAAACATGGAAACTCTCTTAGGTGGTGGGTTTTCATAAAATTAGAGATGAATCTTTGGATATGGTTGGTTCCTAAATATTAATCACCTAGAAAGTAACTTGTATGCAAGAAAAGGGATAATAAGATGAATGATAAGACAAATATTAAATCCTAAATGAGGTGATACACCAATGGTTTATATGTACCTTTAATTGAATTAGCACAAACTACCCAAAATACTAATGATTCATAATACCTAGACAAGCATGCAGTTACAAAAAATGATTCTATGCAAGGACCTAGAATCTTTTGTTTTCAAAGGAAAACCTAGGTTCTAACAATTTTTCACAAAAAGAATAAGGACACAAACAAAGGTCTAGAATTAAGGGTATTGAGATTTGAATAGGCAATAAGGAATATATCTTTAATGAAGGATAAACACAACATAAAATAAAATAACCCACAACATTGCACAAGAATCAATGAGAAGGAATCAAATAATCTATATAATCAATGTTGAAAAATATATGCGACAAAGTGCTCCCACAAACTAGCTCACAAGTTTGTAATATTCAAGTATGAGCAAAAAAGAAAAGATCTCAAAAAGAGGTAAAAATGCAATATATAGAAGCCTTAAACCTAATTTGGATATCAAAAATATGCATGAAAAATGTCTCAAAACTTCCCCAAAGTGTGAAGAAACCCATCAAATCTTCCCTTAGGTACCTATCCAACTGAAAGATGACTGAAATCTTCCTCCAACTGCTCATAAATCTATGCAAAACCCTAATTGGAAACCATCAAACAAGCCAAAAATATTGCATGTCAAACTCCTCAAAAATATGTAAAAATATGCTTAATAAGGGTCCCCAACTGATCTGCATGTATAGCTGGTCTCAAGTGCCCAATAACTTGCCAAAAATAGAACTTAAGTGCTCGATAACTGCATGAGAAATCAAACTACCTCACAACTGAAAAAGAACTCCAAGTGATGTTATGTTGACTGAAACAATCTTCTTTACCTAAAAAATAAACCTCCAACTTCGAATAAAAATTCCTCTAGTCTCAAAAAATGTAATTGTGAGCTCATCTTTGATATTTGCATATAAAGAATTAATATAATCAAGTACTTTATAATTTTAGTATCTTGATATAGTAATTTTACAATACTTAACACAAACCTCCTCATATGAATTTGTTTATTAATATGTAAGTATTTGAAATATATTAAATAACTAAAATAATTATTTAATAAATATTAATTTTTTTGCATGAATAGTAATTGCATATTAATGCTTACATATATTAAATGATATTCGATTTTAATTTTTGGAAAATCATTCAATATATATAAGTAAGAAAAATAAAAAATAAGATTATCATAAAGGCATGTAAAAGGAAAAATACAACTCCTTTACCTCTAGACCTAAAATCAAATAAATTACTATCTATTGATCTATATTATCATATCCACACACAAAAAAAAAAAAAACCCTAAGATTTTTTCATTTGCAGTTTTATGTTTCTAGAAATATAGAGTCTTCTTTTGTGGCTAGAATAAAACTCCAGGGTTTGAGCATTCTTGAAAAGTGGTTTTGAAGGTTGCGCAAGTTGCAAAAACCCTTTAATGAAAACAATATCCTGGACTGAGGTTCAAACCCTAGAAGCTTTCCATGGTTGGCCAAATGAGGATGTATGCATTTTAATAACTATGTGTTTGGCATCTACTTGAATATAAGAATAGGAGTTTGTTCTTCATTCTGTTAGATAACTTTCTATTCTATTTTATCAAAATTGACTTTTCTTTTCTTTTCAAATCTCTGTTCATTTTCAAAAAGAGTTATATCTTTGAAGACTTGTAAAGATAATAAGCTCTTGGACTTGGGATCTTATTCATCAAGTATGCATATTTGAACAAAAATGTATAGCAATACTTCTCTAAATTTGACAATAATTTATAAAATTGGCTCTATTTGAAAGTTTGCAAAGATATCTTTGTATAGATGTGTCCAAAATAATTATATCTTTGTAAGATGGATGCTAACATTGTGACTCTATTATAGCTTCCCATATTTCACTATTGACTTCCCTTTTTTTCTTACTTTTAACCATATATCAACATTGGTATTACTCAAACCTTTCTTCTTTATTGTAAATGTTGTTCATTGACCTATAGTCATCTGTGTGCATTCTAATGAATTTGATAATATGAAGTTTTGTAATAAAAAAATTCATTTCTTTCTTGCATTATTTTACCACTGACTTGGCTATGCCTTTTTATCCGGTTATAGTTCTTGGAATGGGTTCAACCTTCATTTCACTGAGAGGATTTTCCATGAAGACATTGTTATTTATATACATTTTTAAATCAAGTTCTAGATATAGATGACTTTATAGTTCAGAAACCCCTTTTATATGATTTGTATGAGGCTTTCTCTCTATTAGTAGTAGACGTTGAAATATTTGCAAACAAGAGATATATTTATATTCAAACTCTTTATCCATTTCAACTGGGCATGTTCTCTACCACTCGAAGTCTCTAGAAAATCTATGAGATGGTTCTCCTTCCTAGCTTGTTGTATAGCAAGTTGAAAAACAAAATGAGCCAAACCCATATAACTAATTCGTTGCACTCTTCTAGATGTTGTAAAATTGATAGCTTTGTTGTGCCCCTACTCTTTACCCATCACCCTTATGAATATATCTTGTACATGTGGGTTCTTTGTATTCAATTTTTGTTGACACTCAATTGTTATGTAATTAGTTCATGTCAAACTAGTAATGCATGTCGAGTATAATATGTAAATTCAAGACCATGCTGAGTTGCAATGAGTTTCGAGTCACTCATGTACTGAGTCACTCAAGTGTCAAGTGTTAGTGTAGTTTTTTATTTTTCCTATTTTGCTAGGTTTTTCCTACACTTTTAATAATCTCGCTTAGGTTAATAAAGCAGGTCTTATTAGGTGAATGGTTGTGAGGTGTCATCTTCCTACATGTGAGCATCCATTAGCTATCTTGGGAAGATACTTTGCTATCTTTAGTCCGATAGATGGTTGCTCCTCATTGGTTGGTGTTGTCACCTCCTCCCTCTTCCTAGCCTATATAAGCATGCTACCTGGCTTGTATTTGTATCTCTTATTTTTGCATCCTCTTAATGCTATTTTGCTTCCAACATTTGCATTACTCTCTTGGAGACTAACTCTATGATGCTATTTTGATTTTGTATCATTTGCATTCATAGTTTAGATATTTACTCTTTGCACTAGTTTTCTAGGTTATTAATCTTTTCAAATTCTAACATGGTATCAGAGCTTTTCTATGTGCAAGAGTAGATTTTAGTTTCCTTATTTGAGAGATTCGGGGGAGGCAAATAAAATTTATTGTAGTTTTTTGAAAAATGAAGTATGCTCTTCTCTTGCATCTTTTGGATGATCCTAAGAATCAGAAAAGTTTTGACAAAAACGGTTTTTCTATGGGGTTTCAATCTCAAATCTGACAACCAACTTGCATATTTAGAGTTTTCAATCAGTTTTGTAAGTTCCAGCATGCCATTGATGGACTTGGGAAGCTGATCCAGCATTTTCATGTCATATTTTGGTTGCTGGGGTTGTTTTTTGATTTTTGGAGCCATTTTTTACTGTTAAAGGCGTCTAATTTACACTAAAGAAACATCTTCTGTACATCAGCAAGAAAAATTCTTTCTGAGTTTTGTTTGCAGCTCCAAAAAACCATTTGGGTATCTTTTAAATTTTGCATGCAAGCTGTATATTTTGCAAAATTGAGCATGCAAAGCTACGGCCATACCCCTTTCCATTGGCAGTCGCAGATTTGAACGCAGTTTTCAAATGTCTCGTTCTTGCTGATACGGACTCCGATTTTGATGATTCTTGTTATGAACTTGGCTATTTTTTTGTTCTCTATCCACTAATGGAGTTGTTTTTTGATTTTCATGCATGAATTCTTCAGAAATTGCAGATTCTCAGTTGTGACTGTGCACAGTTCTCATTTTGGAAACTTCAGAGGATCATAACTTTCTCATACGACCTCGTATCAAGGCGATTATTTTTTTGAAAGTGCATGATTTTTTGAGTAGATCACAGTAGTGCTATTTTTTCCTTGATTATTGTGCCCAAGTTTCACTTTTAGCATATGCTCTTCATGAGGAGGCCTTGTCAGTTTTTCTTCCGTAACTTGAGCATACAGACATATTTTTTTGATCCAAAAAATGCGTTGGAAAGCTAGTTTTGAGACAAAGATGATGGTACAACTTTTTTTGATTTTTGCTACAATCTAGTTGCCTATTTTGGCAGTCAAAGCTAGATGTTCTATTTTGTCTTCCGGGAGCCATATCTCGCTCATTCGAACTCTTTTCTGGGCTTGCCAGATATAGTTGGAAAGCTGGTTCTGTGAGTTATTCAGCTGCAGAGGTCTTTTATCTAGATTCTGCTCCAGGTTCTTTCTCCTTTGAGTTTTGCACTTTTGCACTCTGGCGGATTACTTGGATTTTATAGGTCCTAGAATCTCTTCTTCTGTTCTTTTTGCTGCAGTGGCAGAGAAGAGAAATGCTACAGGAGGCAACATTGTTGAAAATGTAATAGGGAATTTAATGTTATGTTTTAAATGCTTTTAGTTTTTAAAGTTTTTAATAACGTCCTACATGTGGTGGCATACCTAGAGTAGCAGTTCGATAAGCTCTCCAGATTTAGCCACCTAGGACCAGGTGTGTGGATCTTAAATTAGAATAGTTTTTTTTAGTTCGTAGGTGGAGTGTTTAATGATTTTCATATTCCAATAATAGGTAGTAGGCAGTTTTGAATTCTTATTCTTTTCTTGGATAAAAGACGAAAAAATGTTTCAGATCCTATTATTAGAAAAGGAGAAGTCAGTTTTAAATAAGCCATTCGACTATGTAAGAGATTCATTCGCGTTTGAGTGAAATAGAAAAGTTGCAATTTTTTCGTGTGTCTCTTCAACTTTGGAAGATCGAATTTTGGAGAGAATAGAACGTTTCTTCTGATTTTCCTGGTGCATGGTTCAGTTTTTAGTATGAAATGTGTTTTGGTTTTCTTGTGCAAGTCTCATTGAAGTTGTCATTTTTTTCTCAAAACTCTCCAAAAACCGCTGAGATTTTTCGGTTTTCCATCTGGCAAATATGAAATGATTTCCATTATGCAAAGTTTTAGTTTTCTATGGTGTTTTTGATGTTTTTCAGCAGAGATATACGGTTTTGAGATTTTTGTTTCAAGCACGACATTTATGATTTAGTTGCACCCGATTTTCTAAGACAGGAATACGAAAGGTGAGGAAAGATTGTGGTGACTCCGTGCAAAAGTAGAAAGGTGCAGATTTCTGAATGATGTTGCAGGAGGATTAGTATGAGACGTTATAACATTCTTTTATAGTCTATTTTCTGGTGGATCTTATGCATGTTCTATCACTCCATTTTATTCTTCATGCAAACCTTTGCCGAGTCTGATCACATTGAAGTGTAGGCGGCATGGAGATGGAATACATTTTCTTTGAGTCTCAGCCTTAACAATTTGATTTGGAAGGACATTCCGAGTTAAAGATCTTGGTGTGCATGTGAAGATTTGCATTTAGTTTGGTTCGAGTTCGATCCTTGCTGTTGTAGATGCCCCTTGATGTAACTCAGTTGAGTTAGTTCTCCTCCTGAGCTTTCCAAGGTGTGGCTCTGCATCATTTTTGGTATCAGAGCCTTTGTGAAGGTTTCCAAATTGATGAGTTTGAGCCTTTGAAGCAACCCTTCGAGTTGAGTATATCCACGACAGGTTTCCAAAGTGTAGCTCTGCATCATAATGGAAGAAGAAGAAGCAAAAACACAAAGCTATAGCCAAAGACATTCTATATTCCGAACAAAGTGTAAGTGCAAGAATAAGGTATGCAAAGTTATAGTTGACAGTGGTTCCTTTGAAAATATAATCTCAGTAGAAATGGTTGAGAAACTGAATCTTCCAAGAGTACCTCATGATTTATCTTACAGAGCTTATGGGTTAGGAGATGAACAGTGGATTGATGTCTTCGAAAAGTCATATGTTTCTTTTAACATTGGACCATATTTTGATACCATTGAATGTGATATTATGCCTTTAAAAGATTGTCACTTGATTTTGGGAAGAGCATGGCAATATGACAGGTCAACCATATATGATTGTAGAGAGAACACATATACCGTCAACAAGAATGGGAAGAAGATGGTTTTGCTTCCATTGAAGGATGATACAACATGGAAGGAATCAAGAAGTATAGGTCTTATTGATAGGATAGCATTTCCAATGCATGATGAAGTGAAAGAGGAAGTGAAAGAAGTTTTGGTAGATGCAAATGAAACTATAGAGAAGGAAGCCATAAAGAGTGTAGATGTATGTGAAGTTGGTACAAAAATCTCAACAATGATAGATGTAAGTTGTCCTTTGGAAGGGAAAGAACTTGAAGAGCAGAAAGAAGATAAATTGCAGCAAGTAAATGTTGATGAGAAGAATAAAGAGGAAAGTCGTATGGGATTTGAGTGTGAACAATTTGTGGTTGGAACAGTAACATGTCCTTTGAAAATAGAGAAGAGTACAATGTTGGAAGGTACTCCTATGGAAAATATTTTGGAGGCAACTGATGAAGCCTTAAATATGCATAATGAAGAAAAATGTCAAGAGGAATGGTATGAAGATGAAGCTAAGGAATGTGTAACAGCAAGTTCTAAAGAAGAATCTGATTTATGAGAAAAATTTGCAGCCATTATAGGAGAATGGAAAAGGCATGGCGGTAGTATGGAAACTCAGCTTGAAGAAGAAAGGAAAGAGTGCAATACTGTTATTGTTCTTGAGAAAAGTTTTAATAAGAAAGAGATATTTGAAAGTGAGATTACTACAGAAGATCAAGATGATGATAAATGTTTAATAAAGGAAGAAGAGATAAATACAATTCTTAAGATTCAAGATGTGAAACTGGTTGATAGTCAAGAAGCAGATAAGTTTATGGTTACTATTGATGAAGATAGATATGATGCACATTACATGGTGTATAAGGAAGCTCATATTCAAAAAGAGAACTCAAATAATCTTAATGTTGATGATATGTTTTCTTCTAATAATGTTTATGCAGGGATGCAGATTTCATGTATAGTGAATCATGCTGGAGAATTTTCTGTGACATTTACAGCATTAAAGAATCAAAGCTACAAGGTGGAGAAGTTGGATATTATTTTTGTTTTTCTTGTAGATATGCTCATTCTAGTTCAAAGAAATTGGAAAGTTTGAAAGAAGAATGAGATTCATTTCTACAACACATCATCTCAAGAGGACTTGAGATTCATTCTACAGGGGAGTATGTTGCAGTGGCAGAGAAGAGAAACGCTACAGGAGGCAACATTGTTGAAAATGTAATAGGGAATTTAATGTTATGTTTTAAATGCTTTTAGTTTTTGAAGTTTGTAATAACGTCCTACATGTGGTGGCATACCTAGAGTAGCAGTTCGATAAGCTCTCTAGATATAGCCACCTAGGACCAGGTGTGTGGATCTTAAATTAGAATAGTTTTTTTTAGTTCGTAGGTGGAGTGTTTAATGATTTTCAGATTCCAATAATAGGTAGTAGGCAGTTTTGGATTCTTATTCTTTTCTTGGATAAAAGATGAAAAAACTTTTCAGATCCTATTATTAGAAAAGGAGAAGTCAGTTTTAAATAAGCCATTCGGCTATGTAAGAGATTCATTCGAGTTTTAGTAAAATAGAAAAGTTGCAGTTTTTTCGTGTGTCTCTTCAGCTTTGGAAGATCGAATTTTGGAGAGAATAGAACATTTCTTCTGATTTTCCTAGTGCATGGTTCAGTTTTTAGTATGAAATGCATTTTGGTTTTCTTGTGCAAGTCTCATTGAAGTTGTCATTTTTTTCTCAAAACTCTCCAAAAACCGCTGAGATTTTTCGGTTTTCCATCTGGCAAATATGAAATGATTTCCATTATGCAAAGTTTTGGTTTTCTATGGTGTTTTTGATGTTTTTCAGCAGAGATATACGGTTTTGAGATTGTTGTTTCAAGCACGGCATTTATGATTTAGTTGCACCCGATTTTCTAAGACAGGAATACGAAAGGTGAGGAAAGATTGTGGTGAGTCCGTGCGAAAGCAGAAAGGTGCAGATTTCTGAATGATGTTGCAGGAGGATTAGTATGAGACATTATAACATTCTTTTACAGTCTATTTTTTGGTGTATCTTCTTCATGTTCTATCACTCCATTTTATTCTTCATGCAAACCTTTGTCGAGTCTGATCACATTGAAGTGTAGGTGGCACGGAGATGGAATACATTTTCTTTGAGTCTCAGCCTTAACAATTTGATTTGGAAGGACATTCTGGGTTAAAGATCTTGGTGTGCATGTGAAGATTTGCATTTAGTTTGGTTTGAGTTTGATCCTTGCTATTGTAGATGCCCCTTGATGTAACTTAGTTGAGTGAGTTCTCCTCCTGAGCTTTCCAAGGTGTGGCTCTGCAAAAAATGCGTTGGAAAGCTAGTTTTGAGACAGAGATGATGGTACAACTTTTTTTGATTTTTGCTACAATCTGGTTGCCTATTTTGGTAGTCAAAGCCAGATGTTCTATTTTGTCTTTCGGGAGCCATATCTCGCTCATTCAGACTCTTTTCTGGGCTCGCCAGATATAGTTGGAAAGCTGGTTCTGTGAGTTATTCAGCTGCAAAGGTCTTTTATCCAGATTCTGGTCCAGGTTCTTTCTCCTTCGAGTTTTGTACTTTCGCACTCTGGTGGATTACTTGGATTCTACAAGTCCTGGAATCTCTTCTTCTGTTCTTTTGGCTCACTCTTCTTTCTGAATTCTGAGCATTGTATGCTTCTATTCTATTGCATTCCTTTTTTTGTAAATGCACTAAGATAAAGTGCCTACTTTTGCATATCTGGGATCTTGTACACCTTGTGTTTGTTTGTACTCGCACTCAGTTATAAAGTGCCATGGGGGGTCATGATGTTTTGCCATTTTGTGCTCATCCACCTTTGTCAAGTGAATTTTTCTTCCACGACATTAGCCCATGCAGTGTGTCAGTGACACCGCACTTTATCCTGTGCTTGTACTTCTATTGCACTATTGGTGTTCTTGATTCTTCTTCTTGCAGATGTTTTTGGCATTTCATTTCAGTGTTCCTGTCACCCCTCTCCATATTCAGCATTATGGGGGGATTCACTTGTTGTTCTATGCTTCTTTGGTTGATGGTTTGTACCTTCTATTTCCATGGAGGTTCTACAGATCAGCATTTTGACAGAGTTTGCAGCTTCATGCTTCGAAGATGCTTCATGCTCTTTTTTGTTCCTCTCTTTGGGACATTTCCTAGATTGGAGGCTTAGTTTCCTTCATCTAGTTCTTTTTCTTGTATTAGGTACCTGATCAGGCCTTGTTGTCAGGACCCATTTTCCTACTTTCATAGCTTTGCTAGGTTAGCATCCACCTAAGCTTCGCTTATGGGGGGGTGTTAGTGTAGTTTTTTATTTTTCCTATTTAGCTAGGTTTTTCCTACACTTTTAATAATCTCGCTTAGGTTAATAAAGCAGGTCTTATTAGGTGAATGGTTGTGAGGTGTCATCTTCCTACATGTGAGCATCCATTAGCTATCTTGGGAAGATACTTTTCTATCTTTAGTCCGATAGATGGTTGCTCCTCATTGGTTGGTTTTGTCACCTCCTCCCTCTTCCTAGCCTATATAAGCATGCTACCTGGCTTGTATTTGTATCTATTATTTTTGCATCCTCTTAATGCTATTTTGCTTCCAGCATTTGCATTACTCTCTTGGAGACTAACTCTATGATGCTATTTTGATTTTGTATCATTTGCATTCATAGTTTAGATATTTACTCTTTGCACTAGTTTTCTGGGTTATTAATCTTTTCAGATTCTAACATCAAGCAGATAGACCATGTTGACTGATTCAACTGTTGAGTAAATAGTAGCGAGTAGTTCAGGTGCCAAGTTAGAAGCAAAATTACAATGTATGTCGAGCATCAGTAACTACATATGTCGAGTAACATAGATTGGACATATTTGTTTTTTATGGAATAAACAACTATGTAAACCATTTTTCAACCAGCATAAGGTTAGACTTCAATTCTTTAGAGATAAGAAAAAATTTATATATAGATTCCCTATTCAATTACATGGAGCCAATCAGAAAATGAGAAGGTTTAAGCAGCAAAATGGATGAATCTCAGTCATAGATTCATACCTAACCCTAGGCCACCTCAGTCTTCTTAAGGAGGATGAAGTCCTAAATCTTTTTTGAGAGAGAAGAGAGTTAAAAACATCATGAAGGGGTGAATGATCAAATTGAAGAAGTGAACAAGTTAGTTTGCAGAGCTTTCAAGGTGACTTAGCAGTAAGAGTGAATTATAGAATCAGTTAAGTGAAGAACAAAGGATAGAGGATACAACATTGATACATCAAATCGTGAAGGATTTATCAAAGATTGGAAAATATTGGATAGAGGTGATATGGTGTTAGGTAAGCAAGTTCCAATTGTGAGATCTATGCTGAGACATTTTGACAAGTGATTTTAGCTAAATCTCCTAGACGGAGTAGTCCTAGCAGGCTTTACCAAATCCTTTAATAGGGTGACATTCCAAGTGAGTGTTCTAAAGTCCTTTAACCAAGCACACTTCTAACAGGGTGTTGACATCCTCTAACAAGGTGGGACTTAACAGTCTTTGTAAGCCTTTAACAAGGCAGGCCTTTCACATAGTAGATCATGTTTCATGGTCAAACCATTGTAACCTTAATTGGCTACACTTTATTGCTACAGTAGTGAAGATTTTTGGGTGTCATCCCCACCCTAGTTTTACCTTCTCATTTGGAGGTTTTATGGGTAATCATATTTGGTGTCAAGTGTGTGTATTTGACTACTTGTATGTTTTAGATGCATTTGCTTTACATGTTATTTCAGTATGATAATGCATGTGATGTATGAATGGTGAAAATTTTATGGGTCCAAGTTTAAACTCGTGATTCACACCCACCCCCCCCCCCCCCCCCCCAACACCAAGAAGTTTACCTTTTTCACTTGTAATTCCAACAATCTGAGCACTTATATATAGAAAATAAGCCTTTTCATCAATAATGGTTTGAAATGATACTCTTGGTTGTACTTTTAAATGAAGGTCTTTAATATTTCCTATTCTAAGCACATATTGTGTGTTGCTTTAGTCATTGGTGCTATGCATTGTTATTTCACATTCAATCTATACATTAAGTGCCATATAATTTTAGTATCATGTAATCTTCCTGCAAAGGTTGATAGTCTGAACTATAGAAAATACATAAACACTTATTCTTGTAATATTTTGCTCTTTATGTTTAACCTCTAATGCTACAAGCTTTATATCCATTACTTCTTGTATGTATAAATTTTTTTAGCTTTTCAAACTAGTAACCATTAATATAGCATTCTATAATCATTAATGTGCTAGAAGAATTACATGACAATACCCCACATCATGTTGCTAGAGATTGTAGTAGTTTTGAAAAAGTTGAATCCTTTCTATGATTGTCTTCCATAAGCTCTTCTCATATATTTGTGGCTATTTTAAATTATATTCACTAATCAATATTCCTTTGATTTGTCTTTAATATGTCATTTGAAACTGTGCAACTTGATGAGGTTTTTAGATGCTTTGTAATATTCACTTCATCCAAATACTTTGAAAGTATATCTTTGCATTACTATGGTTTTTCATACATGTCATAACTCTCATTTCATATAAAACACTAATTATTTTCAGATTCTCATACTTAATTAGAAGATGATCCAATGCAACATGTTATTTCTCTTATAATCTTTGATAGATTTTGATCTATTTCAAATTTCTATTCTATATTACCCATCATACCTTCAACTTTATATGAATGTTTTTTCGATCAATGTTGGACATACATATGTTGCATCATCTTTTATTGTTATTGTACCTCTATTTCTTGAATTTGGAAGAAAGCTCTATATATAATTTTCTTCTTTGAATACTTGGTGTTGCTTCCTTTGAGTATCATGAATAAGTATTTTTTTTACATACTCTATCATGACACTCATATTGGGTTTCATTTATGTTTAACTTGAAACACGCCACTATCTTAGTTTGCTTCCTTATGCTCTTTTGCAAACTTTACAACTCATTTCTGGGCATCCTTTCCAAAAAAAAATTGTCTCAACTAAAATTTGGCTATTTTTTCATTTAACTACTAGCTTTGTTTCATACTAGAATCTATTTGACATTTTTTCCAAAGTCGCCTATAAGCTCTAAATATGCAAGTTTAACAAACTTTAGTTTTAAAGATTTTGTTAGAAGTTGTAATCTTTCCTTGGTGTGTTTATAAACCAAGGTTAGAACTCCTTTCTTTATTGTTGTAATATATTAGGATATAAGCCAAGGTATCCTAATATATTTCTTTTTTGCCCTTTTTCCACTACATCTTATTTTCTCATCTAGTGGAATATGTGAGGACAAATATTTATTGTAATTTCTAATTTTAGATTATTCCTCCTTAAGAGGAATCTCACACTTGGCCTCACACACTTATGAATGGTGGCATTCATAGACATGGGAGTTACATTCTAACTCCTCTCTCTCATCTCTATTTAAGAGATGACCCTCCTCTCTCATTTACAATGAGGTTTCTTCCTCTTCTCAAATATTGTATGAGCCATTGCTCTCTTGCTCTCTCTCTTTTTCTTCTTAGGCTTTTCATGCCTCATTCATAATGTCACAAGGGGTTTTCTTTGCTTTCCCCTTTTCAAATATCTTGTCTCATGGTGTTGGAGTTTGAAGCTTTCTCTCTCCTATTTTATGGTAATATCTTTTCATGCATTTACTCACTTAGATTCTTTCCTGGTATTGCTTATTTACAGATTTCTTTTTCCATTTCTAACATGGTATCAGAGCAGTTTAATCTTTGTTTTGAGTGTTCGCATGAAGGTATGATTCGAAGGAGACTCTTGAGAGAGATTTCACTAATTTCTTCTTTAATCTTCTTAAGATGGAAGAAATTGAATTTTTTTTTGAGTTTGGATGGTTTACCGCCAAACTTGATTAACTTTTGTTTGCTCTAATTTGTGCAGGTTAATTCTTATTTTCTATTAGTTTTCATCTAACCCCCTTTGGAAGGCTTTCCGCCAAAGGGTTTTCCTTTTAAGCCACTCTGTGCTCTTTTGATATCTGTCTTGCCTATCCTCCCTTCTTTTTTTTGTATGAGGATGGCATTTGTCGTTGCAGAATTTTTTTAAAATTCTCATGGCTTCTTAGATTGCCATGTTTTCCAACCGAAGCTTTTCATTATCCTACATGAGTAGAATGGCCCAGACCTTGGCAACTTGAACACAGTTTGCCCGACATCGTAGCTTGCAAGTGGCACTGTCGTGTTGCAGCTCTGGAACGCCTCCTCCGTTACCTGCAACCGGCATTTCTGAAACTGCCCACAATTCTTTCATTTCGAAATCGTAGACGTCAGTTTCTTTGCGGTAGCCATTTGCAGATCCTCCAAAACACCCCACATGAAAATTTGCTTCTCTTAACCATCATATTTGGCCCACACAACCACTCTTTAGTCGCCGTGCTGAAGATGTGCACACTGTTTATAGCTTCTCCGTTCGTCGAGAAATGCCCACCGAGAACTAGTACAACAGATCCGTAAGAAACGCAGGCATGCCCCTTGAGGAAAATGTTTTCATTTATAGCGGAATTTGTGAAAAGATTTTTCATTTTCTGCCCAATCCTTATAACCCTGGGGCTTAGATCCTGTAGGATCACTCCAGCCACTCTTCCCTCCCACAGTGAACTCCCTCGCCACAGCACATTCAGAGCAAATGTAGGGGAGCAAATGGTAGTCAAACCAGAGCCATGGGATGCAAGCAAATTGATGATGGTCCTTATTTATATCTCAATGGTACTCAAACTAGAGCCACGGGGTGATATAAGAAATCAAGGGCATATATGGAACAGTCAGTTTTAAAAAGCATGTATTGATTTTCAGAAAGATTCTTCGGATCTTGTTCTCAACGATACTCCAACCAGAGCCATCAGATGCGAACGAATCAAGGGCATACAGAAAATGATGGCAGATTGAAAAGATGGGCTTCAACATAAATCGCGTCTTCCACCAAAGCCTTCCCCACCTGCAATACAAGCCCTGCCATATAGACGTTGGCGCTCCCGTGCCTGGCAATTGCGCTTTTAACGACCTCCAGATTTTTTTTTGAATCGGCAAGAGCCACGCAAATTTTCTGTGGTTAGAATTCTGAGGTCATCTTCCATGCCTCCTTTTATGTTTTTGTTTAGTTTTTGTGTTTTGGAATTTTTCTTTTCAGCTTTTCTTCTGTATTTTGTGTATGTTTGGTTGCAATTTGAATGGGGGAAACAGTGAGGATTCAGCATCATCTCATTCTTCTTAGTACGTACCATGAAAACAATCTTTGGTTTCTCTCTTAACGGGTGCTCAACCTATTATTGTAGCCTAGCTACGCTGCAGGAGGATTATTTTTGCATTTTATTTTCTTCTATCTTGGATTATAAAGTCACCAAGTGCAGAATAGAGGACAGAGGATTTCATGCAAGATTCTTTTTTCTTTTTTGAGCTCTAGACAGAGGCATCTTTTGTTTTTATCATTGCCTTTTGTCAACCTATTTTTAGCATGAAATAATTCATTGCTTTTATCATTGCCTTTTGTCAATCTATTTTTGACATTTTATCATTCATTGTCAGACAGCTCAAGTGCAATATTTTACTTTAAATCTCTCTTACTCCTTTACGTGATTTTAAGTAAAAAAGGGAGAGAAGTTTAAAGATTTTTTTTGAGAAGTTTTGTTAGAATTAAATATTAAAACTAATTAAAGTTTTTTTTTTTTTTTTTTTACATAAAAAGTTAAGGGTTTTTTATATTTTTATAAATAAATATCTTCATTTATTATTCCTTTTCTTGCCAGAATCTAGGAGGACTATTGTCTTTGATGGTGATGCCCATCCTTTATATCTTCTCACTTGTGTTCACCTTGCATGGAGATTTTAACTGATATCTAATCATTTATGCTTATTTCTCTTCCAAATACTCCTTATTTATCTCAATTATTTAGGTTTATGAGTAATCTTACACTATTGCCTTCATTATTTAATGATTTGATTTAATTGATCCATCTGCACATGGTTGTAGTTTTATGCCTTTATAGCATCGTTCCATGCCCATGTTGGCACTTTATGGTTTTATACCATTGATCTACATGATTTATATGATATTTTTTGAGTTGCATAGGGAGCCAATTTTTTCAAGGATAACTATGTAGGTCCCCTCAGTATAACTGATACATAGTTTCCTTATCTGGCCCATGGAGTATCCCTCCATCCTATATTGGTATGCACTCATTTTATATGGAGTTTCCCTCCATTGAATCCTATCTATTCCACTTTGATAGGATAATATCTTTATGGAGTTTCCTTCCATTTGGTTCTATTGGTTCCACTTTGAAAGGTCAATATTTATGGAGTTTCCCTCCATGTTGTTCCATTTTTGCTCCTCAATGAAGAGGATGTTATTATTGGAGTTTCCCCTCCAAATTCAGATAATTTGATCCAATTTGAAGGCAATATGTTGTTATATCCTCATAATCCATTCTTTTGATTATCCTAACAAAAATCATCATAATTCTACTTTGATCAGCATATCTCTCCTTTATGTTATTTTCATATATTAATGTGATAATGATCTGCATACATTATTGCTTAGATCATGAGTCATGCATGTTATGGAGGGACGCCCCCATTAGCTTGCAATGGGATGACTCATTAGTGGACTGTCTATATCCATGAGATTGACGCAATGTTGATGCAGGTTTCATTAGTTGGCCTTGTCTGTGGTCATTTGTGCATTAGTATGTTTCTTTCATGAGAGACTTATTGCATAAAGATTGGTCATTTTGATCCATATTATGATCATTTTTGAGCTTATGACTTATTTTAGATATCATTGCATGTTGGTGAACACATTCATTTATTCTCATCTCTCTTAGTTCCTCCTTGATTAAATTATTATAACTTCATTTTTTTTTACTAACTTGTCCATTCAATGTAATTCTACTTGTGGATAGTTGTCTTGTTGTTCTTTTTGTTCAGGTGATCCATCAAGGAACCTTCTTGGTTTTCCACATATGAAGATGTGTATATGCTTCCACTTGATCACATTGAAAGGACTCATGTACTTCTCTTGGATCTACAAATGTTCCATATGGCTTGAAGACAATCAAATTACTTCATTTTGAAGATTAAGTTGCAGATTTTTGTAAATTATGGGTTTAATACCCTTTGATGTAATTACCCCAAGTAAAGATTAAAGGGGGGTGTTAGAAGTTGTAATCTTTCCTTGGTGTTTTTATAAACCAAGGTTAGAACTCCTTTCTTTATTGTTGTAATATATTAGGATATAAGCCAAGGTATCCTAATATATTTCTCTTTTGTCCTTTTTCCACTACATCTTATTTTCTCATCTAGTGGAATATATGAGGACAAATATTTATTGTAATTTCTAATTTTAGATTATTCCTCCTTAAGAGGAATCTCACACTTGGCCTCACACGCTTATGAATGGTGGCATTCATAGACATGGGAGTTACATTCTAACTCCTCTCTCTCATCTCTATTTAAGAGATGACCCTCCTCTCTCATTTACAATGAGGTTTCTTCCTCTTCTCAAATATTGTATGAGTCATTGCTCTCTTGCTCTCTCTCTTTTTCTTCTTAGGCTTTTCATGCCTCATTCATAATGTCACAAGGGGTTTTCTTTGCTTTCCCCTTTCCAAATATTTTTTCTCATGGTGTTGGAACTTGAAGCTTTCTCTCTCCTTTTTTATGGTAATATCTTTTCATGCATTTACTCTCTTAGATTCTTTCTTGGTATTGCTTATTTACAGATTTCTTTTTCCATTTCTAACAGATTTTTCCATTCCCTTTTATAAAATCTCCTTTCTTTAATACACTAATATTGTTTCCATAAAATGCACTCTTCTCTAGTCAATTGATGCTCTATCATTTTATAAATATGACAAAGCCTTATGTAGACTCTATTTGGTTGTAGTTAATTCTATTATTGTAATATAGTAGTCCATATCTAAGCTATAATTTATTTTATTCCTTCAAGGCTAATTGAATGAGTTGTTGAATGAGTTCTTGTACACTTTGAAAAAGAGATATATTTGACATTATACTTATATGTTGTCCTAAAAATAATGATGTATTTTGCACAAATATCTAAATGTGACTAGCACAAGTTCCTTTAAATGGTATGTAATTTTGCAATGTTTTTAGCATACTTATCTCAATAAATCTTTTCCTTTAATCATAACCACCATGTTAATAATCAGACCATATAATTTTTATTATAATGGTCATACTTCTCAATTATTATTCTAAATATAATCACTTAGACCCCTTTCTTTTGTATTTATTGCTGAAATATTTCATCTTACCCTTAATTTTCTCATGTAGTTGGTCATATATTACTATTTGTAATATATGCCTGATATTCCATTTTATATGTTAGTCATAGAGATGAATCATAAAAAGAACCCTATATAAAATAATTGATATATTTTCTATCCTTCACATAATGAGAATTATGCCTTCCAACCTAAATAACCTTATTCTAGACATAACCCAGAAAGCATTTTTCTTGATTCATCCACATTCGCCTAGAAAAGTAGATGCAAGATAACTATGTTTTTTCATTTTTTTGAAAACTTTTTGCATCAATGTTTCATCATGATATTTTCATCTTTGAGACAATAGTTATTTACTTGCTTTAACTCCATGCAACCTTCAAAAAAATGTTTGATGTACCATAAATTTGATCTCTAAATTCAGTACTCTAGGCACTTAAATACTTTGGTTGTAAATAATAAAAACTAAATTTTGAAAGTACACCCTTCTTAGTAATATGATGCTATTACTAGGTGGCACTAATGATCACTATGTAGCTTGTCATGACCATTATAAAGTACATTCCTTCTCTTTTTGTCTTTATATTGCTCTATGATAGTTATATCATGTCACATGACTTCTGCAAATTATTTTCTTATGCATGTTTAATGTTGGTCTGTAATATGCTTGATCCAAATTGAAAAATATTATGTGTTGAAAATTTGTATTTATACCTCCTTGTTATGCTACTTTTCTTCAAAAATAGACAACTTGATATTTGAATAGGAGTAGTGTACATTTTTTCACATGTTTGAAACCAAAACTCTCTCTAACTATGTCGATCCCTTTTCAAGAGATCAAAACCATTTCCATAACTGAATGTGCATCTGCATCTTTTGAACTTTTTGAAATATGCAAATTATATGGCTGAAAGGTTTCACAATGGATGTTGTAACCCTTCAACAACCTCCCATCCATTATGTGTCTTCAACCGTTCCTAGATTCAACTAAGAGGTTTCATGCCTGAAATTTATGTATGTCTCTTCAACAATCTCCTCACTTCTTTAGTCTTAGCCTCTACAAATCTCATCTAGAAGGCTTCATGTATGTAATTTAAGCATAATCCTTCCACAACCTCAAGTCTTCATACCTATATCTACAAATGAAACAATCTTATTAGCATAAAACCTATTTTGTTTTCAAATATTTCTTTTTCCTTTACACCTTTTAATGCATTTATCTGATTGAGCATATTGTAGGAACACTTATTATTGTAGATATTTTTGGAATGGTTTTGATTGCTCAGATCATGTGAATTGACCCCCCTCTTTACAATTTGTAGGTCTACTTCAAAGTTGGAGATGCAGACCCAAGTATTCTTCAAAATTAAAATCAATGACCTTTTGTTCAAGAAATGGAGACTTTTCCCCTTGTCTCTTCAATAATTTTCTGATTGTGCAATGTGTATATTCAGATAGTGTATCAGGAGCTACCATGACTTGTGTGGTATTTGAATGCATTGTATCAACTATTGTCTAAAATTTGAACATTGTTTACCTTATAAAATAGTTTTGGAAACATATTTCAATAAAAGAATACTATTTTTTGTACTTTCATGTAAATTTGAATAAAAATAATCAAGTTTCTCTTGTTTACTAAATTTTATACTTTACATTCTACTTTCAAATCATTTTGTATGTACAAATAACAACTTTAAACACATAAGTCAATCTATAGATAAATTCAATATTTAGAAATTTAGGTGTAGGCTAAATTGGTAACATAAGAACATTTCAATAAGGTCAACAAAGAAATTAAGAACCTTTGGGAATCTAACCAGGAAAACACCCAACAAAACCCATCTCTCAAAACTACATGGAATTTAACTCTAGGAAAAGATGTTAAGAAAATAGACAAAAAAATTAGGGAGGTAGAGATGTTGATCAATGGAGATTTTGATTCACAACTAGTAAATTTCCAGAATAAAAAATATTAGACTCGTAAGGAAAAAGATGTCAAGCTATAGTCAGAGACATAAAAAAATTAGAGACATCAATTAGCAAAGATACCATTTTATGTTCAAAGAATTTTTGAGACAAAAAGTCTTAGTCAGGAGAGGTAAAGAAACAAATTTGCATATGGAGACTAATCAATGCAGATGTTGAAAACAAGATGCAAATGTTGATTCACAACCTTGGCCCAAAATGCTAAAAATTACATGTTAAAACCTAAGTTGACACCAAAGTATGACTGATAAATAATGAGCTCAACATGAGGGTGTATTAGATACACAAATATTGAGGTCATGGTTACTTAATTACATTTATAAACATAAATAAAATACATAGCAAGATTTGGGCTAGAATTTAGAATATCAAGTAGATACAACTAAACAATAGGGTAGAATGAGCTCTCAAGATCCAAGTTGTATAGTTGGAGTAGTCTGTATCTATACATCAATCCCTATTAATTTTATATATTTTCATTGCCATCCTACCATGTGAGACCTATAGGCTCAACCCTACCATGCTCATGGAGATAGTAAATCAACCACAATCATGATGCACTCATGCCCACAAGTGAACTATACACACACTAATTAGAACATAATAGTATCACCTTAAAATAGAAGCAATTTCTTTGAAATACCTTTTGGCCCTCTCCTTTGTGATCTCCTAGGTCCATGAATGAACTTATGCTCATATTTCTCCCTTCTCTCAAGATTTTTCCTATTTCTAGCTATTAGTTTTCTATCTCCAAGATCTTGGTGCACATTTTGAGGTTTTTAAATTCCTCGAGGTAAGGGTTAAGGTCATCCTTAATCCCCAAGTAATGGAAAACCTCATCCATGACCTCATAGTAAAGGATGCATTCACCCCTTGCCCAAGGAATTTTTCCTTATATCACATGCCTATTTTGAGGGTTTTTTAATTTATCTCTTTATTGAGTGGGCCTTTCACAAATTTTGTTTCAAAATCACTATAAAAGGACTTATCCCTTCATTTGGAGATCAATTACATATGATAAACACACAAGAAATATATAGTCATCTCTTATCATCTACAAGCATTAATTTGAGAGAAATATATATCTAAGTCATCATCCATTCAAGCAAGATTTCAAGGAGTTTTCAATATTTCAATCCTTTAAGCATTTAAGGGAATATCTACATTCATATATCTATGATTTGGTATTAGTGGATCTATTTATATTTATGATGAAATTTTACATCATCATCTAAATACAAGAATAAGCATATCTTTATGGGTAACAAATCTAAGTCCATCCATGGAGGTCTAACAAGGAAGGTGAATATTTCCATTTGTCTTCTTTTTACATGCTTTATCTTTTTAAGGTTGATACCTCAACTAGGATATATCAAGGTATTCCCCTCTACACACCCCACCCCCCCCAAACAAAACAAAACAAAAACCAAAAAAAAAAAACTTTTTCTTTATTTACAGGTGCAAGTTTACATTTTTTCAGAGCAACCAACTTAGATATTAGAGCTAGGATTTCAAGTTGTAGGTGAAGCATTAGATTTTTGGGTTTTGTTTAGAATAGGTCATGGACAACCTGACCCAAGTCATCCATGGCCTCTAGGTCATCTTTGACATCTAGATCATCCTTTTCTATAGACCTTGAGATTCACAAAATTCATAGATACTAATGTCCTAGTTTGAAATCCCAAATAGTTCTAATTTTGATAAAAAAATTTACAATATTTTTTCAAATATAAGTTAATTCCCCTTATTTTACTCTAAGGTGAGTTTTGTACTTTAGTTTTTCATTTCATAGCTTCTATATTTATATGTAAAATCTAACATTTTCATGCATTTGTATTCATATGTGTTCCTCCATTGTTTACATCTCATTTAGTTAATTTACTTGCACTGAATAAAAACTAAATCAAATCTATCAATAAAAATTAAGGGAAATGATATCAAATAGAAAGTATTTCTTTGGGTATGCATATCTAATATGACCCTAGATTTATCATTTTTATCACTTACATTCTCTTGGGGTTGTGTCGGTCTAGTTTGAGGAATTTGAAAGGTTATGTGCAAGGGTCCTTTTTTTAACTCTCTCTAATGTGACATCTAAAAATTAAGGGGAAATTATAATTCCACATCTTGCAAATCATGATGTTTATTTTATAGTAAGACTCAAGGGAAATACATTAACATGAGTAAAGACATAATACAAGGTCTTTGGATCACTAATCAGAGCTCTATAGGCTAACATGCAGGGACTCTAGTAGCATTAAGTCTTTGACCAACATGTGTAGATAGATAAGCTAAGGATATACCTTACTTAAAAACCCTTAGGGGGATAGATATTTTTTCTTTAATCAACACCCTTGGGTCACCAAATAAAAACCTACCTTTAATCAACACCCTTAGGTGGTCAGGTAATCACTCGATCTTTTATCAAGTTTCAAACCCGTTTTTAGTTTATTGTGTTATCTCTTGTTAACAACTTCACCATGTTATCAAGTTAATCCACTTATGAGTTAGGATACATGTGAGAAGATGCTCCACAATATACCCCAAAATAAGACTCTCTTATTAAATGATGAGTAAACAATTAAATACCACAAGGGAAAACCCATAAAATCCCAAAATATACAAAGGGACTCAATTTACCTCAAGCCAAGAGTATGTGTCTCACAAGATCTCATTAGGACACAATTACTATGGTTGTGAATTGGTGTTAAACACATCCCTTGCATACTAAAGATGCAACCTAAAAATCAAGCACCGAGTCAAATGCAATCAAGGTAAATAAGCCAAACAATATACATGGAAAACTCAATAGAGCACATGTCGGGAGTATGGATTCATTCACAAATCCAAAATTTAAGAAACACTACTTGATTGATCACTAAAAAAAGAGCTTATATTCCCATATGATCCTCCATACATATTGTTAGACTATGAAACAAATTCTCCAATTTGAAATAACCAAAAACCCCATATTTTTAGCAAGGTGAAAGTTAACAAAATAATCCAACAGGGCATATTTGGATTGTGGTATAAATCAACTAGAATATATTATATCCATTCATTCTTTGCAATCATGAGGTAAGCATAGAATACTATTAGGAATGTGTACTCATTTATGCCCACAAATTTTATAGATGAAATCTAGATGACATGCAAAATAAGGAAAATATAAAAGCATCCAGATTTTAAACTTTTTAGAAATATACAAAAATATAAAATATTTTAAATTTTATATGTAACATCCCAAAAATTTAATAAAACTTAAAATTAGGTAAACACAGATTTGACAGCATAACAAGATAAAAACTTCAAACCTAAATATCAAAATAATAAAATGCACAAACCTATCTAAATATTTATGAAAATAAATGAAGATATGGGTGAATGCGAACTCTCAGCCCATGACTCTATTGCATTTTACTTTTCTCAAAAAAAATTAAGTAAAACAAAATATCTCGAGAGACCTATCTCTCAAGAATGAGAAAAAAAATAGAAAAGAGAGAAATAATTGAAGACTACATTGGATGAGCTAAAATCTTAGCAAAGTTGAGAAATTGCAACATGCATCCAATAAGTCACTCCTCACAAAGATCCATTACCCAATTATCACACAATGAGAAAATTATAGTTTTTCTCCAAGAAGGTTTAGAGAAAAAAAATATATCAAAATCACATTAACATAAAACTAGGAGTCAAAATAAAACTCACTTTTTTGCCAATATAATCTCTTTTTCAATATGAATTAATAAATATTATTTTACTAATTAAATAATTAATTGGGCCCCTTTCACA
This sequence comes from Cupressus sempervirens, assembly GCA_028749045.1. Classification (NCBI taxonomy): domain Eukaryota; kingdom Viridiplantae; phylum Streptophyta; class Pinopsida; order Cupressales; family Cupressaceae; genus Cupressus; species Cupressus sempervirens. The sequence continues at coordinate 316,336,862 of CM053788.1, forward strand.
AATAAAATAAATTGATCCCAAAAGTCTTCAATTAAAATACAATAAATTAGCCAACATATAAAATTAAATATTAAAATTTTGTGATATCATTCAAAAATATTATTTAATTAAAAACCTTAAGTGACATTTGCAAAGCTCTAAATGCATAGGCACACTAATAGGTCAAATAAAAACTACATTATAAAGTCTAGATTTACCAACATATACTAAGAGAGATTATAATATATTATAGATACTCATCCATATAGGGATAATATTGGCTCAATATGTAAGTCCAAAGATATTATCTCTTGGTGCTATTGGCAATGATATAGGCACACTCAAATATTGTAAATGTAGCAAAATGTGTCTTGTACGTGTTCACTATAAAAATAAAATATTAGGTACAAATGCTCATAATATAATACTTAAAGCAAATAGAATCTATAATAACCACAATGAAGGAGAGTGATACATTATGCAGATCGAATGAGTGAGTGACTAGAACTCCATCTTACTTCATAAAGTTAAAAGGGAAGAATGCATAACAAATTTGTGAAGTGAGGAAATATACATCATATCATAAATTAACATTGTGTTGAATTTAAAAGAATTTAAATAAATCATTCCATCACTATTATGAGCATATATCAATCAAAGTAAATAATTGATATTCATATAACAGAAGCACAATAATCAAGGGTCCAATATCATCATCTTGATACTCATAAATCAATAATCTTATAAATATAATAAACTTATTTTTAGGGGACAAATGGAAACAATGAATTTGTCTAATATAAACTAGATGAGAGGAGTTGGTTAGCTAAACATCTTCACCCTAAGCCATTCAATAAAAGAGAAAGAGGAGCTTCCAAATACAACTCTTAATATAATCCAATTTAGATTGGCAAAATCCAACTAGAATAAAGGGATGTTAATATCAAACCAAAATTATGTCAAGTAAGTGTGTAAGAAAGTCCTCTTTCATACAAAGTTGATTAATTTAAGATATGCAATATAAATGGAAAATTGAACTAGTAGATTCAATGGCAAGAGTAAGATAGATCTAGGTGCTAAATATATGTAATCAACACAATTAAAATATGAAAATAGGTCTATGACAAAGGTGAAATGAATGATGAAGGAATTTCCTTGAAATGTGTGAGAGAAGTTTCTTTTTTCTCTAAAATTTGTAGACCTAAAACTATGGTTGAATTTTTTACTATGAATCTGTAATCACAATAGAAAACTCAAAAACCCCTACTTTTCTCAGACCTCCAAAAATAGGTCAACTTGATGGGAACGTGTTTGGACACTCTATGGGAATATGGACATGTTTCTAGCATACTATAAAATAGTCAACCCAATTTCTTTAGAGATGTCTTAGTGAGTATTTTTTGGATCTATAACCACAATTCAGATATCCTACTCCTACACACTAGAACAGTTGGTTTTTTTTAGGGGAGGGATTTCCTTGGTTAAGTCCTAGATTGAGGAATCAACCTTGAAATAAAATTTAATATAAATCATGGAAGAAAACAAGACAAATGTGAACTTTCACCTTGCTTGATGAAACCCTTGTCAATAAGGATTTTGTAATGCTTGTATGTTGTCAATGTGAAATTTGCAATGATGGTAGAAAATCTCTAAAAATTCAATGGATATACCAAACCACATCATGGATCCATAGATGTGAATATTCATCAATAAATAATATGACTAATGCCACAATGCCACAATGTAGATCTCATCCCTTAATGGCCAGCAAAATGTTAGATTTTGAAGAGGAAATACTCACAAAGGATCCTTGAATGCTTGAATAATTTTTAATTCCTTAATATACTTAAATATCTAGTGTATGTCCCTATATGTCTTGTGATGTGAAAATGAGGTGCCTAGGCTTCATTTTATACTAGTTTTCAAGTGCAAAAATAATGCAAGTCAATGAGATCACCCAATTTCCAAATTTTCTACCCCAATTGAATAATAAGCTTGAGACCTGAAGTCCCTAGGGAATAGGTTAACATGGCTTGATCTATTCTAGGGTTATCCCAAAAGGATTCAACCATGAGATCTCAAAAATTACATAGGTAAAAATGCAAGAAATGGGATAGAATAGGAGAAAGAGTAAATTAAACACAAATCCATCTATGGTCAATAAGCTCACTAAAGGGCAGGAATTGAAAGGTCTTAGGGTGCTTCCATTTTAAGAAGGTAAAATTTATCCCCCACTTTAACAGGAGCATGAGTTACCTCATACTTGTGGTAAAGTAGATCAAAAGCAAGAGTTGATCTCATCATTACTAAGGAAACTAAGAAACTATAGTACCCCCAAAAAAATTGATTTTTCATCATATCTAAAATCAAAACAAGAGAGATTTTGCTAATGAAAAAAAGGTATTTTAGTCAACTTTCCCAATAAATTTTGTGTTTCTTATTGTGAACTACATTAAAAAGGTGTATCTCTATAAAATATGGTGTTGAATAGTCTAGCAAGTGTTTGCAACATGCTAGTCAACCCATCAAAGATTAATTGAATGGTATAGAAGGTGTGTATGGAATGTTAATTAATCCATTCAAAATATTTGTTGTCAATGGAGCTCCATGTCCCAAAAGAAAAATCAAAAGAAACCCAAGCATAAGGATGTGTGTGTCCTTAAGGGATGAAAAACAAGATTAGGTTTCCTAGACTATCAATAGATCAAAACAACAATCAAGATTCCTAGACTATTAGTAATCCATATCATCATCAAGAGTATCTTCCATATCAAGATTAGTAAAATCTAAGATACAAACAAAATCATCATGTTTATCCATTTGTATATTCACAGTATGATTACCTTCCTCCAAGAAGTCAAGGCTTATTCTTAGCTTGATGGTTCTTGCGACTCTTATGAGCATGTTGACTGTGAATGGTTTTATGAGATAAAATTTAAGGATTGGGATCAATAGTCATAAGTTTTGAAGAGGAAATAACTATAATGTTGAGGAATGTTATGCAGAGCAATAGATGGAATTTGGAAGACAGTTTGTAGGCAAGTCGACTGTAGGAGGATTACTCTTTGGAAGGATAATCTCAAGAATCTTATCCACTTATATCCTTGATAGAATTCATAAAGACTATTAGGATGAGTGGGTGGTTTTTAAGTGGGAGATGGCCTATAGAAGTCTATGTTAGGACAATCTCAAGGCTGCAAGGGTTTATAAAGAGAATGATTAATAGTGACAACTTCTCAATTATGGGGAAATTTAATGCATTTAAGAATAGGAGGAACTACAACTTGCATTGAAGAGAGTTACAAAATACCAAGCGTAACTTGAAATTGATCAAAAGTATGGATGACAACAAAGCTAGTATGTACAACCTTACTGGAATGGTTCATAGGATTATTGACAAAACCTTAAGGGTGATAGAGGAAACCATTACAAGTTTCATGTGTATCCTTGTGCAATCATTTATTAAAAAGATGATCTTTAGTGATAACATTAATAGAGTAAGAAGGATCACTCAAAACACCACAAGAAGGGATATGGGAAACCCTATTAGTGATATAGAGAGGACCATTAAGTACTTTAAACATATTAGAATGATCAAAGATAATATAAAGTGAAGGTTTAGGTTTGGGTAGAGGAAAAATCAGAGGTTGGGATTAAGATTCAAGATGATTAACCACATGATTAGCTTCATCTACCTCATCATCCTAACTAATATTACTAATAGGAGAAGAAAGTTGGTTAATGAAATTTGTTGAATGTGATGGAAAATGGTTAGTGTAAATATCTAAATTATGATTAGGAGGTACAAAATATTTATTCATACTAGTTATCTCAACATCAACAGTTATAATATTGGAATCAATAAGGTCTTGAATGGAATTCTTCAAATCATAGCACTTTTGAGTATCATGACCAGGATGATGATAGTATTGATAAAAAGTACTTTGATCAAATGACTTAAGAATTGGTTTGATAGTGTCAATAGGATAGATAAAGTGAAGTTTAATAATGTTATCATTAATTAACTTTGACATCACCACTTGCAAAGGATCAGATTAGGATGATACATAAGGAGAAAGTGGTTGTACCTTTAGATATGGTAGCAACGTGATCATCTAGTGTGTTTGTTTCCTTATTTATTTTGATGTGGTTATTAGGTTGACAATATCACTCTTATCAATAATAATAAGAGCCATTGAATTTGGTTCTCTCAAGTTGGATCACTTGTAATTGATAATGGTGAAGCACTACACAAAGACGTGAGAACAAATTATGCTTAATAAGGAGAATATTATTTCTAATATATTTTTTGTAAATTAAAAATAAAAATACATTGAATATCATGATCAAGCACAAGATAAGATACTTTATCACACAAATATTTGAATCTACCAATAAAGTCACTAGATTTTTGTTTAATATTTTATTTACAATGCATCAAATTAGTCAAATAAATTTGAGGACCAATGTTGTTTTGAAATTTTTGAATGAAGGCACTAGCAAGCATTTGAAATGAAACAATATAATAATGGGTTAAAGATAAATAAAATTGAAAATATTTATCCCTAAAATTCAATGTGAAAAAATTATCCCTAAGCCTATAGTCATGGAAAAAATCACTACATATAGGTTCAAAGGTCCTAAAACGAATCACAAGATCGCCCTTACCATTATAAGTCTCAGGACAGGGTACCTCAATGTGCTGTGGTATAACAACATGCAAGATATCTAAGGAAAGGGGATTGGAAATATCACATTTAGGGATTTTGTTCTTAGATTGAGTGAATTGGGCTACTTTTTGTTGCAAAGCGGTGATGGTTTGAACTAAGCTACTAATGGTAGGATTAGACGATGCAATAGTAGGAATAAACATATTAGATGTGACATAAAATTTATTGTAGGAAGATATTGGTTTAGGATTAGAAGGTGCAAGAAAAGGATTGGAATACATTAAAGGAACAACATTATATGATGAAAATAAAGAAGATATGGAAGTAGGAGGAATAATCAAGGGAACTATGGGATTAGTAAGACCAACACCTAGAGGATTAGAATCTTGTGCAAAAGTCTTGATTAGAGGTGACACATAAGTGGGAATTATAGGAATAGAGGCTAGTATTGGAATGAAAGGTTCAATGGTCATGGAAGTAGCAGTGTATCCTAACTCTTTCACATATTTTGTCAAATTTTTGGCATGACTATTAATAAGGTGAGAAATACCACACAAATGGAAATGTTGTTATCATCATGAGTAATAAGTTTCTTAATAGCCTTAATAGTGGAAAAACTATCAATATTTTGGTTCTCTTGCACAAGCCATTTTCCATCTTATCAAACTCATGAGAGAGCTTATCAACTTGGGAAGGAGGTGTTGGTACTCTCAAATTTCCCAGCTTGAGTTTCAATTCTTGTTATGAGTTACATTTATTTCACATGCTTCATTTTTAATGTTCATGCAACTTAGATCCTTAATTTATAGTTCTTAATCATCTTGTGAGATGTCATTTTGAGCAAGTGTCCAATTCGACATTTTTTATAAGTGTCAAACTACTATTTTTCATACTCATATCTTTTTCCCTATTGAGTTGCATGAATTTATAATTTGGGCATATTTTTAATGCATAAAAGACTACTTATGTTCCAATTTTCAAGTCTTTGTGATGAGTTCTAATAGATCTTTCATTCCCTCAAAGTCAAGTGTTTCCATTTGTTATGTCAACTGCACTCTATCACAAATCCAAGTACCCTAATATGAGATTGAATATCTTTTACCCAGTTACATATATTGATAAAATTATTTGACTGCTATGTTTTAGACATTAGAGATATTCTACATGTCAATCATTATCCCCCCATGAATCCATTTGGCAAGTTTCCCATTTCACATCCAAATGAAATTTATTCAAATTTAGTGCTAACAAGATTTTTAGAATTATGACAACCCCTATTTTTGATGTCATATTTTAAAACTTATGATTGATTGGACCAATTTGATTATATCATTGCATTATGCACTTGACATACTTTCCCTGTGTCAATTTTTAGGACTTTACTAATCTATTAGCTCACTTTTCAAAGTGATTTCCATTTGTAATTACCTATATTTTAGTAATCTGTTAAGTTCTCCAATTATGAGTAATAAACTTTGAGAGATTGTAAAATGTGCCTAATTTTCTTTCAAGATCCCAAATAATATTTGTACATTCTTATTATCAAGGAAATGTAGTGCCCCAAGTTGCAGGTCTCCAAGTGATCATTTGACTTGTTTTTGAAGCCAATTCCAAATGTACCTTATTCAAAACTTTGCATTATCTGTTAGTGTGCATGCAAATACCTACATTAAAGAATTTGTATCTTTTGACCTATGAAATCTATATCACCAATCCATGTTGTTGATATCTTCATGTGCTTATGTGCCAAGTTTTATCTAGTCAATGCTCTATTTGGTATCTATCATCCTAATGTATAATGTAGATTATTATGTTTTTATATAGCCAGTTGCATGACAGATCAGAACAAGCAACTTTGGAGATTAAAATATTTTGACCCATAAATTGTTATGAGGTATAAATTTGTGAAATATAATCCAATAGATCAAAGAGTATTATTATTGGTCAGCATGAGCTAGAAACTTGTTTTGGTCAATTTTTTAGGCTAGCCAAGATGGCACTTCCATTCAATTTGGTATTTTACAACCTTGTTGAATTGAGGTTTTAAGATGAACAAGTGATGTCCAAATTTTATCATTTCAAATAAGGAGATGGATCAAAGCTCCATGGATAGGTTTGATAGGCAAAGTGATTGAGAGCAACTTTTCTTTTACCTAGGCCCGCTTGGGACCCAACTTGCCCCATTATGATCTTATATAGGGGAAATGTGATATGATTTAATAGAAAAGTTATGTAACATTTTAAAATGTTATTGGCATAATATTGAAGGAATTTCCTATTAATTTGCAAGAAAACATTACTATGTACTTGCAAGCTCAAACACAAAATGGATGAATGTGTTTTGAATAGAGAGGATGTGTTATTTAAAAATTTGTTTGAAAAACACCAAATCTATGGTTTCTGTAATGCCCCGCCAAGGGATCCAAAGAATTTTACTAAGTTTGCCAAACAATTTTTTTTTAAAACATGAAAGATAAAACCATTCATAACATTTGCGGAAGCAACAACAACAATTCAAATGAAAATATACATAACAGGCTACATTCTTTGAAGATCCCTTAACGTTGTATCACATCTAAATTAACTATTCATCTAACATCCCATCTTTATGAAATAAAAATGATACATCCAATGTACTTAAGCAATATACAAGTGTCCTTCTGTAATTATATTCTAGTTTAGCTCAATCATCCACTGTACATATCACAGGGTATGAAAAGCTTAAAAGAATAAACATCCAAGTAAATAAAGTACATCATCATCATCTAATATTAATCCATGATGCAATAACATAAATGAAACCACATATCATACATGATACATCATCACAAAAGATATAAACATCCATCACAAAAGATAACCATATATCACAAACATAAATAACTAAGTGCACGGTTCCTTCCAACCGTAAATAGCATCATTAGACCATCGTGGATCCTAGTCATCCCTCCATGCGTAACATTCCAAAGTACCGAAGAGATCATCGGTATTAACATAATAGGAATGTCACTCCTAAAACATCCTACTAACATGCAAAGTAAAGCATAATAAATCATCAACTAACATATGCAAATCATCAATATAAGAAACATATCAGTAAATACATCCATCATAAGGCATATTATCTTTCATAATGCTCCAAGAACATAATGAAGAATAAATACCAACCAAGAATACTCTAGCCACGATGTCTTGGACGGATCTCAAATGATAAGAGTGAAAATACACTACCACCCGACCACGTGGAACCTAAGTGGTCCACTCCCACCGTGCTGAGGAGATAATCTCAAGTCCCAAACAGGATATCAATCACAACTATAGTACTCTCTAAGTCCAAGAATCCTAAAAGTATACTAACTCAAAGGTTCCAATCACACACAAAACTGACATCTAATTCCCAGAGGCACACAAAGACATGTAGGAAACCTACTCTGCAAGCGAAAAAGTGTCATCGCAATTATCACGTACAAGTTACCCTGGCAGTTAGCTAAACTCCACAGGTCCATACTGATCTCATGCGGCCACTAGTATCCTCTCATACTGACGAGGCATACTACGGAATGCACAGTCGCAACCATGCATTCTCACTACTCCCATCCTAGCTTGTACAAGCACTCAAGGCATGGGCGAGAACATCAAAGCAATTATCTTTTTAGGTTCATTTAATCCCCATTTAGTGTGTAAATGTTATCACTTATTAACCAAACTTACAATGAGTTACCCTGGCAGCCACTTAGGGCCCCGGCCCCCATTGCAAGCCACTTCCTAACACTACAAGTAGATTACCTACCCTAAGCTCATGGAATCATAAATCTCAAAATCACAAAAGATAATCCATAATAAAATTATCAAATATGCATAAAAGCATCAAATATCCATAATAAGAATCATCAAATCTCCAAGATAAGAATCATCAAATCTTCATGAGCATCTGAAAAAGCATCCATAGAAAATCATGACCACAACAGTTCTCTATTGGCAACTGAAGGCATCACTCATAATCATAAGTATCAACTGGTTCTCAATAACCAAAATATATCTCAAGATAAATTGTTGTCAACAAGCAACCAAGAATATCTCAAAATCATACTGATCGAAGACTCCAAAATGGTTGAGTCAAACATGTCACAACATGACATCATCAAAAAATAAATTCATATTTCAGTCCCATCATGGCGACTAGAAAATAATCCAAAGATAACTGATCGATGACTCAAAAATGATTAGCTCAAGTGTCTCATACACATACCTCTCAGCTTCACACATGAATACAAACATTTCATAGAGCATACGGTCACATTACCATGGTTGGGCTTATAAAGATCAAGACCAAATAAGATCAACATGCCATCACATCTCATAACCCCCGAGCCTCTGGTAACAACCTAAGACTGGTCAACACTAGTCAACCCAAAACTCAAAAACAAGAAGCATATAAAATACACGATGCAAACACATGTTTTGGTTTACTAAATTCACATGGTTGAATAATGTGTAGGGGCTTCCAGTTTTCTGTTTGCAAGTATATTTCAAGTGTTTTAAGTTTCATCATTTGACCTACAAGTCAACCCAATTGTTCCTCGATAGCATTACCCTTCCATTATTAAGAATTACATTCTAAGAATAACTTAAGGATAAATATTTACTCATTAAATCATTTTCTTTATTCGCTAAGATCCATAGTACTAATTGATCAACTCCTCCTTAATGTTACTTCTACATTTCAACATAATCAAAGGATCATTATTCATTATATTATAAGAGGACCAATTATCATTCTTCGAATAAGAGATTATAACTTTATTAAAATGATCAATTTAATCTACCAATTAACTTAGGTGCACAATTCCATGATTCATTAACATTTTAATGGTTAAAACTCAATTAAGTATCTCTAACACTTAAGCTTTTTAATTATAATCATTATTAAATTGTCACTAATAACCGTTAAAATATCTAAGTCATTATTCAAGTTATTAGAATAAGACTTATCAACTTCGATATAGATAATTTATAATCTCATTAAAAGAATTATACCAATTAAATCTTTATTACATAACATAATTATTAATTAAATCCGATTAACTCTAGTTAATTGATTTAATTAATAATTGCACAACCATACCATCAATCCAATAAATATTAGTTGATTAATAACTAAAAGTCAGTCATACACAAATATTTATGTTCATAGTTCAATAATAATAACTTGCTAATATTTAATGACAAACTATATTGGAAATCTTATTAATAGATCACATTCATCATTCTTTATAAATACTAATTTTTTTTAATTAATTCGTATTAATGATAGTCATTTCAAGATAAATCTCAATCGCATAATATAATTATATTGACAACTCAATGAATATTAATCAATCATACTTCAAACCAAAAACTAATATCTTTTACAAAACTTTAATCATTAGATAATCTCCACTAGATTAAATCTAATCGAACTATTTACACCATTATTTATTAATAGTTTGTTAGACCCAACAAACATTAATAAATAATAAACTGATCAAAACTGTTATTATTCGATCTAGAGAATCTTTACATGACTTCATTAGTTAATATTTGACTAACTCTTGACATCATTAAGGTATATCAATAGGCGTATTTAACTAATAACATAATGATTCAATCTTAATCCAATATAAATTATCATCTCACAATTATTTAATCAATATTAAAATCAACCATTAGACTCCATTTTCTAATTGTTCTAATAATATTTTGTCTATATAAACGTTGTTTGAAAGAGATCCCTATCACAAACCAATAAGACTCATTGTAGATTTTAACATGAATAATCTTCAAATTCTTAACATTATCATTTTCATTAAACAACTCTAAAATTGTTTAATATATATTAAATAGTATCCAATATACATTATAAAAAGTCCACTATATAAACTATATTAAAATCTCTTTTCTTTTAATTTTCTCTCATCCATTTACTTAGATTGACTAGTAATTAATTACACTTCTTCTACTATTAATTAATCTTAATTAAATTTGATTTAATTAGATTAGATAATAAACCATATAAAATTAATGCATATTAATAAGATTCTAATAAGGGAAGATTGCAATAATATCTTTAATTCATTTCATGCTTGATATATTATTTTTGTGAAGTTTAAGCGTAAAGAACTCTTGGTTATGGGAAATAGAGAAATATCTGTCTTTGAATAAAATAGTCCTAGTACGACGGCCATATCTCCCTAATGAACTATTGGATCGGGCTGAAATTGAAATATGTTGGAGAGGGCCAAGTTGCGCCAATTCGGACCAGAGCGATCGAATAAATTTGATCTCGATAAAAGTTATGAATGACTGAGTTCGGGTCTATCCAAGGGGCAGCGAAAGGGCAGTTTGTGATGAATTAAGAATTTTCTGTTAAAATAATTGTTCTCTAAATTTAACCATAAAAGGGTTTGTTCATATGCATCTAAAAATATAATTGATAGAAAGATTACATCTAATCATTTGAATTTTCACCATAAAATTTTTATTTTAATTTCAAATCTTGTCTTTCTAATTTAATATAAATTCGAACCCAAACTCGATTAAAATCTAATTTCTTTCTCATTTGGAACGAGGGTTTTTCTATTGTTTTCTTCTCATCCAAATAAAACATCTAGATTCCAATTTCAAATAGTAGATTCAATCACAGAGAGTATTCAGACACATAAAATAGATATGATGAAGACAGGAAGAGAAAGAGTGCAAAGGGAATATGAGAATATCACGAGTGCACTTGGACACTGATGCTAATTTTCCATGCCCCAGAAGTTCATAGAAAATTCCTTCCTTCTCCATCATTCGCAATTCTTCCAAGAATCCAAGCCGATCGAATCCTCCAAGTGATTAGAAGTGCTAGAAGGAGCATAGAAGCAAGTAGAAAATATATGAGCATATGAATATCCTCCCCCGCATGTAAGCTTTGAAGCTTCCATTTTAAGCTTGTAGCTTGTAGCTTTCATTTTCCAATTGCTCTCCATGCTATATCTAAGCTTCTATGAATGCCTGAATATGAAGAGCTCTCAAGAAACTTTTGGAATACTTCTTGAAATCATTGAAAGGTGTCACCAACTAAGCATGAGTCTTTTCCAACCTTTTGGATGACTCATAGAATTGTAGACACCTTGTGCTTAATTGGTACACTAGCCCCCGTGTTGATGACACATGTTAATTCCCATGCAAGCTTATAACTCCAATTTTATAACTTTCATTTTAATTTTTATAACTTTTATTATTATTATTTTATTTATTACTTTATTATTATTTTATAATTATTATTAATTTTAATTTCTAGTTTTTTTTAATTTAATTTTTTTTTCAATAATTCACATTTAATTAATTACAATCAAAATATCAAAGATCATGATATTTTATTAATTTTTTCAAATAAATAATTTATTAATTAAATCTATTTATTAAGACTTAATTAATGAAAAATTCACCATAGACCTCCAAGATAAAATATGAAAACCCATCATAGAACAAATCATACAAAATAAATCTAAAGGGTTAAAAATTATGAAATATGTCATTCGACACATTCGGTGGATATTCAACTCAGATACTTGTCCTAATTTTTCAATTAGGACAAATGGCTCAAAGGGTTGGGATTTGGACTTGAGAATTTATCTCCCCTCTCTTATCATTGAGATAATGTGATAGGGTACGCTCATCCTGGCAATTCAGGGAAGTCGATACCTGGTACCTGCAACCTACATAAAAACCATGCATGTACAAACACAATATATACTAAACTAAATAGACAATGGTAGGAAGTGGTGCATCGTGTAGATCCCGATTAGCAGGTGACTACGACTCCCTTCCTTAACCACATCAGACACGCCATAGAAAAGCAAACACGCAAGGCAAACACACACACCATACACATGCAAGTATGGGGTAAGTATCCATAAGAAAGCACATATGATAATAAATCATCTTACTAATCATCATTAATAATTAAAAGCAATATAATAATCATCATCAATAATTGTGAACATTAAAAATAATCATCATACATACATGAAATGTAGAGTCTAAGCAATCTCATCACATAATAAACTGAATCCATAGCACAATATCTGATAATCTCAAAAGAATGTTGCTAACTAACAACATAAAACTAGTTCTAAAAGAGTTTAGCAACGATAACAAAATGTGAACCAAGGGCAGGCACTACATCCACCTCCTCTAGGATTAGGCTTACTCCTGGAAGCCTACAAGAATGAAAAACTAAGATACTCACTATGTGGGTCCCATTGAACCCTTTCCCTCTGTAGGGAAACATGTTTCCATTGAGTATATTACAACACCCTTAGAGCAATATAATTCTGGTTTAATGGTAAACCGAAAACCATATCGATCCAACATTCATTCTTTTAACAACTACTAAAATAGATCCCTTAATTCATTCTAAACAAGAGCAACTTAATGATTGCAAAGATAAACAGAGGTTTACTACCTTACAACATAGATAAAAGATACATGTTTTGCAGCTAGAATGAGTTTCAATTTTTAGTTTTGCCTTCGTTTAGATTTTTAGTAAAAATTTTAGTTTTGAAAGCTAAGTGTTGAAATATAAAAAATATGCAAGTAACCGTTTTAAGTTCTGTTTCAGTTCACCTAGTTTCAAGTTTTCAGTTTGAAAGAGATACATATGATAGTTCAAAGTTTTTGTTTAACTAGTTAACAACTAGTGACATAACAATATACCCAGAGCTCCCAATGTTGAAACTCGGGCTCTGATACCAAATGTAATGCCCCGCCAAGGGATCCAAAGAATTTTACTAAGTTTGCCAAACAATTTTTTTTTAAAACATGAAAGATAAAACCATTCATAACATTTTGCGAAAGCAATAGCAACAATTCAAATGAAAATAAACATAACATATATACATAACAGTCTACATTCTTTAAAGATCTCTTAATGTTGTATCACATCTAAATTAACTATTCATCTAACATCCCATCTTTATGAAATAACAATGATACATCCAATGTACTTAAGCAATATATAAGTGTCATTTTGTAATTATATTTTAGTTTAGCTCAATCATCCACTGTACATATCACAGGGTATGAAAAGCTTAAAAGAATAAACATCCAAGTAAATAAAGTACATCATCATCATCTAATATTAATCTATGATGCAATAACATAAATGAAACCACATATCATACATGATACATCATCACAAAAGATATAAACATCCATCACAAAAGATAACCATATATCACAAACATAAATAACTAAGTGCACGGTTCCTCCCAACCGTAAATAGCATCATTAGACCATTGTGGATCATAGCCATCCTTCTGTGTGTAACATTCCAAAGCACCGAAGAGATCATCGGTATTAACATAATAGGAATGTCACTCCTAAAACATCCTACTAACATGCAAAGTAAAGCATAATAAATCATCAACTAACATATGCAAATCAGCAATATAAGAAACATACCAGTAAATTCATCCATCATAAGGTATTTTATCTTTCATAATGCTCCAAGAACATAATGAAGAATAAATACCAACCAAAAATACTCCAACCACGGTGTCTCAGACGAATCTCAAATCATAAGAGTGAAAATACACTACCACCCGACCGCGTGGAACCTAAGTGGTCCATTCCCACCGTACTGAGGAGATAATCTCAAGTCCCAAACAGGATATCAATCACAACCAAAGTACTCTCTAAGTCCAGGAATCCTAAAAGTATACTAACTCAAAGGTTCCAATCACACAAAATCAACATCTAATTCCTAGAGGCACACAAAGATATATAGGAAACCTACTTTGCAAGCGAAAAAGTGTCATCGCAATTATCACGTACAAGTTACCCTAGTAGTTAGCTAAACTCCACGGGTCCATACTGATCTCATGCGGCCACTAGTATCCTCTCATACTGACGAGGCATACTACGGAATGCACAGTCGCAACCATGCATTCTCACTACTCTCATCCTAGCCTGTACAAACACTCAAGGCATGGGCGAGAACATCAAAGCAATTATTTTTTTAAGTTCATTTAATCCTCATTTAGTGTGTAAATGTTATCACTTATTAACCAAACTTACAATGAGTTACCCTAGCAGCCACTTAGGGCTCTGGCCCCCATTGCAAACCACTTCTCGACACTACAAGTAGATTACCTACCCTAAGCTCATGGAATCATAAATCTCAAAATCACAAAAAATAATTCATAATAAAATCATCAAATATGCATAAAAGCATCAAATATCCATATTAAGAATCATCAAATCTCCAAGATAAGAATCATCAAATCTCCATGAGCATCTAAAAAAGCATCTATAGAAAATCATGACCACAACAGTTCTCTATTGGCAACTGAAGGCATCACTCATAATCATAAGTATCAACTAGTTCTTAATAACCAAAATATATCTCAAGATAAATGGTTCTCAACAAGCAACCAAGAATATCTCAAAATCATACTGATCGAAGACTCCAAAATAGTTGAGTCAAACATTTCACAACATGACATCATCAAGAAATAAATTCATATTTCAGTCCCATCATGGCGACTAGAAAATAATCCAAGGATAACTAATCGATGACTCAAAAATGATTAGCTCAAGTGTCTCATACACATACCTCTCAGCTTCACACATGAATACAAAAATTTCATAGAGCATACGGTCACATTACCATGGTTGGGCTTATAAAGATCAAGACCAAATAAGATCAACATGCCATCACATCTCATAACCCTCGAGCCTCTGGTAACAACCTAGGACTGGTCAACACTAGTCAACCCAAAATCCAAAAATAAGAAGCATATAAAATATACGATGCAAACACATGTTTTGGTTTACTAAATTCACATAGTTGAATAATGTGTAGGGGTTTCCAGTTTTCTGTTTGCAAGTATATTTCAAGTGTTTTAAGTTTCATCATTTGACCTACAAGTCAACCCAATTGTTCACCGATAGCATTACCCTTCCATTATTAAGAATTACATTCTAAGAATAACTTAAGGATAAATATTTACTCATTAAATCATTTTCTTTATTCGCTAAGATCCATAGTACTAATTGATCAACTTCTCCTTAATGTTACTTCTACATTTCAACATAATCAAAGGATCATTATTCATTATATTATAAGAGGACCAATTATCATTCTTTGAATAAGAAATTATAACTTTATTAAAATGATCAATTTAATCTACCAATTAACTTAGGTGCACAATTCCATGATTCATTAACATTTTAATGGTTAAAACTCAATTAAGTATCTCTAACACTTAAGCCTCTTAATTATAATCATTATTAAATTGTCACTAATAACTGTTAAAATATTCAAGTCATTATTCAAGTTATTAGAATAAGACTTATCAACTTCAATATAGATAATTTATAATTTCATTAAAAGAATTATACCAATTAAATCTTTATTACATAACATAATTATTAATTAAATCCAATTAACTCTAGTTAATTGATTTAATTAATAATTGCACAACCATACCATCAACCCAATGAATATTAGTTGATTAATAACTAAAAGTCAGTCATACACAAATATTCATGTTCATAGTTCAATAATAATAAATTGCTAATATTTAATGACAAACTATATTGAGAATCTTATTAATAGATCACATTCATCATTCTTTATTAATACTAATGTTTCTTTAATTAATTCGTATTAATGATAGTCATTTCAAGATAAATCTCAATCGCATAATATAATTATATTGACAACTCAATGAATATTAATCAATCATACTTCAAACCAAAAACTAATATCTTTTACAAAACTTTAATCATTAGATAATCTCCACTAGATTAAATCTAATCGAACTATTTACACCATTATTTATTAATAGTTTGTTAGACCCAACAAACATTAATAAATAATAAACTGATCAAAACTGTTATTATTCGATCTAGAGAATCTTTACATGACTTCATTAGTTAATATTTGACTAACCCTTAACATCATTAAGGTATATCAATAGGCATATTTAACTAATAACATAATGATTCAATCTTAATCCAATATAAATTATCATCTCACAATTATTTAATCAATATTAAAATTAACTATTAGACTCTATTTTCTAATTGTTCTAATAATATTTTGTCTATATAAACGTTGTTTGAAAGAGATCCCTATCACAAACCAATAAGACTCATTGTAGATTTTAACATGAATAATCTCCAAATTCTTAACATTATCATTTTCATTAAACAACTCTAAAATTGTTTAATATATATTAAATAGTATCCAATATACATTATAAAAAGTTCACTATATAAACTATATTAATGTAACGCCCTGCCAAGGGATCCAAAAGAATTACCCTAAAGTTTCACTAAGTTTGCTAAACATTTTTTTTTTAAAGTAAGAATGTATAAAATACACATCAAACACATAGTAGCGGAAGCAATAACATGTAATCATCGACCAATATACATTGCAAGTTACATTTCTTAAGGATCCCAAGACGTTGAGTTACTTTTAAATTTAATTAAATTCTAAGTCTAACAACTACCACCTACATATGAAAGAATAATCAGAAGTCCAATGTCCATAATACACATTTGTTTCGAATGCCTCTTGGCAAATTAATTCGGAATGCTCAGTCATCCACTGTACAAGTCACAGGGTATGAAAGGCTTAAAAGAATATACATACGTAAAAATAGAAATGCATCAACCTCCACGAATCCATGATACAAAGTACAGTAAAAATATATGAAACTATTCACTATACATGATACATCCATACATTCATAATGATAAAACATCTATCATAAAATCTAACTATCCATCATAATAATCCAAGAACATAGTGAAGGTAAATGCCAATCACGAACACTCCAGCCACGGTGACCATGGAACGGATCTCAATGGTAAGAGTAAAAAGCACTACCACCCGACCACGTGGAACCTAAATGGTCCACTCCCACCGCGCTAAGGAGATAGTCTCAAGTCCCAAACAAGGTATCAAAACACAAAACACAAGTACTCTCTAAGTTTGGAAATCCTAAAAGTATACTAACTCAAGGGTTTCAACATAGATAGACATCTAGACCCAGAGGCACCACAAAGACACGTAGGAATCTACTATGCAAGCTGGAAAGTGTCATCGCAAAAGTCACGTAGAAGTTACTCGAGCAATCCCTTAAGAATCCCGGGTCCCTACTGATCCCCGCGGCCACTAGTATCCTCTCGTACTGACGAGGCATACTATGGAGTGCAAGGTCGTAACCAAGCGTTCTCTCTACCCCATCCTAGTCTGTACTAGCACTCAAGGCATGGGAGAGAACATACAATTATCTTATTAGGTTCATTTTAATCCCCATTTAGTGTAGATATTTTCACTTATTAAAACAACTTACAATGGGTTACTCCAGGCAGCCTCTTAGGGCCCCGATCCCCATTGCAAGCCACTTCTCGACACTACACATAGATAACCTACCCTAGGTCCATGAAATCACAAATCAAAGAATCAAAATAAAATTGCCTCAGTCTTATACAAGCGACTGAAAACTTCACAAAAGATAAGCCACAATAATCACATCAGTTCTCATGAGCAACTGACAAGCATCAAATAATAATCATATGATCACAACAGTTCTCTATCAGCACCTGAAGGCATCAATGATAAATCACAATACCCAATGGTCCTCTAATGAGCAACCAGAAAGTATCCCAAAATAAATCACAATACTGATCGAAGACTCCGAAATGGTCAAGTCAAAACATGTCACACAAAGACATCATCAAGAACAAATCATACACTTCAGTCCTCTCAAAGCGACTGGAAGTAACCTAAGTATAACTGATCGAGACTCAAAAATGGTTAAGTTAGGTATCTTATATACATACACTTCAGCTTCACATTAGGAAATTGGAAAGCAATAACAAACAGTAATCACAGACATGTCATAGAGCATATCAACACATCACCAGGGTTGGGTTTAAAAGATCGAGATCAAAACAACATAACATCACATTCACATAATCCCCGAGCCTCTGGTAACAACCTAAACTGGTCAATACTAGAACAACCCCAAAAAAAAAAAAAAAAAAAGCATAGACAGTATAACAAAACAATATAGTTCATATTCTCACTGCTAGATTGATTTGAACATATGTAATCAGATTAAGTGTAATATTTTTGTTTCTAATTTAATGTATGTTTTCACGAAAATAAGTTCACAGTTTAACCTATACGTTAACCCATTCGTCTCATAATTATCATATAAATATAATTCATATAGATATTCGAACAAAATTGTACAATTACTTTACTTTTGATTCTAAGTCAATTAATCAATATGATTAGAAGGTATTATTTATTTAATTATTGAAATAATGACCTATTATTTTAAATAAGAAATTTCAATTTAACTAAAAATCAATCTTATATAAATCTACGGTTCTATTACAATTTTCATTATTAATTAAATTTAATTAAACTAATTTTAATTAAATTAATCAATAATTACTGTTCTAATTACTTATTTTAATATCTTCATTAATTACTAATTTATTAATATTTACCCAAAAATTATTAATAAATTAATACTTACAAAAAAAACTATATTAAATGCATTAATATTTAATTATTAAATATTAATAAAGATTATTATTAAAACATTATTAAATAAAAACATATTAAAATTTATTAATAAAAATTTTAAATATTCATAAAACCTTTTTATGAATAACCTTAAAAAAAAAATCGAATTATTAAAAAAAAAATGCATATTTTTTTATAAGCCTGCCGGCTTAATCCAAAAGGCCGCCTGCGGCCTGCCACAGAGGACTACGGCCACCGGCAGTACTCTGTACTGCCGCTGCCGCAGTACTCTGCGGCAGGGACGGCAGAGCTGCCGGAACGGTACAGGGGGGGTGTGGGTATTCCCGCCCCCTCCCATAAATTTATTTATTATTTTTTTTTTTTAAAGTTTATTTATTTATGTAATTAATAAGAATTTATAATTTATTAAACTATATATATATATATTTTTTTTTTTTTTTTTTAAATTTATTTATTTATTTATTTATTTATTTTTAAATATTCGAACCCTTCCCAATCCAATTGTGTCTTCTTTAAGCTAGAAGATGAGGGTTCCTAATTTAAATTTATTTTTCTTCTAAGCATAATTTAACAATACCCTATCGTAGATACAGAACCAAAGAACAAGAGATTCATGCAATGGAACCCAGAGACTTGATTTTTTTTAAACACTCACGAAGAAAACAGGAATCTCAAATTGCATAATTTAACCAGTGATCAAAGCACAAGACCCTACCTGATTCTGATGCTAATATGAAAACCCCGAAAATTCGCTCCTCTGAAATTCGCTTCTAAAAGTTGTCTCTCCAAAATTCTCTGTCTCCCCAAAATTCCCAGTCCAAATTCCTGTCCAAATTTTCTATCCCCTAAAAAAAATGAACCCCCAAGTTGTGAAAAAGAGTTTTCTCCTCAAATCGAGGCACTTAATTGTGCCTTCACCCGAGAAGACTCTTTACTCAACTAAGTTAACTCTCCAATTAACCTTTATTATCTTTTCTTTTATTTTGCATTCAACTTTCATGCACATTAAGTTGATTTATTAAATAACTTTATTTAATATTCCACTTGACTTCTATTTTAAATTAATTTATTACTTTAATCTCATGTGCACTTTATGAAATTAAAATAACGTTATTAATTTTTATTATTTAATCTTTTAATTTAATTCTCAAATTTAAACTCATGCTTAGATCATGCGATCTAGAATTCTTAATAATTTAATATCTTTCAACTTTTAAATTTATTTTAGAACTTAATTGATAACATATTTAATTAATTTAAATAACAATAATATTTAGCATTTATTTAAAGATGAACTCCAAATATATTATTATTAAATTAAATAATTATTATCCTGTTCTAAATTTATCTTTGAACTTTAATTTTCAAATTTAATTCTTTTATTTAATTAATTTCTCAATTAATTAAATATTAAAGATATCATATTAATTCTCTATTAAATTAAATCTTTAATTAATCTTTTTAATTAGACCTTAATTAATAGAAAACACATCAAGGACTCATATAACAACATACAAAAACCCAACATAGAAAAATACATACCAAATCAAACAAAAGGGTTATAATCACGAAATTACATCATTTGATGCATTCGGAGGGTACTTAACTCAGATACTTGTCCTAATTATTCAATTAGGACAATTGGCTAAAAGATTTAGGATTTGGACTTAAGAGTTTATCTCCCCTCTCTTACCATTGAGACAGTGCAATAGGGTTCGCTCATCCTGACAATTTAGGGAAGTCGATACCCGATACCTGCAACCTGCATAAAATCCACGCATGTACAAACACAATATTCTAAGCTAAATAGACAATGGCAAGAAGTGGTGCATCGTGTAGATCCCGACTAGCAGGTGACTACGACTCCCTTCCTTACCCACATCAGAAACACCATACATAAATAAAACAAACACGCACACCATACACATGCAGTATGGGGTAAGTATCCATAAGAAAGCACGTGTGATAATAAACCATCTAACTAATCATCATCGATAACTGAAAATATTGAATAATCATCATACATGCATGAAATATAGAGTACCAAGTAATCTCATCATATAATAAACTGAGTGTAAACCAACATCTGATAATCTCTAAAATAATAATACTAATCATCAAACATAAATTGGCCTAAAAGAGTTTGGCAATGATATTAGGAATGCGACTTAGGGGCAGGCACTACAATTAAAATCTCTTTTCTTTTAATTTTCTCTCATCCATTTACTTAGATTGACTAGTAATTAATTACACTTCTTCTACTATTAATTAATCTTAATTAAATTTGATTTAATTAGATTAGATAATAAACCATATAAAACTAATGCATATTAATAAGATTCTAATAAGGGAAGATTGCAATAATATCTTTAATGCATTTCATGCTTGATATATTATTTTTGTGAAGTTTAAGCATAAAGAACTCTTGGTTATGGAAAATAGAGAAATATCTGTCTTTGAATAAAACAGTTTCAGTACGATGGTCATATCTCCCTAATGAACTATTGGATCGGGCTGAAATTGAAATATGTTGGAGAGGGCCAAGTTGCGCTAATTCTGACCAGAGCGATCGAATAAATTCAATCTCAATAAAAAGTTATGAATGACTGAGTTCGAGTCTATCCAAAGGGCAGCGACAGGGCAGTTTGTGATGAATTAAGAATTTCCTGTTAAAATAATTGTTCTCTAAATTTAACCATAAAAGGGTTTGTTCATATGCATCTAAAAATATAATTGATAGAAAGATTACATCTAATCATTCAAATTTTTACCATAAAATTTCTATTTTAATTCCAAATCTTGTCTTTCTAATTTAATATAAATTCGAACCCAAACTCGATTAAAATCTAATTTCTTTCTCATTTGGAACGAGGGTTTTTCTATTGTTTTTTTCTCATCCAAATAAAACATCTAGATTCCAATTTTAAATAGTAGGTTCAATCACAGAGAGTATTCAGACACATAAAATAGATATGATGAAGACAAGAAGATAAAGAGTGCAAAAGGAATATGAAAATATCACAAGTGCACCTGGACACTGATGCTAATTTGCCATGCCCCAGAAGTTCATAGAAAATCCCTTCCTTCTCCATCATTCGCAATTCTTCCAAGAATCCAAGCCGATTGAATCCTCCAAGTGATTAGAAGTGCTAGAAGGAGCATATAGAAGCAAGTAGAAAATATATGAGCATATGAATCTCCTCCCCCGCATGTAAGCTTTGAAGCTTCCATTTTAAGCTTGTAGCTTGTAGCTTCCATTCTCCAATTGCTCTCCACAATATATCATAGTTTTATAGAGGTTCCAAGTTAATTTCTGTGTTAGTTGTAGGCCACCTTATTTTGAAATAACTACATCATTATATGCAAGCTTTATTTGAATGGAGCAAGTGTCGAGGGCATAGGAACAACACTCATTCTCATACACTTCACCTTTTAGTGTAAAAATGAAAAGGGATTTACGTCCTTAGATTTTGCAAGGATATTCCATGACAATGGTTACTATTGCATTGGGGCCACATCTATGTTAGTGCAGAGGGGTCCTTTTCTTTTTGGGGCATTATTTTTTACAAATTCTCTAGCACCACTTTGAAAAGAAGGGGATATGTGTTTTAATAGGAGAGATGCCTTTTTTATATGCACATGGGTGTCATTGACATAGTGCCAAGTTGGCATAAGGAAAGGGTGATTCTAAATTGGAGTGCAAGGATATCTTAATCCATACTCACTGTATGGCCTACATTTCCAATGTAGAGGACAACTTGAGATAAGAATGACATCCAAGTGTAATTAAAATGGAAAATGGTTTCCACATGAGAAATCCTTGATATTTCCATGGATCTCAAGGTATCACCATTTGTTTAACCATCATTTCAAGTAGATGGGGTCATTTTATGATCCACACTGGCCAAATCAAGGGGCCTGCATTTCCTTTTTGAGTTCACTATTATCTAATTTTTGGGGGCATGGTATTTCATATGAGTAGGCAAAAATGACATCCATGGGGTGTAAAGTGATTTTGTTTCCATGCATGTTTGGAAATATTAAGGGTGAAAAATGTGTTTTGAGGACGCTTTCATGTGTAGGATATAGAGAGGTTTTTTCCTACATTGGTTGAGACATGGAATTTATAAACATTTTTACTATGGAGCGCTCTACTAATAACTTGTCAAAGGCTTTGTCCTTTTTACAATGAAGCATCTATGCACCTAGGACTTGCCAAACTAGAGGAGCAACTTGGCACTTAAGTAACAATATTTTGAAGGAATGTGTTCACATGGAGAAACGATGGCAATTTATACTATGATGACATGGCATGACATTGTGACTATTTTGGATATGATGTGGCATCCAATGATGAATAGGAACATGTCACATAGCACATAGATTTAGATACCCAAGTGGACTAGATGGACATGTGTCACAATATCACGTTGATGTAAGCTTGGTAAGACTGTGCTGACATCAGATACAAGAATGAAATTAAAAAATGTGTAGGAGTGTTAGCCCGACTGGGAAATGACATGGCTAACCAAGTTGTGATGAGGTGGATTAAGAAATGAGTCTGATGGTGGATTATGGGGCCCTCATTAACTATCGAGCAGTATTAGATGTCTATCGTATTGTCACAATCCAAAGTGCTTAGACATAAACAAATATGAGAATATGAGATTGCACAACCTATCAAGGGTGGCTAGATGAAATAACTATGAGGTGGTGATGATATGGATCCAAAATCCACTCAAAATGTGTCACATGGTAGGTCAACCAAGTAGTTATGGTGACTATACAAGGAAGTGAGGTGGAGGTCTGACAAGGTGTCCAAGCAAGTGATTAGGCTAATTAGGGTCTACTACATGGTAGTCTACTGGCCTTGACTGGGAGGTTGACCAAGTTGTAGAGTTTGAGGGCAAGCCCAATGTTGAGAAATTTCAAGTATTTAATGGTCATTTCCAAGGACTTCACTTGCAAATAATTGAGGAGGAATGTTTTATTATATAAAATAAACATTAAGGAGCCTTCAGAAGAATAAATGGTAAACATTCATGGGGACTATATAAATATGAATAGTGGAGCCTGCAAAAGTACTAAAGTAAGGAAAATGAGATAAATTTAAATAAAAACTTTAAAATATGAAGACTAGAGAAATAAAGTAAAGGGTCTTGCAAAATTAATTTAAAGGATAATGTATGCACATAAAGTTAGAATGAAACTATGTATTAAAGTGCAAAAATTATAATGTAGAAAAAAAAAAGGGCACAACACTAAATAGAATGATGTAAATGTTTGTTGTATTGTTTTAACTTGTAAAAGTGTTTTTTTTATAGTAGGAGCATCACAACAACAAATACAAGTAACCTATTTCAAAGATATTTTGGTGTTATTTTGGAGCTTCTTTTGAGGCATCTGCAATTTGGATATTCTCCAAATTTGGTGGGCTTCCTCTATGTATTATCCTTTTATTGTTGTGTCATTTCTAGAGGGGATTTTATTAGAGGTTTTTTGAGGTATTGTGGTGGTTCTTTTGATGGAATTTGAGTGGTTTTTATTCATCATTTTGGGCCTCATTTAAGTTTATTTCAATTGTATGATGGAGATTCATTTTTCAATTGACGAGGGATTAGAGAGATGAGTTCTTCAATAGATGGATGAAGAATGAAGGAGAAAAATGGAACAATCATATCAAATTCAAGTTTCTCTTCTCTTCTATATCTTCTTTCTCTTATCATTCTCTAAGCTTGGTTTAAGATCTTAGACAAGTTTCAACTCTGAATTTCCATTCTAGCAAGATTGCATAAGAATCATATTGTATAGTTTCTTAGAGCATAAATAATGGATTTTTGTTGAGTCTATTGAAGGGTTTTGAGTCTTGTGAGTCATATTCTCATTGTATATTAGAGGTAGAAATAATTTCATGAATAAAGTTTCCGACTTAACTCTCTCCTTTATGTATTTAGTAAAGTTTTGAGTGAACTAGAACAAATTTTCTTTCTCTCGTTGTCTTATTGTGAGATATGCATTTATTTTCCATGCTTAAATCCAAGGGATTGATTAAATAGTTGATGTATATTGCAAAATTTATTGGGTTTACACATGGATCTAATAAGTAGACCAAATTTGAATGTTATTAAAGAGTTTTGTATGGCAACATTTTGTTAGATCAATTTCTATAGTTTGAAATATATTATGTAAATTATTTTATTTATCACAACTCAAATACCCAATGGTGATAAGGCATTGATCTCAGTTATTGAAGCTTTACATTTGGGTTTATTTCTTCATTATGTGGTTGTCATGTCCCCCAATTATGATAATATAGGTCAAAACAATAAATGTAACAAAATACTTATAATAATTATTTTAATAAATATATAAAAAGATTATATATAATTATTATTACATACTAAGTTATTGAAGTAAATAATGATATATAAATTGTATAAGTTCATTATAAATAATAAATATAATATAATTTAATAAATATTGAAGAATAAATAATCTAATAAGGTCAAGATAATACTAAAAATAAGTTTAATATTAGATAGAATAAATAAGGATATAATAAAAATAATATACTTATATAAATTGATATAACATAATATTTAATCTTTATAAAGGGATAATATATTAATAAATAAGTATGAAGTAATTAATATAAATGATTAGATTACAAAGAGTCATGAGTGATGGGAAATAATCTATATAAGTTTTAGGAATGTCATTTAAAAGGGTAGATAAATATATATATATATATATATATATATATATGAATGGAGTTTGTAAGGATTTTAATGAAGAAAAATTAAATTTTTCTCATAGGAACATCACCACAGTATCAGAGCATGATCATGTTGTCATGTAGGGTATGAAAAAAAAAATATTGGAGAAACTAATATCAATGTACAATAAATAGACTATTTGATATAGTCAAGAGAAAATACTAGTAAAACAAGAAACATCTTTAATACAAATTGTTAATTTCTAGGATCATTTCTGCAAATGTAGAATCATATCCATTGTTGTTGATGATTTCCAAATGCAGATTTGGATCTCATATAAATATGAGAGGACAAGACATGTCTCATGAAGAGACATGTCTCTATGGTGTAATCATCATTTAAGTAATATTATATTAACATGAATAATAATAATATTTATAAAAATATATATTATATATACTAATATATATATATATATATATATATATATATATATATGTATGTATGTATGTATGTATGTATGTATGTATGTATGTATGTATGTATGTATGTATTATATACAATAATATATATTTTTAATATGGATAAGAATATATACAAAATGATGATTGCCAATAATAATAATGTATATCAGATCAAATTGGTTCGTCTGAAGCTACAACTTTAACACTCCCTCTTAGTTAGGGAGGATTGATATAGAACAAGTTATGCTCTCAAGTATATGAAGAGATATCATCTCACCTTTTATAACACACAATTGAAATAAATTCCATAATAGTAATATAAGCTTAAACACCATCTTAAGTGTGGTATAAAATAGTAACTATGTCATGGTGTCCGACAAGATCCAAACCAAAGAACCATAACAAGTTGGTTATCATGGTGTTTGGAGAAATCTGGCCCAAAGAACCATGATGAGTTGGTTATCATAGTGTCTGGCAAAATTCAACTGAAAGAACCATGATAATAGGTCTACCATTTATAAGATTGCCACCTTATAATGGTTACCTTTTGTATGTTCATTATCATGACTTCCAGTACTCTAGGACAATAATTTAATGAAGTATGTCATGATAGCAGGTCTACCATTTATAAGATCATCATCTTCATCTTACAATGATTACCTTTTGTTTATATATGTCAATGAAAAATTGTCACCTTTCATTACATATCATATGTGAAATAGTAACCACCATGAACCCAGTCAGAGGGTGGTACAAAGGCTTTCACCTTAATTTTCTCTCACGGAGAAGAATGCATTACAAGAAGTTTCACATAGAACTTCTCCTCATAGAGAAGATATCATTCACAAAAGATTGCACCTCAAAATTCTCCCTCTAAGCAATGATCCTATGAAGTCAGGTCCAGTAGTTGCTCTCATAGAGGCTCACTTCCCCCAAGGATCCTTGTCAAACTCACTCTAAATCTAATATCAATATTCTAATTTTCTAGTGATAAGTCAATACTTCCTCATGATGCACTCAAGAATAGGCCCATAAAACTCATGCAGTCACACACATGTATTTCTATACTCCCTCTAAGTATCAATCTTCTAAGCTCATGTGTTTCCTTTGAAGAAGTGTCATACTCCCTCTAACGTAGAAGGCTACTCATAATCTCAATCATCAAAGATATTTTCTTTATGAACCTCACTTTATCCTACCTAAATAATGAATTCTAGATCATAGTTTCTTTAGAGCTACTATCATGAGATTGAGTCTACACAATATGCCTAATGTACGATTTTTCTTTTCTTGCAAGATCATCTTTAGATACAAAAGAAAAGATAAAAGAAAATAACTCTTAGGGTCTATGAATTCCCCATCAAATTTTGACTAAACCAAACAAGAATAGGAATACGTATTCTTATTTTCTATTCTAGAATATGTATTCCTATTCTCATATTCTTATTCCCACAATCAAACAAACCCTTATAGTATGTATAGAATTACAAATAAGGGAGAGATAGAATGAGTAGATAAATGTAAGAGATGATAATACTTATCTTCACATGAGGGTTCATAGATATTTGAGAATGTAGCATTTCTTTTCTAAAGATGGTTCAAGTGGGAATGGAACATTGACTATTATTCCCCCCACAATGTAAAATTGCCACTCATTCTTATATCGTTGAACAATTTTCTATCAAATATGAAAACTCCTTTCTAAGTTCCAACTTGCTCTTTTCATTCATTGAAGGTCCAAACATTCATTTAGTTTAATAGTAGAAGTGAACATGTCCTTCAATTTTATCAAACTCATCCACAATATGCCAATATCTTGATTAAGTATGATTGTGCCACATGAATGACTCTACAACTCATACGTCAAGTTTCAATCATCAAGGAGAGACTCGTAGATAGTTCAAATGAATTCTTAAAATAAGAACTTCATTAACATCTCACAACAACTCAAATTTCTTTATGGTAACTTCTGTAAATGCAAGTGACATCATTTAGAAGTCATCACTTCCTCATGATGTACACAGGGGGTAGGTCCATTAAAATTGCATGGTCACGATGTATGAATCACAGTCTTCTTGATAGTGGCACTTTATTGATCACTAGAGAAATCCATCTCAAGTATTGTTTACTCCCTCTTAATTTGATATCAATACTCCTTTTCTTGCAAGAACATTCTCGGAGGAAAAGATCAAGGCAAATAGCTCTTATAGTATATATAAATAAGAGTGAGTAAAATGATTAGATAATTAAAATAATTAAGAATAATAAATACATGTCTATCATTTTAATCCTCCATATTTTAGTAAAAACAATTATCAATTATTTCATTAGAAGAGATTATATGGTAGTGTTAGTTAGATGAAATTTTTATTCTCACATACTAACACTGTCAAAATATAAATCCATCTCCTCTATAAGATTTATATTGATTTCATTAGACTCTCTAAGAATATAGCACTAAAGATTATATAAATATAAATATAACTTCAAAGACTATAAATTAATATTTCTAATATGTACCTTTGAGTCAGGTCTACTTTACCTTTGCTAATGGCCATACCCATTGGTGGTTTTTCTCTTTTATTTTATTTTATATAATAATGCATAGATCTAATAAAAAAGATGTAACATAATACACCTCTTAAGTTTACCTTAACGGCGTTGGCACCCAAAGTCTTTACCACACCTTATAATATATTAAAATATTATGTGTGATTATGTTGAAGATATTCTACCACATAATAGACAACTAATAGAGAGTTCCTTACATTGTTTACTTGGTAATGGATCCCACATCCCTTTGGAATCTCCAAACATTTATATGTGGGGGCCACCTTTCTATTCATTCTACCCTAATATTGTATGTCAATTGTAGGAAATATATTCGACACCTTTTATCCTTCAATGGTTATGGCATTATTTCAATGTATAATAGATTTTTTTGTGTTCTTTTCAAAGGGTACATCATCCTAAATTGATGGGTCCACCCCTCTTTGAAATATGATTTTCATGTTGCATTATTTGGTATGATGTCCATATGTTGTTGAATATTTTCTTCTAAAATTTGTCACCTCTTCTATTCTTCTTTTACGAATGGGACTCCATTGTTTCTACTTTGGAAATCGTGATGTCTTTATTACTTTTGGGCACTACTAAGTTAACTTTTCTTATTTCCTCCATGTAATGTTAAAGCCTCTTCTAGTCTACTCCTTAGTGGTGGGTCCAATTTTTCAATTAAATGTATTCAATGTAATTTGAAGGTTGTCTCAATGGAAATAACACTTCTTTTCTTGAAATTGATTTGTTAAATGCCTATTGCTTCCTAACTACTATATAGAAATAGCTCTAATTCACATCATTAATAGGTATACAACTTGGCATCTCCCCTTGCAAACTCTAACTCTAGACCAAAACTCAATATGTGCAGCAAATTGAATGACCACTAATTTATGAGATGCTCAAACGTACTAAAAGGCCAAATCTGCACTAAACTTGCATTTCTTGTATGTGAGTTGGAACTCCAGCGATGGTAGTGATTTCATTTTTATTAACTTCCTTCGTATCTCATAGCCCATACTATGATATAGAATTCATGCCTCAAGAAACAAAACCACATCCCTCTATTTGCATGTCTAAAAGTTGTAAGTCTGAATTGATATTTATATTATAAGCAACATCCATTATGCTCAGGGTTTGAAGTGCTAAGTTTATCACATATAGCCAGCTACTTTTCTGACTACAACCATTCCAAGTTGAAGCCACTCTCCACTGACTAAGTATGGAACCCAGAAACCATTGAGAAGATGCACTTGTCAATGTTAATGTTATCAGTTGAAATTAGTAGAGATGTAGCTTTAGCATTCTATTCATATCCATCTGAAATCTCCATATTGTCGATGTGATATTTTGTCATAGATCATGATGTATCTTATTGAATCCTCCACAAACAAGTTTGTCCATTCACATTATCAATTTTTTTAATTTATTTTTTCTTACATTTGTAACGTGCTCTGATACCATGTTAATTTCTAGGATCATTTCTGCAAATGTAGAATCATTGCCATTGTTATTGATGATTTCCAAATGCAAATTTGGATCTCATATAAATATGAGAAGAGGAGACATGTCTCGTGAAGAGACATTATATTAACATTAATAATAATAGTATATATATATATATATATATATATATATATATATATATATATATATATATATATATATATATAGTATTAATATGGATAAGAATATATATGAAATGTTGATTACCAATAATAATGTATATCAGATTGAATCAATCTGAGTGAAGCTACAACTTTAACACAAATAATTCATCCTTATTTGAGAAACGAAATCAAGTAAATCAATGAACTAGATAACAATGTCAACATTTTATGAGTGGAAGACAGAGCAAGGTCGCATATCAAGTAATCTCAAAGAATTTATTCCACTAGATATATAAATATATATTATAACCTTTAATATTAGGTTAAGATGAATTTTCTTGCCATTCTGGATGAATTATGCAATAAAGAGAGGAGGAATATCCTAATTAGCAATGGGCCATACATGGATTCTAGGAATGGATAAATACACAATACAAAGAATAAGATTAGTAGCATTCTTAGGATGTGGGATGAATGAGGATAGAGTTGGTCTATAGTGTTACCAGTATCAAATGAGAATTATAGGTATTGAAGACTCTATATGACTGGCACCTTAAATTGTTCATATGAAGAGATTACCAAATGAAGAAAACCAATATCATACTACTTACAATAGAGTACACAAACTCTTGATATAATGATTTTCATACTTATTAAGAGGGAGATCTCTTACTATTACATGTGTGATGTATCAAGAATCACAAGGACCCACTAATTGAAATTTGAATTAGCAAAGACTATCAAGTTTTATTAGTTAGCCCAAGGATATTTGATTAGAATAAGACATTCAACGTCAGATTTCAAAAAGACATGTCAAGTAGATAAAAAGACAGAACAATTTGGAAAGGATAATAAAACAAATAGCGAGCAGAGAAAGGAGGGTGACAAGGAAGATAGAAATTGTCATCGTATACTTTTAGGTTGATGTAGAGGCACATCAAAGAGGATAGAGACAATATAGTCCAAACCGATACACAGTACTACCATTGTACAGGAATCATGTGGAAGTGATTGGGGACACAGGAAAATATAGTGCAAGGAAAGAAGTAGTAGAGACCAGTAGGAAGGTACCCTAGCCAGACAGGATAGTGTACACCGATCTTGTGTCATGAGGCAGACCTCGCTCTTTCCACCTTGACATTTAATTACCGCAAACCATAGGAGTATTAAGGAAAAAGTTTGATTGCACAATTCACATGCCAAAGGTAATATCGATGACAAAGACCTATAATAAGGTTTTGACAAAGGTATGAGTGCCCGAAGTTGAAGGAGAAAAGGTAAGTGGTGCTACTAAATGAAATATTATCATTACTACATTTGTTATGATTATGTTTTATTATGAATAGGAATATTGTACTATTAATAAGAGCTATATACTTTCCAATTATAATGAATATTGAATATTTATGTTTAGAGTATATGCAATATAAGAAACATGGTAATTCCCAATCTATTTTATTTATTAAGAATATGATCAATTTATTGTTATTATTATCATTATTAAAAAGGATTATTGGAAGTCTAATATAATTAATTAAATTTGTGGGCAATTCCATATGAATATCATATCAATTAGATAATGGATAGGGAGTATGCATAGGGGGAGGAGTAAATTGATCACGTTGGGGCAAGAGAATCCCAATAAGGAGCAGTAAATCTACCATCCACAATGAAATTAAATATGTACCTAGTGGTTAGGGAGTGTGCATAGGGTGAGGAGTCAATTGGTCGCGTTGAGGCAAGAGATTCCCAATATGGATAAAGATTTGAGGGAGCCCCAAGTTGAGCATGTCCAAACTTGAGTAGTAGTAAATTTACCATCCACAATAGAATTAAACATGTACCTAGTGGGTAGGGAGTGTGCATAGGGGAGGAGTAAATCGTTTGCATTGGGGCAAGAGAATCCCAATATGGATGAAGATCTAAGGGAGCCCCAAGTTGAGCATGTCCAAACTTGAGAAGCAGTAAATCTACCATCCACTAGGGAATTAGACACCCTATTGTAGAACTAACTAAAGAAAATTTGTTAAAATTCACATCTTCAAGAACTTTTGACTTCTATACAGGGGAAAGATTATGACATTTAAGTTTAAAGTTTGTAAAATATTTCCTTAACCTTTTCTCATTTCACATTGTAATATGTATACATTGTGTCTACATCATGTCTTCATGCATTAATGTCTTTTCATTGTGTCTTCATTCATTCATGTGTCTATCTCATGTTTGCATTGTGTCTTTATGCATTACATGTTTACTTTGTGTCTTCACTCATAGGCCATTATGTACTAACATGTGCACTTTGGAAAATGTTTTGACACGTGTAGGGAAAATAATCAATCTAAGCTATGAATCAATTGGAATTACATCAACTGCTTGAGGACAAGAAAATTTGAGAGGGGTGGATTGTCATGTCCCACAATTATGACAATATAGGTCCAAGAAATAAATTCAACAAAATACTTATAACAATTATTTTAATAAATATATAAAAAAGATTATATATAATAATTATTATTACATACTAAGTTATTGAAGTAAGTAATGGTATATAAATTGTATAACTTCATTATAAATAATTAATTTAATTTAATTTAATAAATATTGAAGAATAAATAATAATATATTATTAAGATAATAAATAATCTAATAAGGTCAAGATAATACAAATAATAAGTTTAATATTAAATAGTAATAAAAAAGGATATAATAAAAATAATATACTTATATAAATTGATATAACATAATATTTAATCTTTATAAAGGGATAATATAAATTAATAATTAAATGTGAAATAATCAATATAAATGATTAGATTACAAAGAGTCGTGACTGATGGAAAATAATCTATATAAGTATTAGGAGGAATGTCATTTAAAAGGGTAGAGAAATATAAATGAATAGAGTTTGTAAGGATTTTAATGAAGAAATTTTAAATGTTTCACATAGGAACATTATGTATATATTGATAATAAAAATAATCTTAAATATAAAATCAAATGTCATTTTTAATCTAAAGGACACAACCATTCAATACATAAGGTATATAATAGAAGAACGTAAGAAACAGATCAACACAAAATTTGAAATAAAAGAGACAATAGGAAAGAGAAATAAATTTGAAAGAGAATAGAAAAAATAAGATTTAATTTGTTCTTTAGAGGGATAATCGGATTGGGATCAGTTGTTGAATCTATACATTTGGTTTTGTTTCTTCATTATGCAGTCTTGCTGCAAATTTAAAATCAATTATGAGTCAAACTACCTTTGCTTTTTTTGTAGTTTACAATTGTGGTTTCACATCTCATGCTCTATGAAGATTTAAGTTAAATGGAGGATTACCCTCCACCAAGTAGCTCTCTTCATGTTTAAAGTTATTTTACAAGATGATCTATTTAATGGATTTAATTTTATGTTTTTGCACTAGTTATATTTCATGAATCCAAGGTGCACCCGCCTAGGTCTTGTAGAGCATAGAGAGTAGGAGGATCTTAGATTCTTGTTAGTTGGTCCAACACTTCATAGGATTTGAGCATTGGAGTTGCCTTCTCCTTATAATTTTATGTGAAGTGTGTTGGTAGTTGTAGAGCATAAACCTTCCATTTTTGGAACCAACAAAAGAGAAACTCTATTGGGATTCAATGGGGAAAACTTTGTATAGAAGTGTTGGAATTTCTATTGTAAATTTGTGCAATTTAAGTTATACATTTCGATTATATTTTCAACCCAGTGAGTTGTCCATTAAAGTGCATAGAGTGTGGATTTGAGTCTTCCATTGTGGGTAGAAGGATATTGTGAATCTTTGAGAGAAATTATGTGTCATTTTG
Source organism: Cupressus sempervirens (assembly GCA_028749045.1). NCBI lineage: Eukaryota > Viridiplantae > Streptophyta > Pinopsida > Cupressales > Cupressaceae > Cupressus > Cupressus sempervirens. The sequence continues at coordinate 316,371,287 of CM053788.1, forward strand.
TTTTGTGTCATGTGAGGAATTGAATCCTATAATATCCTTGCAATTTCTTATTCAAAATTTGTCCCAATTTCATATTGGGTGGCAACTCTAGTCTCTTACCTTTGTAAAAAAGTATTTTCAATAGTATTTTTTGTAAAATAAGTGAATTTAAATTGACACAAAATATATGTTGGACCAACATCCCTATTTGGATTTGGGATGAGCTTCAAATTTTTTTAAGTAAAGTGGTTGAAAGTATCAAAGACCAATAGTGCTCCTCATCGTGGAGGCTACAAAGAATAGCAAAAATCATTGTTAGTCTACCATTCTTTTGATTTTCAGCAGCATTCAGGGCATTTTGATTTCCATGTCTACATATTTTCATGGAAGTCAAATGGTTGAAAAGGATTTTTTTTGCGTCAAGTTATTTTCAACACTAATGAGGAGAATTAATAGAGATGTTTTCACATACTGCATGGGTTTAGTTTTAGCTTTATTGGTTGGATATTTGAGTATGTTGAGTATTAGTTTGATAAAGAAGTATATGCTTGTGCTTAAAAGTTTATAGATCTAAAAAAATTATCAAGTGGATGTGTTCAATTTGTTGAAGAATGTCAAAAAAAAAATCCACATAGTATGCAACCTATAAGTAGTTATTGTAGATCTTTCTCTATTAAGAAGTATGAGCCATTTTGTTTTGATGACATAAAGCTTTCCCCAAATGCTAGTCCTCATGAGATTAGAGAGAATTTTCCAATATTTTATGGAAAAAAATCATGTTTACTTGATGGGTGACTATGAGGTTCTTCATTAAGATGTGAATATAAAATTGTTGTAGAATTTTTAAGAGAAGATGTTAGGGACTAGTTTTCTTGTTTACTAGCATGCTCTATTTCTTCATGGAATAAATTATGTGTAGACTTCATAGAGAAATTTGGTGAAAGAGTAAGCATAGATGATGTATTTAATAATTTAATTGGAATCAAGATTGAGAGTGATGAATTAATTCCACAATTTAACATCATATTTGCTAGAACATTAAGTAAAATCCCTTAAGATTGTAGATCCAATGATCAAGTGTGTCTGTTTATTTACTTTGATGCATTTGATTGGAAAATGAGCTACTTGTTGAGGGATAAAGAATCAAAGACTTTACTTCAAGCCTTTATGACAATGATGAAAGTAGAGAATAATATGAAGTATAGAATAATACAAAGTTCTTTTTCTACAATTTTGTGTTAGAAATATGCATTTAAAAATGAGGAATGTGAAATGAGAAATTCAAATTTAGATCATCTTTTTGATACCTATGTTTTAGTTTATAACCAAGTGTTAAATTCGTATTTGAACAGTGGTGTAGATGATAATTGCTTGTTACAAACTATGGTTGTTTTTGATGTCGATGAAGATGTTTATAATAGTGAGTTTGCAATAGCATATGTGGTTTACAATTCAAATCAAAGTGATGGAGTTGTAGTAGTAAATATATTTTCAAATTTTAATTCATGCAATGAATTTAACACAATTCCAAGTCATGAAGTTGTAGATTGCTTCCTACAATCCTATGAAGAGGGAGAAGCTAAAAGTTATGTTGTAGCTAATAGTGATGAAATGGGGAGTGTTGATCCATTATTGTAAGAAGGTATGATTACTTCATGTAAATTTGAAGATTCACTTTCATTTTTGTATAAACCAAATAAGTTTGTTGTTGAAGACTCTTAAAGTGATTTTTCATCAAGTTATGGGGATAAAGTGATGAATCAAGGTTTCATTATGTGTGTAAGTGAAGACGATATACCTAAATATATGAAAGTGAAGTAGGATATTGTTTGTAAAATTAAAATGAAATATTGATTGAAGTTCTTCAATCAAAGGGTAAGGTTGCAAATAATTATGTTTTAGTTGCACCATTATACAATGTATTTGCTAGACCAAACCTTCCTCATATTCAACATTCATGTTGATCAAATATTTGTGATTCGACATGTAGTATTAAAGAAAGGGAAGATTGGTGGCATGTATCTTGCAAGATATCTGAGGAAGATAATGTTGATAATAATATTAATGCTACATGCATGGTTGAAAAGGATGTTGAATATTTTTGTAGTCTGAAGTCAATTTTTTTTTCTTCTTCTTAAGGTGATAGTGGAAATGAAATTTATGATATATATATATATATATATATATATATATATATATATTTATTTATTTATTTATTTTAAATTTTTTTTTTTTTTATCAGTTAATTTTTTGATATATTTTATAAGTTCCACAATGTATTATTTGATGAAGATATATCTATTGATCAGCTAACTCTATGTCATAACTTTTACAAGATTCAATTTCATGTGGTTTCTAATCTATTGTTTGAAGAATGTGTAGACACATGACATTGTATTGAAGTTGTTTTAAACTATCATGTTGATGATATAAGTGAATATGAAACTGATTTCTCACTTTCATGTCAGTTGATTAAAAAATAGGTAATTAAAAACCAACACATGTGTGACTTCATTTATCAAGTAGACTACGAGTCTTTAAATTTTCAACTTGATATTGTGAAAAATTAGTTCATGATGAGCACATTTTTCATATTAGTGTAAGTTCCCATGTGCACAATAGTAATGAACATATTTATTTCATTTTACATGATGAGTTGATGGAAGGTGTTGATGTAATAGATAATGTTTATGAGAATGATATTTTTCGCTTGCCTCCAATTTATGGGAATGAAAATTGGTATGTCATGCCCAAACTACGAGGCAAGAACACAATTTTTTTTTTTAATTAATAATTAAAATGCTCTAAGTTCGATAAGATTGACTTTAAAATCAATGGGTATGATTAGATCATCAAAATTAAAACTTTCATAGTTTAGTCAATTAATTAATTTAAACAAATCCAAAATCAATTTATGAAAGTTTTAACACATTGATGTTTCATTTACATTAAAGGATAAAAATAATGATTAAAATAGAAATAAGGATTAATACCCTTAAATCAATTGTATAACAATTATAATTTGAGGTCTAATTATTTTGAAACTTTTGCACTAAAAAGATATCATCTAATTAAAATAACATTTCATCCACCATTAAACTCAAATTAAGATTTCAATATTATTTAAATCTATTCTTAAATATCATAACAAACTTAAACTTTATTTCTAAATAGAAATATCAATTAACTTTGTAATCTATTAAAATCAAACCATACTAACATTACTAAATAAAGAAATAAAACATACTAATTACGATATTGCGTAAAACTATACTTCATTAGAGATTAAAAAGAACTTCCTAAAGTTAAAGTAATTAACTATTAAAGATCAACGTCTATCAAAATTGTAAATTAGTCATAAAGATATAATTACATTAAAATTGGCAATCTAACTTAATTAAGATATTTCCATTAATAATAACAATTACCAAAATAAAACTAAATAATACTTAAATAATTCTTATACATACTTCAAATAAAATAATGCTAACCACTTAAACAAATTTAACTAGAACTAAAAATTAATAAACAAATCTAATTACAACTAACTAAGTTTAAACTAGCTACTAACACTAACACCTATACTAACTACCCTATCTAACTCTATCCTATACTAACATAATCCTACTCTACCCTCCTCCCCCTACATCCCCTACCCTACATCCTTGGGCAGCGCTTCCCAAGCACTGTCCTTGGGACAGCGCTCTGCCCAATCCACCCATAGCGCAGACCAAGACACAAAGAAAAACGTGCGCAGACTTCAACCATGAGGTGGTGACCAGCAAGGAGGGTGGGAAGAAAGTTTAAACAACAACAAAAAACTTTAATACAGTTCCAAAACCCAAGCAAGACAAGGCTAGCGCAAACAAGAAGATATGACCACTACACAAGGTCAATGTGAGGGGACAGGGTGACATCACCCTCATAAACCATATTGACTTTGTTTTAAACAAAACTTTGTTAAAACCTTTTTAAATTGCTAACTTCATAACTGACGCCTAAGGAGAGAAGTTAAAGCATTTAACATATAAATTTTTATAGGTATGAGTTAGGATATTTGTTAAATTATAATTTCTTTCTTTTAACTAGATTTTATTTTTGTTTCTTTATAATTTTTAAATACAAAATTTCATACAGCAAAAGGGATAAAGAGGAAATCTTTTAGATTCTCTGTTACCAAAATGGTAACAATTCTTTTCCAATACAAAAGACAGAGAGTTTACTCTCTTGAAACACACATTTTCTTTTTTTTGAAATATTTTCTAAGTATAGAATTACAAGGCAAAGTATATATATATTTTTTTTTCTATATTTTAAGGTTTATTTTTTTGAATAGATTTAAGACATTTATACCATAGCTTGAGTCACAATGACACCAAAATCAATTGATCTCCTATATGACTTAAATTGGAATAATTTGACCTTTGTCATTAATTTCTTTTTAATGAAAATCTATAAAGACTTGGTACAACCTTAACATACCAAGAATTTGAATTATTCATTTTGTCCAATAATGCAATAATTGTTTGATTCTAGTAATCATGAAAACTGAATCTACATGCATGATCATAATTTTTCGTTTTCAACATATAAGAAAACTTGAAATTTTGCCAAATTAAATCAACATCAATTCCATCCTATTTTTGATATGCATCCATCTAAATTTAAATCACGATGAAATCACATGATAACCAATTATACTCAAACACCAATTTTATTAGCAAACCTGATTCAAAGGCTCAACCGAGAAAGAACCAAGAAGAAAACTTGGCTTCGTTGCCATTACAACAAAGTTTGAAATACAAATTACATAGGATATCAATCCCAATTACAACAATTTAATTGAATTTTCTTCATGACCCTCATCAAGGGATTCATAACGATTTCTGCAACACATTCAAGAACCATGGAGGGAACAGAATCTGATCAGGTGACCAAAAGCATGACCAAGAACAATTCAGACATGCATATTCATACAAGGTTTTCAAAATATGATTCACAATGAATCAACACTAGGGAAAGGTGGATTCTTCCAACAGGAGAAGTCAAGCACAACACCAAATCAGATGCCCAATTGGGGCTATTAACCAAGAACTTTCGTTCTTCCATTTAAACATGCCATACTCATACGAGGTTTGTGCTAACGGGTAGGGGCCCATAACACCCTACCCTCTCTCCCTCTTCTCATCCTGAGAAGAGACTCTACACTGGTTGGAGTCCAACTAAACAGACATTTCCCAAAATTGGTCACTTATGCCCTATCCAAGGGTGAGTAATACCAAAACACCCATGCAAGAAAAATCTCAAAATTGCAAACATAAACATGAAAGGAAATCATCCAAAATAACATGGTTTTCAAAGCTTCCCAACATTCCCACAAACAATCAAACATTGAAACAACAACAAGGTAGCATAAGCATGAAACAAACATAAAATCTGAACAAGAGAGATGAGAATTCCTACCTTCAAAAAGAGGTAATGGAAATGAAAAAGTTTGAGTAGAGCTTTTCCCTTCCTTGCTCCAATCTTCCAAGACTCCTCTCTAAATGGAGAGATTGGGTAACAACCTCCACTAGTCCAAGAAGGGCCTCTAAATAAGCCTCAAACTCAACCACCAAAGGGATCAATAACTTCACCCACCCACCTACAAATCTAGAAGCTCCTAACTCAACCCACACTATGGTTAAACACTAAATGGAGGTGAGGTGAGGCAACTCATGATAGCCATGGTCAATTTTCGCACAAAGGCAAAATGAGACTTTTTGAGTGGCCTCAAAAGTCAATAAAAGGGGCTTAGGGGTTTGAAAAGACCCCTAACCTGTACCCATACCCTTTGGGTAAAATTATTTCATGTTTTAAGCCTTAGGAAATAGGTTTAGAGCCAAAAAAAATCTAGGAATAAAATAGGACCATCTAACTACTCTAACATTGCAGATTAAGCACTAATCTGGATTAGGGATGACTAAACTTGATTAAGAACCAAATAGCAAACTGACACTAACTTAAACCAACTTAAGTCTAAAGGTTACACAACTAACCCTAATCAGTACACTGAAGAACATAAACAATTTACGAGTGTCTCGCGACACTAAAAGAACATAGTTACGAACACTAACATTCACTGAACATAGAAAGATACATACATACATCTCACAATACAATACTAGAATTACAAACAACAAGGTTTCCAAAATTAGCACATATAGATCAGTTATGTTCCTCCGTAGGGTTTCTTAGCTAAAATATATGCGCACTCATTACACACATCAATAGTCTCGTAAAATCACATGTACATATATGTATACGTATCAGAAATTCACATAAATTGAAACATACATCAATAAGGGTTTCTTCATCCTACTTAATTCTTAACCATTTAAAATCTCTTAAATCAAAGTCTCAATCCTACATTTACTGATTTCATCAACATAAATATACATGAAACATTAAATGACAAACATCAAATATATCTGAAAGTAACATCACACAACATGAAATAATATAGTATGTCCTAAGCATCAGATAATGTCTCGACATCTCGAGTCGTGAATATCAAAATAATAGTAATGTATCACTATGCTACGATGGGTCGAGGCGAGGCCTCACATGGTAGAGGTAAAAGGAGGTTTCAAGTTTTAAGTGGCTGAGGGCCACTATTTGTACAATTAGATTAGTTATTATTTGCTTTGTATAAAGAGATATTGAATAAAATTTCTTGGTGTGGTGACATAAGGATGGAGAGGATAAAGGACACCTCTCATCTATCCTCACTTAGGTTTTTACACACACACCAAAAAAATAGGAGAAACCACAAGAAATTATAGAGGAATCAACGCAACAGTGATGACATATCTTCATCCAGCATATTAGTCATAAGGCCTACAAGGTTACATATATATACATTCAATTATAACCAATGAGATTCGGAGCTAACTGCGCAGAAAGAGAAAACAAACAACAATCGACCATTCTCAAAATAACAAGCATGAACAATGAAAGAAAATCTTTATTTTGGTTGATGCAAGATTTCCAAAGTACCCAAGATGTTCTTACATCATGTGGTCTTCTTGACCAAGAGATGTTGGACTATTTTCATGCATGCAAGAGGCATGCATCCCCAGCTGGATCCACTATTGGTACTCTCAAATTCATGAGAGTACCATGTCAAAATTTTGTAAAAAGAACCTATATGTGATCTTTTTGTGCATTTGTGCCCATCTTGAGTTTCAAGGATTGTCATGAGTTTCATGTGTTCCACACACTTCATTTAGCATTTCATGCTCCTTGGGTCCTTGATTTTTAGTTTTGAATCATCTTGTGAGATGTCATTTTGAGCAAGTGTCCAATTCTACATTTTTGCTAAGTGTCAAACTACTTTGACAGGCCTACTTTGTATCCTTATTTATTTTTCCCTATAAAGTTTCATAAAATTTCTAAATTAGGGATATTTTTAATGAATGCCATACTTCTTATGTTCAAATTTTAAAGTCTCCATGATGAGTTTCAATGGGTGTTTCAATCCCTAAAAGATAGGTTTTTCAATTTGTTATGTTGATTGCACTCTGTCACAAATCCAAGTACCCTACTTTGAGATTGAATATATTTTACCCAGTTGCATCTATTGATTAAATTTGTTCACCACTATATTTCAGACATTAGAGACATTATATGTGTCAAGTTTCATCCCCCAATTAATCCATTTGACAAGTTTCCCACTACAAATCTAAAGGAAATTTATTTAGATTTAGTGCTAACATGATTTGCAAATTTATGACCTCTTTTTGTGATATAGTATGTTGAAACTAATGATTTATTGGAGCAAGTTGATTATATCACTACATTCCACACTCTACCTACTTACCTTTAGGGTGTTTTTTAGTGGTGAATATTCATAATTTTGTGAATTTTAGAAATTTTTTGCCGGTAACTTGGATAATAATTTGAGATTTAATGAAACCTAAATTACCACATTTTTATTAAATTTAGTTCAAAAATATTTAAAATCACTCGATAATTTATTTTATTAAAAAAATTAAACTCGAAGATTCGCCACAATATTTGATACATGATTAGATTTGATTCACCTAAATATTATATATTATTGAAGAAATTAAAATTAATTCACCAATAATTATCATAATTATTAGTTACTTTAGGGATATATTACCAATATTTAGTTTTCACTATTGATTTAAAATATAATTTGATTATCCTCATAATTTCCATGAGATAAAACATTTTCAATTTTGATTTTTGATATTCCATGACAACCAGTGAACTTCCTATTATTATTGAGATTCGCCAATAATTTCTACTCAATAATTATGATTCCAAAATAATCACCAATGTAAATAATATTTAAAATTTATTTTTGAGAGATTTGCCAATAAGAAATAATTTTGTTTTACAAAATAATGAAAGATTCACCAATAATTTATATCTTTTTCTGGAGGGGGGTTTCTTAAAGTTTACCCTGCTTACCTTGTGCCAATTTTCAGGACTTAACTAATCTGTTAGCCGACTTTTTAAAGTGCATTCCATTTGTAATTATCACTATTTTAGCAATTTGTTAACCTCTATAATTTTGAGTGATCAACTTTGAGAGATTATAAAATGTACCTAATTTACCTTCAAGAGACCAAATTATTCTTGTATATTATTCATGTCAAGTAAATATAATGCCCCAAGTTGTAGATCTCCAAGTGATCATTTGACTAGTTTTTTAAGCCAATTCCAAGTGCAAGTTATTCCAAATTCTACATTTATTTGATAGTGTGCTTACAAATACCTATTTTGAAGCATTTATAAATTTTGACCTATTAAATCCCATAAGTCCATATCACTTATCCATGTTGGTTATATCTTTGTGTACTTATATGCCAAGTTTTATCTCCTTGGGACTCCATTTGGTTTTTTTATCAGCCTAAAGTATCATGTAAATTATTATGTTTCTATTCATCTAGTTATATAACAGATCGAATAGGAGACTTAGAGATTAAAATATTTTTGACCCATAATTTTTTATGAGATATAAATTTGTGAAATGGAATCCTTTGGGTCAAAGAGTAGGCTTGTTAGTTATCATGAGCTAGAAACATATTTTGGTCAAATTTTTAGGCTAGCCAAGAGGGTGCTTCCATTTAATCTGGTAGTTAGTAACTTTGTTGAATTGGTTTAACATTTCAAATAAGGAGATATTTTAGAGGTCCTTGGATTGGTTTAACAAGAAATGTGATAGTGAAGTTATGTCAAATTTTAAAATATGATTGGAATAATAATGAAGGACTTTCCTTTAAATTTTCAAGAAAATACAACTATGCACCTACAAGCTCAAACATAAAAAAAAGGGTGGATGTTTTATTTCAATTTTTTTTGGTAAACACAAAAATATATGGTTTGCATGTTGGTGGGTGCACAATGGTTATCAAGATCAAATGAGAAGATAATTGCATAATACCATTTTGAATATGGCACTACAATTTTGGAGAGGTTCCAAGCTAAGATGTGTACAAGTTACAGGCCACCTTATTTGGATCTAAGCACGTCATTATCTACAAGGTCAATTTGAAGGCAGTAGATGCTAAGGAAACAGGGACATAACTCATTCTCAAATGCATCACCTTTTTTTGCAAAAATGAAAAGGCTTTTAAGCCCTCAAATTTTCTAGGGAAATGCCATGACAAGAGTCATCGTTGTATTTAGACCACATCTGTGTCAATAAAGAGGGATCATTTTCTTTTGTAAGTGTCATTTTTACAAAGTCTCTAGCATTGCTTTGAAATGAAGAAGGGGTTGTGTGCTTTAATAAGAGAGATGCATTTCTATATGCACGTGACAGTCATTAACACAGTTTCAAGTTGGCACAAGGTAAGGGTGATTCTAAACTAGAGTTAAAGGATATCTCGATCCACATTGACTATGTGGCTTGCATTTTCAATGTACAGGGAAACAAGAGATGATAATGACGTCCAAGTATGATTAAAATGGGAGATGGTTTCCACATGGAAAGTCCTTTCTATATTCATGGATCATGGCATATTACTATTTGTTTAACTATTTTTTCAAGTTGAGAGAAACATTTTATGATCCACATTGCCAAATCAAGGGGCATGTGTTTCCTTTATGAAAGTAGTGCCATGTCATTTTTAGGGGCACCATATTTCATACAAGTGCAAGCCAAAGTGAAATCCTTAGGGTGCAAGGTGATGTTATTTTCATGAAGACCTGGTAGAATTAAAGGAGGGAAATGTGTTTTGAGGGTGCTTTCATGCAGAGGATGTGTTCAAGGGGAAAATGACATCAATAATAATAATGCAAACAAGACTAGGCAAGTTCAACACTTTCACCCTAAGACATTCAATACAATGGAAAGAGGGGTTACCAAGAATAACTCTCAATAAGCCCTAAATTTTATTAACAAAACCCCAAAGAGGATAAAGGGATGCTAATGTTAAATTTAGAGACTTGTTAAGGAAGTATGCTAGCAAGTTCTATTCCATGCAATGTAAACAAGGGATATGACAAGCATAGATCTGAAATACACTCAAATTTCCCAATAGAGATCTAAAAGTAAATATATGTTAAGAGGGAAAATAAGAGATGAAGTACTTATCTAGAAACAAGTAGTGAAAGATGTAATTTGGCTCTAGAACTCGCAGATCTAAACTATTTCTAAACTTTTGACTGTGGATCTTAGAACAAAATGTCAAAAGGAACAAAACCCAAAAATCTCCATGAAATCTAAGACTAAAGGACTAGGTCAAATTGGAAAGACATCCTACAACCAGGTTGATGTAGTCCATGACTCCAAAATTGACTACTCTAGAAAGCTTCTTAATTGTAGGTTCCAGATATCTAATCGTTTTCACTCCCAACCTATAAATCTCTAGCAATTTTGTGTGGGGAGTGGCTATAAAGGGATTTTCCTTAGTCAACCCCTCATTTTGGTGATTTCCACCTCCATGAATATTCATTGGGAAAATTTTCATGTGTATGTGTTATGTTTAGATTTGTAGATCTAGAACAAAAAAATGCTAAAATGCAAAGAATCTACTCTATGAGTGAAACCCTAGCATGTAAGTGTGCATGTATGTAAATGTATGAAGGTGTAAAGAATTAAATTTAAATAATGATGCAAAAATCATATTATGCCTCCAAGGCTAAAGTACTCTAACCATCTTCGATATCCCTTTGCAACTCTATGATTGATGTATTCACCTTGAATGCAGAATAAGAAGCTAGCCTTTGTTTCCACCTTGCAATTGCTCAAAGTCAGATTGGGGTGTTCATGCTTGCTTGCTCCTTGATCCTTGCTCCTCAAGTCATCTTTTTATCATTTTATATGAAAATGAGGGATTGGATGCCTTTTTATAGTGGTTTTTGGAATAATCATGAAATTACACTTACAAGGTCGACTTCAAAAGAAAGATTTTAATGGGAGTGTTAAACAACTAAAAGCCCAAAATTATTAGAAGTTTCAAGACCAGGTCAACTTGGGGTAACCTAGTCTAGACCAGGTTGTTCTGGGTTGACCTAGTCCAGAAGGTTGACTTTCAGGGTCTTCCTATCTAGACTCTGGACTAGTAGAGGTTCAGTGATGAAATGTGTGTCTCAGACTATCACCCAAAGATCTAATCTAGGGCTTTGGGGTCTTAGGAAGAGAGGATACTCACATATTAGGTCATGGTTGAAGGAAATCAAAGATGATCGGTTAGGTCCTACCTCAGTTTCATCTAAGAGAAAGAAGAGAAAAGATGTGAGGTTTGTGCGAAAGATGTGAACATGAAATGAAAAACAAACTAAAGAGGAGCTAAAAGGTCTTAAAACAAAGTGCATCCAATTTAAGATAGTACATTTACCCCCCACTTTAGTAGAATATGACAGTATGTGCATATGCAAGATAAAGTAAGAAAATAGAATCATAACTTTTAAAAGGATATAGCAAAGTTCATATGCACAAATCATGCAAGAAAATATTAGTAACTACATCCGTAAAAACCACAAGTCATAAATCACCTAGGACTTACTATATAAGAATGGTGAGACTCACAAATAATCATGCCCCTCCCTTTTTTGGCTTGCTCATTAGAAAAGGTGAAATAAGGGATCACGCTAAACACAACAAACTATGAATAGGAAGTAATGAAAAGAAGCCCTCAAAACATTACTAGATTGACTCTAAATGTTTCAACAAGATCTTAGAAAGGTAGGTAACTAAATCACAATTTCAATTCCTATAATGACAAGGAAATCAAAGTTACACAAAATAAGATGTCACAAAAAAAGAGTGAGTAGATGTAATACTTGTAAATTAGGATTTTGTAAAACATATTCAAAATGTAACTAAAATTTATGTTATATACGCCTAAGTTACCCTTTAAAAGACCATTTGTTACCTTCTTCTTGAAGGAGAGAAGAATAAGAAATATAAATGTCAAAGATGAAGCCACTACACCCCATGCGGATGCAGGTGCTTCGATAGGATGTACAGGATAGTGTCGTGCTTGAGGAGGTAAGCCTCAGACCCATCTTTATATTGTTTCATGTATTTCTATTTTCCATATTTGAAGAATATAGTTGCGTGTGTGTTTTGTAGGGTCCCTAGTAGGAGGTCAACCTAGTATTGAGTCAGGTTGACCTAGTCCATAGGGTTTCTAAAGCATCTCAAGGGCATGTCAACCTAGTCCAAAGGCAGGTCGACCTAGTCCCCCAGGAGGTCGACCTAGTTTAGATGCAGACTAGGTTTTATACCAAATTGATATGATGGACTGATAGATCTCTTGTTTGATGTATTTACATGATTCATTAGTCATGAGAGAGCATTATATGTCAGATGCCATAATATATATATATATATATATATATATATATATATGAGAGCATACATAGGATCTGAGAGTGACAAATATGTAGAAACTCAAGATACAGGGTTATATTGGGTAGCACAATAGCCACATGTGAGGTTCCATAGAGGTATATTGTTAGAATTAATGGAGAGGTGGAGTGAGACTACATGCTCCTTCCACTTGCTAGTAGGAGAGATGGCAGTCACATTGGAGGATGCATATCAGATCTTATGCCTGCAAGTCTAGGGACCTACAGTGAGATCCTGGGGATAAAGATCACATAGAGAGATTGAGAAAGATTTTGAGTACTATATGGGTATGCAAAATAGAGAGAGATAAAGACCAAACCAAGTATGACTAGAGAGTATCATCCTTGGATAGATGCCTCTTCTGAGGAAGATTATGCACCATGGCCACTACTATTATACCTGATACAAGTGGTATGGTATTCTTGACTCCTTTAGCACATATAGTCAGGCATATGGAGAGAGAGTCAATAGTATATGCATGGGGATAGAGCATGATAACACATCTATACTATGAGCTAGGAAAGTTTGTGAGATATCAATGAGCTAGTTTGATGGCATGTACACTCTTATAGGGTGGGCCTTTGAGTATTTCACATGCACGAGGCCAATAAGGTTTTTGATTAAGATACCCATAGAGTCATCGGTAATATATGCTTACTCACTGAGCCATCCCTGATAGTTCAAATATATATTATATTGGAGTATTGATTCAATCAGTTAGAGTCTTTTGAGGTTACATCTAAAGACCCTACCATCCTCATGATAACATGTCTAGACTCAGTAGTATAGCTAAGGTGGATGCAGATATAGAGGGTTCGAGAGGGAAAACATGAGTACATAGTGGTGCCCTACCATTATGATAGAGTGATGTGATAGTTTGGTTTTTAGTAGGATTCTCTTTTACACATGCCCCTATATCCATATGAAGCTAGGTATAGGGATATTCCCTGGACCACATAGTGAATGAACATGGATGAAGTTACAATAATAAATATTGAGGGTCTAGATGACACATAGGTGCCCCTATATTGGAGGATGCAGGAGTATCCAGAGACTACCTATAGTACTCTAGTGTTCATGGTGTGAGAGAAATATTCCCAGATGACTACCCTACTGATGATTTAGGTCCATGGTGTAGAGTATTATGAGGAGATGATGGAGATGATGATGATGAGCCTTTACTAGAGGGAGAGACTATGGAGATTAAGGGTGAGAAGGATACACCAATAGAAAGTGGGAGAGCATAGGAGAAGATATCATCTCCTATAACAGCCAGACTGCTATGGTTATCCACACCATGAGATCATACCAAGGCTCGACCTAGGACTAGACAGGTCAAGTGTAGAGAGTCTAGTCATCCTCCAATAGCCACCCATTTCTAGGACATAGATCTTAGGTTCTAAGAAGGAGATCTAGGTATGAACAAGTGATATAGAATGAATGCATAAGCAATGAAAATATGTGATTGATGAAAATTGTATTTGTGCAGTGAGTTCAAAGGAGTAGAGATCCTTTGTGAGAGATTGATGTACATGGCCACAGAAGTAAGGATTCCTTTCACTTCACAAATCTAGTACATGAGGAGATGAGATCCTAGATGTCATTTAGACATCTTTACACCTATAGCAGTGGAGATACAATTGATCTGAAAGCATCTGGATTAGCAGGGCCTTGAGCTACAGGAGCTATGGGAGTACCGGTGTAGATCGCATAGCCGATCAAAGAGGAGTACCTTTAGGAATTATACATATGTATCCATGACTTAGAGGACAACCCCTTTATCACATCATAAAGGAGAGAGATCCAGATCTCATTGTCCTATGGATGGGAGTTTATTGCACCATTTTGATATTAGGCACATTTTATATCTAGTGCCTATTTATGTGTACCAAAACAATTTCATGATATATATGATGAACATGCTTATGTATTCCTTTTTCTTGATCAAATTTCCATAACTAATTATAGATGAAAAGAAAAGAAAACATGTGGTATGAATGAATGATAAAAAATAATAATGTCGCAAGTGCATAATATTAATAGGTTCCTTAAAAGGTACGTCATTCATATCAGCAAGTTTATATGCCCCAGATCCATATACTTCTATAATAATATAAAGACCTAGCCAATTAGGACTAAACATCCCTTTCTTGCATGGTAAGGCATTTATGTTCCTTTGATTCTCATAAAAAACTAAATCTCCTACCGAAAAAGAGTGTTAAATCATGTGAAGCCACTCCCTAACCCATCATTGCATAGCATAGTAGTTTATTTGCATTTTAGATACTTTATATTTTGATACCTTTTTATATGTTGGACTACTTTGGATTGTTGTTCAGACTATTTGATACTATGGGAAACTTTATTTAATGGTGATTATTTATGATGTTAGAACTTATTAATGATGCCTGATGATTATTTACATTCATGTACTTGGTTGGTTATTTTATTAATGAGTAGGAAATTTTGTTTGAATAAAAAATTTAGATGGATTATATATATTTGGAAATAGTGAAATGTTGTAAAAGGGTCATATCATGTTTAGTTTGATAATGGCAATATTATATATGCACAATGGTTTAGAAATGGAAAAATGTTATTTGAAATTCAATTGAGAAATGCCTTATGTTTTGATTCAATTATGAATATAGAATTGATTAAGGATTTATATATGCATATGATTTATTTATCTTGGACTATTTATTTGTGGTTTGAGTGTGCAAGAAATAACCATGGTAAAATGGAGAACCAAAACTATAGTATTAATTGAGAATGCCAAGGTGAATGCCAAGGTTAGATCTAATGAAGAGATCTTAACCTTGTTGTTAAGTATTTTACTTTGTGAACATAATGTGAATGAGTGTTTTACATTAGATTTTTTTTTTTAAAATGATTTGCCACTCATAATGTTAAATGTATATTTTATAGTGTCACTTGACACTTGTGTTGTTATGTGTTTAAATTGCAAGTTAGGTTGAGATATTGGCAAAATACACCCAACCTTATTCCTAACTAGTTAGAAATATTTAAGTTTTTATCCTCTCACATAAAAATATCTTATGAAGGCTTTAATTAAATTAAAATATGGATTTCAAGTTTAGGGTGACTTTAGAGGGCTTTATTTGAGTCTTAGGGTGTTCTTTTAGTGAAATTAAGCTACCTACATTTTAGTACTATATGTTAGGGCTTTAATTTTGACTTTATTAAGGTTAAAATCATTTTTCTAACACTTTTAAAATCTCATTTCTCAAGTATTGAAAAAAATGGGAGAAGACTTACCTAAATTCCCACCTTATCTTCAATGAGTTGATAACTCCAACCAAATAGGGAAAATTAGGTTGAGTTAAAGTGATTGTTCTCTTTCATGATGGAAAAAAATTAAGAGTTTAGTTTTCTTTTAGATGACAATTGGAAAACAAAGGGATTATTCACCCACTCTCTAGTTTTAGAGATTTTTTATTTTGGAGATTGAATGAAGGAAGGATAGAGGGCTCTTCTCAAATTGGTTCATTTACCATAGGTTGGAGAAAGGTCAGATTTTTTGCCATGTTTTGGAAACTAAGTGTTGTATTTTTTTTTTTGCTACAGATGCATATGTGTGTTTTTCATTGTCCCTATTGTATTGTTGGGTGTGGATGAATTTCTATTGCCTTATTTTTCATTTTGATTTTTAGAGTATGATGTTATGGGTGTGGAAGGACATCACTTGCCCTTGGAAGGGAAGAAGTGGCCTTTGGGTGAAGGGGTTAGTTGGGCCTATCCCCTGAGTGTAGAGTCTCTTCCCTGGAAGGAAGAGGGATAAGCATGCATTATGGGCTTCATGTAGCAATACATTGTTATGCACTTTGGGGGTGATAAGGGGAGAAATTTTGTGAGAGTTGGTATTTATTTTGTATGCCTTGTGAAGGAAAATTTGGTTTTCTATATTTGGCTTCTCCTCAGGGTTTTTAGGCACACCTTCACCCATTCTATCAATTGCTCTTGTAACCTATTGTGTAAGCTCAAAAATGGTGTTAAATGTTGTATCATGTATTGTTGATTTATCTGTTTGTGCTTGATTGTTACCTGGTTGGTCTTGGTTCCCCAAGCTCGGTGGGTGGTCTCATAGAGACCTAGGTTGGGAGGTGAGATCTCCATGGTTTTTAGGGTTGTTTTATATAAGTATATGTTGAAGAAAAGCTTGGAAGATTTTCATTTTCTGTTGGGGATTTGAAGATGATTTATTATGAACATTTGTAAAAGATCAAAAGTAGATCTTCATGTAATTTTTGAATTGTTGTAAGGATCCAATTATGATTGTAATATTTGAAAGGACTTTTCAATATTGTGAATTTTTTTAGTTTAAATATTTCTTGAAAATGAGTAAAAGTATTTGAAAAATTGTAGCAAAAAAATCTATTAATTATTTGGTATGATTTCTTAAATTATTTTCAAGAATTAAAATTGAATATTATGTATGTGTATATGTGTGTGTCTTGTTCAAATTTTAGGCATGAAAAATCACTTTATTGTTTTATCTTTTGTTTATAGTCTTATGATAAGCCATGATGTGTTCAAGAGCATTGATTTGTTGTTCATCCAACATCTCAAGCTCTTGTAAACTTTGTTCTTGAAAAGTGATTTTGTCAAGTATACCTTTGAAAGATACTCTCAAGGATGAATTTTCTAATTCTAAAGGCATTACCACATTCGCCACATAAACTAAGTTAAAAGGAGATGTTCTAGTTGTAGTTTGAACACTAGTTCTACAAGCCCATAAAGCATATACCAACTGAGTGTGCCAATCCTTAGCATGCTTATTAATTATCTTTCGAAGAATTTGTTCGATAACCTTATTAGAAGCTTCAACTTGTCCATTAGATTGAGGGAAGTAAGGAGAAGAAAAATGATGATGAATATGATATTTGTCCAAAAGTCCTTAACTTCCTTGTTTTCAAATTGAGCTCCATTATCCAATATGATAGCCATAGGGATACCAAATCTAGTGATAATGTTTTGAAGAATGAAGTCACAAATTATATCTACAGTGGTATAGCAGAGAGGTATAACTTCTACCCACTTAGTAAAGTAATTTGTGGCAGTGAGAATATAAGTTTTTCCTTGACAAGAGGGAGGAAAGATCTTATAAATAAGATCAAAACCCCACACACTAAAAGATCATGGTGGAACTTGAGAATGAAAAGCATACACAAAAGCATGAATAAGGTTATTATGGTGTTGACATTGCAAATGCTTTTCGAGGAAGGAGAATGAGTCTTGTTCCATAGTTTTCTAGTAATATTCCATATAAAGGAGCTTTTTAACTAAGGATTTCCCACCAAAATGTGTCTCGCATGATCCATCATGAGCTTCTTGCAAAGCTCCAGAGATTTTAGCTTTAGTAAGGCATTTGAGGAGAGGACCATCATAAGATCTTCTATAAAGAACATTAACAAGAATGATATAATGAGCCGCAAGCTTTAGGATTCTACTCCTAGAATTTTGAGTTGCTGACTCAAGAAAAGAAACATCTTTGAGATGTTGATAAATATATGAATACCCCTCATCTAACAATAAGTTAAGACAATTAACATCTAGAGGGATATCATGTGAAATAGTAGGCTCAGACAAAGAGTAAATTGTGAATTGAAAATTTGACACACCTTCCTCTAAAGTGATAAGAGATGTTGCACTAGCCATAGCATCAGCATGCTGGTTATCTTTTTGAGGTAGGTTCTAAATAGAAAAAGAAGAAAATTTCCCAAGTATAACCAAAGTGAGATCATGATATTTAGTCAATTTATCATTGTTAGCTTGATACATACCATTAATTTGTTGTATGAAAAGTTGTGAATCACTAAAGATTCTAATATGTTTGATATTCAAGGATAAAGCCACTTTCAATCCAGTGATAAGGGCTTCCTACTCAGCCATGTTATTAGTGCATGAAAAGGTAAGTTTATAACATAAAGGAATAAGTTTCCTAGATGGGGGTATTAATATAACACCTTTTCCAAACTCAGTTTGGCATCTAGACCCATCGAAGTATAACTCACATGTCTTATCTATATCAATAAGCACGGCAAATTCATCAGGAAAAGTATCTAGTGTAACCGTAAGAACGTGAGAGGGAGCCTCAACCAAATAATTAGTCGAGACTTTTGCTTTAATAGATTAATGAGAAATAAACTTTAAATCATACTCCATTAAGCACATGACCCATTTAGCAAGTCACCTAGATAAATTTGTCTTCGAAAAGAGATGCTTTAAAGGATTGAACTTCAAATAAATGTTAACTTCAACATTAAGGAGATAATTTTTCATTTTTTACAAGAAAAAACTAAATTCAAACATTGTTTCTCAATTGTAGTGTAACATGTTTCATAATCAACCAAGGTATGACTTATGTAATAAACATGATGGTTCCATACCATCTTGATCATGTTGAGCCAAGACAACACTCAATGCCTTAGAAGAGGTAGAAGTTTAAAGAAAGAATGGTTTATTAGGTTGATTTGGTTGCAAAATAGAAAGATTAGTAAGATACATCTTGAATTGTTCAAATAAAAGCTTACAATAGTCATTCCAAGGGAAAGTAGAATCCTTCTTAACCAAGGAAGTGAAGGGAGTAGTATAGTCTGCCAAGTTAGACACAAACCTGCAAAAAGCTTGTATTCATCCTTGTCAGCTATAGAGTTGCACGATATTACGAGGAGACATATTGAAAATAGAATATTTAATCTCTATCTACCTTGATACCTCTATTGGATATTATGAACCCAAGGAGATTTTCATTGTCAACACCAAAGGCATATGGATTTAAATGCATATTGTATTTACTTATCCTTTCAAAGATTTGTCTAAGAATAAGAACATGGTCATTATGTCTTATAGACTTTGCTAAAACCTCATCTACATAATCTTCAAGAATCTTATGCATGTAATCATGGAAAATCAATGTCATAGCACGTTGATAAGTAGCACCAACATTTCTTAATCCAAAATGCATCATTACCCAACACAAATTTCCCTAAGGAGTTATGAGAAAAGTCTTGTATTGATCATAAGGAGGAATGAAAATCTTATTATACCTAGAGAATCCATCCATAAAAGATAACAATGCATGTCCAACAGTAGAATCTACTATCATATAAATGTTTAGTAAAGGAAAATCATCTTTCAAAGAAGCCTTGTTTAAATCCCAAAAATCAATACACATCCTTATCTTATTTTCTCCCTTAGAGATGGCCATAATCTTAGAAATCTAAGGGGAATAATCTATAGGACGTATAAAACTAGTGTCTAAAATATTTTCCATCTTAGCTTAAACCAAGAGAGAAATGATAGGAATCATCTTACAAATATTTTGCTTAACAATTTTAGTGTATGGTGTTAGAACTATGTTGTGAGTGACAATTTTAGGATCAATTCTAGGCATATCAAAATAATTCCAAGAAAACATATCAAAAAATTCCAAAAGAAAATAAGTAAGTTGTTTTTGTTTTGTTTCATCTAAACATTTTCCAATCTTAATAATCTTTTCAAAGTCATAAGGATCAATGGGCACATCTATTGTTTCAGTGAACAACATATTATTCTTTTGCACTTCTTCAATAGGAGGAAGAAGATAAATATGTGAATCTGATTCCATTTCTTCTCCAATATCTATTAATGTCCATATGATAAGGCTTTCTCTTATTATGATGAAAAGAAGGTAAATGCACCTAGAAAATTAACCAAAATCATTAGAGGAGAAAACATCTAAATAAGACAATTGATCTATGCAATAAGGTGTGGATTTATTAGCTTTAAAGGACTATTGCATATATGATTACACTCAAAAAGAAGGAGGTTTGTTTATAAGGATTAAATCCCAAACCATAAGTGTGGTCATAAACATCATTAGATAAAGGAACTTGTATTCATTTATCATAATTTATACATCCTTGACCATAAAACCCATTCCTAGCAAGACAATGGTACCCAACGCCATAGAGATCAACCATATCAAAGATAGTCAATGCAACTTCATAAGAAACTATCTCTTGACAATCAAGCTTAATAGTTTCAATGATTTCCTTACATGAAGAAGTGATGAAATTGTTACATAATTCACCGTAAAGAGGAGTTGAGATTATTTTTTCTTCCTTAGGTTGTTCAAAAGTGTTCATAAAAGAGAGATCAGAGACCTTATATTCTCCAATAAATGTGGGATTAAAGTCTAATGCGCCCCATTCATCCTCAGATAATGAGGAAGAAGGTTCTTCACTTAATTGATTTTTAATTTCAACCTTTTCCTTTTGTTTCTCTTCCCTAGGTTCTGACATCTTAAAAGATTAGTGTTATAACCATTATTAGGTTTATCATCCAAATGTAGAGTATACATCATATAATCATAGATAAACTTAACTATATGATGAAGAGTAGAAGGAACAAAATGCATGGTATGCAACCATAGTCTCCCCAAAAGAGTGTTGTACTTGAGAGGTCCAAGCATCACATGAATAAAAGTATCCAACACCCTCAGAACAACTTTGACAAGAAGAGTTGTGACTCCCAAAATTTTCTTAGCAATATTGTCAAAACCATGGATAGGAAGACTATCCGGCTTCATATTAGACATATCAACATTTATAGATTTCAACATATCTAGGCTACAAATATTCAATCCTGATCCATGATCAATTAGAGTCCTTCGAATGAGATTCCCATTGATAAGAACCACAACCATAAGAGCATCATATTGATCTTAAACTTCCTTAGATGAAAAATTGTCATTAGCAAACACAATCCAAAGAGGTGTAGGTGTAGCATGCATAAACTCTAAGAAAGAATTTACATTATCTAGATTAGGAAAAGGTTTAGGAAGAGTAGATAAAGCCTTTTGCAAAGATTCATTATCAGTAGGTGAAGTTTGAAGAAGTTCCCATAAGGAGATTTTAGCAGGAGGAGCATGTAACTGCTCAACTAAGTCATTCTCCTTTCCAAAGGAACTTGGTAAATGAGATGCTTGAGGAAGCACAAGTTGAGAAGGTGATAAAGATACAGGAGCTACTAAAATAGTTAGTTGAAGATTATTTTGTGTCCGATAAGTGTGAGTAATTAAAGTGTAATCAGGTTTCCCTTTAAGGACTATAAGAGGCTTATTATCCCAAGGAACTCCTTTAAGAGTGAAAATGGGTTTCTGAGGTGGACACCCTTTAAGATTGATAATAAAAAGAGAGAGAGAATTACATAGGTTCAATACTACAAACAGTATCACACATAGGAAGCCATGACATAACCCTAGTGCAAAGGTTTGTTACAAAAGATGTAGAGGAAGTCATAGGAGGAATGGGTTTAGTGAAGATCTCTTTCTTTTCATCTGACCCTTTGCTAGTAGACACTTTTGAAGGTTCTCTAGAAAATTCATCATCAAAGTACTCATAAAATAAATTGTACATCTTGAAGTAAAAAAAAATTACTTAAGACTAACATGTAAAATGTAAAGGCAATAATGCAAATTTGAATTTTTGAATTTATAAATGCAATGCATAAAAGAAAGATCTAATTACCAAGAACAAACAAAGAGAGTTTTCACATCGGGTTCACCAAAATATTCATGGGGGAAAAAGACATCAATGACAATAATACAAACAACACAAGGAAAGTTAAACACTTTCTCCCTACGACATTCAATACAAGATAACTCTCAATGAGTCCTAAATTTGATTAGCAAAACCCTAAAGAGGATAAAAGAATGCTAATGTGAAATTTAGAAACTTGTCAAGGAAGCATGCTTGCAAGTTCTCTTTCATGCAATGTAAACAAGGGATATGACAAGCATAGATCTGCAATACACACAAATAACCCAATAGAGATATGAAAGTAAATGTATGCTAAGAATGAAAATGAGAGATGTAGTTATATGAAAACATGTAGTGGAAGATGTAATTTGGCTCTAGGACTCATAGATTTAAACTGTTTCTGAACTTTCGACTATGAATCTTGAAATAAAATGTCAAAAGGAACAAAACCTAGAAATCTCCCTAGAATCCTTGATTGAAGGACTAGGTCAACTTGGAAGGATGTCCTATAACCAAATTGATGTAGTTTTCAACTTTGAAACTAATGATTCCAAAAAGCTTTTGAATTGTAGGTTCTAGATTAGTAATTCATTTTGCTCCCAACCTGCAAATTTGTAGCAATTTTTTCTGTGTGGGTGGCTATAAAGGGGTTTTCATTAGTCAACCCCCTATTTGGTGATTTCCACCTCTACAAATAACTATTAGGAAAAATTTCATGTATATATGTGTATGTGTGGTATCCTAGATTTATAGATCAAGAACATAAAAATGATAAAATGCTAAGAATCTACTCCATGGGTGAAACCCTAGCATGTAAGGGTGCCTATATGTAAATGTATGAAGGTGTAAAGAATCGAATATGTAGAATGATGTAGAAATCATACTAAGCACCCAATCCTAAATTACTCTAACCATATTTGAGATCCCTTTGAAACTCCATGATTGATGTATTCACCTTGAATGCTTGAGTGAAGAATAATAGCCTCACTTAAAAATGAAAAATAAGAAACTAGCCTTTGTTTCCACCTTGCAATTTCTCAAAGTTAGATTGGGGTGTCCACACTTGCTTTCTCCTTGCTCCTAAAGTCATCCTATTATCATGTTATATGAAAATGAAGGATTTGATGCCTTTTTATAGTGGAGTTTTGGAATAATCATGAAATTACACTGCAAGGGCCGACTACACAAGTGGGATTTTAATGGGAGTGTTAAATAACTAAAAGCCCAAAATTAATAGAAGCATTGGGACTAGGTCAACCTGGGTCAACCTAAACCAAAAGGATAACCTCCAGGGTCTTCTTATCTAGACTCCTTACTAGTAGAGGTTCAATGATGAAATGGGTGTAATGGATTGTTAGCTAGAGATCCAATCTAGGGTTTTGGGGTCCTATGAAAGAGAGGATACTCACAAATTAGGTCCTAGTTGAGGGAAATGAAGGAGGATCAGTTAGGTCCTAGCTCAATTTCACCTAAGAGAAAGAAGATAAAATATCTGAGGTGTGTGATAAAGATGTGAACATGAAATGAACATACACTAAAGAGGAGCTAAAATCTCTTATATTGAAGTGCGCCCAATTTAAGATGGTACAAGATGTAGAGAGGTTTTGTCCCACATTGGTTGTGATAGGGAATTTATAAGAATTTTTAGTATGGATCACTCTACTAATAACTTGTCAAAGGAGTTGGCATCTGTATAATACAACATGTGAGGAGCAACTTGGCACTTAAGGAATGATATTATGAAGGAATCAAAGATTTGATGGTAGTTTATACTACAAAAAAAGTGGCATGACATAAGACCATCTTAGAGATGATGTAACACCCAACAATGAATAGAAGCATGTCACATAGCATGCAGATTAAGGTGCCTAGGTGGACTAGATGGACACATGCCATAATGAAAAAATGTGGGAGAGCCCATGCTAACACTGAATATGAGAATGCAACTTAGTAGTGCATGACAATATAGGGCCAATCGGGTGGTGATGTGGACGACCAAGTGGTAATAAGGTAGACTGAAAAATAAATCTAGTGGTTCAATGTGGAGGAGGAGACCAAGTGACTTGTAGGGCCCTCATTAACTATCAAGCAGGATTGGATGACTGTCACATTCTTATAATCCAAAGTACTTGAGTATTAACAACTATGAGAATACAAGATTGTGCCACATGTCAGAGGTGCCCAAATGAGATAACTATGAGGTGGCAATGATAGGGATTTGGGAGGCATTCAAAATGTTTCATGTGGAAAGTTGATCGAGAAATGATGGCGACTATATAGGATGGCGAGGTTGAGGTCTAATGGAGTGTCCAAGCAGGTGGTCAAGCCAATCAATTCCTACCATGTGGTAGTCTAGTGGCATTAACTAGGAGGTTGACCAAGTTGTAGAATTGGAGGGAAGACCAAATGTTGAAATATTTAAAGCATTTAATGGTTATTTCCAAGGACTTTACATGCAGATAATTGAGGAAGAAAAATCTAAAATAAAATAAACATTAAGGAGCCTCAATAAGATTATATGGTGAGCCTATATGGAAACTATATAAATATGAATAGCAGGCCCTACAGAAGTACTAAATTAAGGCAAAGGAGATATATCTAAATAAGGACTTTGAAATATGGAAACTAAGAAAATAAATTAAGGGATCCTCCAGAATTAATTTAAAGGATAATGTGTAATGCCCCACCAAGGGATCCAAAAGAAATAACCTAAATTTTTACTAAGTTTGCCAAAAAAAATAAAAAAATTGAGCAAGAAAGATAGAACATACACATCAAACACATAGTAGTAGAAGCAATAACATACAATCAACTAAAAGCATACGTAACAGGTTACATTCCTTAAGGATCCCAAGACGTTGAGTCACATTTAAATTTAATTAATACTAAGTCCATCAAATACCACATCCATATGAAAGAATAATTAAAAGTCCAATGTCCATTTAAATAATATACATTTATTTTGAATTCCTCTTGGAAAATGAAATTTGGAATGCTCAATCATCCACTATACATGTCACAGGGTATGAAAGGCTTAAAAGAATATACATGTGTAGAAATAGAAATACATCATCCTCCTCGGATCCATGATACATAGTACAATAAAACAAATGAAACCATCCACCATACATGATACATCCATCCATCATAAAAGATATAACATACATCATGAAATATAACCATCCATCATAATATTACATAAATAGAATGAAGGTAAATGTAGACAAGGAAGCTCCAACCACGATGACTACGGACGGATCTGAATGGTAAGATTGAAAAAGCACTACCACCCGACTGTGTGGAACCTAAATGGCCCACTCCCACCACGTTGAGGAGATAGTCTCAAGTCCCAATCAGGATATCAAACCACATAACACAAATACTCTCTAAGTCTAGGAAATCCTAAAAGCATACTAACTCAAATGTTCTAATAAAGAACGACATCTAATCCCAGAGGCACAAAAGACACATAGGAAACCTACTATGTAAGAAAGCAAGTGTCATTGCACGAATCATGCTAGAGTTACCCTAGCAGTCTCTCAGGACCCTGACCCCCTAGCGATCCCTATGTGGCCACTAGTATCCTCTCGTACTGACAAGGCATACTATAGAATGCAAGGTCACAACCAAGTGCTCTCTCTACTCCCATCCTAGTTTGTACTAGCAGTCAAGGCATGGACGAGAACATACAAAGACTCTTATTAGGTTCATTTTAATCCTTATTTAGTGTAATGTTTTCACTTATTAAACAACTTACAATGGGTTACCCTAGGAACAACTTAAGGCCTCGACCCCCACTGCAAGCCACTTCCTAACACTACAACTAGATAACCTACCCTAGGCTCATAAAAACACAAATAAATAATCATATAAAAATTCACCTCAATCCTATACAAGCGACTGGAAAGCATCAAAAGATAATCCACAATAATCACATTAGTTCTCTATGAGAAACTGGAGAGCATCCCAAAAATAATACTGATCAAAGTCTCATAATGGTTAAGTCAAATATGTCATAACATGACATCGCCAATAACAAAGAAAACACTTTAGTCCTATCAAAGCAACTGGAAAGCAACCCAAATATAATTGATTGAGGACTCAAATATGGTTAACTCAAGAATGCCATACATTTCACCTTACTTTCACAAGAGAACACTGGAAAGCAAAAACAATCAATGCATCAAAGCATCCCATAGAGCATACTAGAAACATTACCATGGTTGGGTTAAAAATATTGAGATCAAAACATCAGCATGACATCACAAACACATAACCCTCGAGCCTCTGGTAACAACCTATGATTGGGAAACACTCTAGTCTACCCCAAACCCCCAAACATAGACATCACATAGAAAATAGGATAATCTCACAGTTGGTTTGATTGATAATATATTGTTGAGTTGATGTAAGGTTTTTAGTTTTTGTTTCAATGTATGTTTCAAGTAAATAATCTTATAATTCACCCTTACAATTAACCCATTCTTGTTTTTTAATAATTTACAAGGTTACCCTTATTTGATTTCAGGTCAATTTTCTAAAATAATCCTAAGATAATCATTTATTTAAATTATTAAAATAATGCTTGTTGATTTCCAAGGAAAAATAATCTACGATCTTAATAAAATCAATATTATAATAATTTAGTAAATTTAAAACTTAATTAAACAACTTCTCTTATTAGTTAATCCTAATTAAACCACATTTAATTAATTTAATTAATGAAGTATATAATTTGCCATTTACAATTCCAAATCATTATAATAATAACTTAATTAAGACTTAATTAAATATTATCATAATTTAATTTAAATTATTACTAAACAATTACTAATCTAAAATAATAACTAATAATAATTCATTAGCATTTTATAAATTAAAATTTACTAATATTTAATATATATTATTTAACATACATTAAAATTAATATTAATTAATTAATTAATTAATCTTATAATGTATTTTTTCAAAATTAATAAAATTTTAAAAAAATATAATAATCATACCTATGTTTTTTGAAAAGCTCACCGACTTTAAAAAATAGCCGCAAGGGCTATCGCACGACCTCCTGCATACGTAAGGCCTACGACAACACTGTTGACGCAGACCCTACAGCAATAGTATGGTTGTCGGCCATAAGGGAAATAAGGAGGGGGTGGGGTGTGGGGTCTCCCCCCCACCCTTTCCAAATTTAATTAATTAATTTATTATATATTTCATATTATATTTTTTTATTCATTTTTTTTATAAATATTTTTTTTATATAAAATTTTATTAATATTTAATTAAAACAAATTCCATTTTGCATAAAACATATTTATTTATTTATTTTAATATTATTTTTTTAAGAGATTTTAATAATACCCAGGTAGGGAAACTACGACAACCCATCAAATTTATATACCAAAAAATTTGATTTCTTTTCAAACCCTCCCCGATTAAAATACTTATTCTTTAATCTATGAAATGAGGGTCTTTGGTTGCTTTTCTAATCTCCACATATATAGAAGGTATTGACATACATTCAGTAATTACAATATTGAAATGTTCAAGGATTCATCACAGAGAAATTAAAATTCACAATCCACAGTCACGAAGAAGATAGGAAAAGTAAGAGCATAGCAAACTATGCAAAAAATCAAAAGCGTCTACTTGGACTCTAATGCTAATCGCTACGCCCTACACCTAAGAAGGTTGTAGAGAAATTCCTCCTCTTAGAACCTTCTCCTTTCCGAAAATTCTCCAAAATTCACTCTCAAAATTTGTGTCCCCCAAAAATGAACCCTCAATTGGTGATAAGGAGTTCTCTCCTAAATTCGGGGCACTAATTGTGTGATCACCCCAAAGAACTGTCCGCTCACCAAGCTTTAACTCTGCATTAACTTTTCTTAATCTTTTCTTTATCTTTTCCATGCATGTTAATTGAATTATTAAATAACTTTATTTAATTTTTACTTGACTTTGCTTTTGATTAATTTGTTAATTTTTAATCTCATGCACACTTAATGCAATTTTAAAACTCTTAATAATTTAATATATTTTCATGTTTTTAATTTATTTTCAAAACATTAATTGATAAAATATTTATTAACTTAAATAATATTATTATTTAGAATTTATTTAAAAATGAACACTAAATATATTATTATTAAATTAAATAAATATTATAACGTTCCAAAATTATACTTATAACTTTTATCTTCAAATTTAATTATTTTATTCAATTAATTTCCCAATTAATTAAATATAATTAAATATTAAAATATCATAATAATTTTCCATTAAATTAAATAATGAATTTGATCTTTTAATTAGACTTAATTTAATAGCAAATTCACCAAAGACTCGTACAACAAAATACGAAAACCCATCATAGCAAAACACATACAAAATCAAATTAAAGGGTTATAATCATGAATTAACGTCATTCAACGCATTCAAAGGGTACTCAACTCGGATACTTGTCCTAATTTATCTAGGACAAATGGCTTAAAGGTTTGGGATTTCGACTTAAGAATTTATCTCCCCTCTCTTACCATTGAGATAATGCAATAAGGTATGCTCATCCTAGCAATTCAGGGAAGTCAATACCCGATACTTACAATTTGCATAAAATCCATGCATGTACAAACACAATATTCTAAGCTAAACAAGCAATGGCAGGAGGTGGTGCATCGTGTAGATCCTGATTAGCAGGTGACTACGACTCCCTTCCTTAACCACATCAGAAACGCCATACATAAAGAAAACATACGCGCACACCATACACATGTAGTATGGGGTAAGTATCCATAAGAAAACACATGATAATCCATCTAACTAATCATCATCAATAACTGAAAACATTGAATAATCATCATGCATACATGAAATATAGAGTACCAGGTAATCTCATCATATATCAACTAAATGTAAAACAATATCTAATAATCTGAAAGTAATACTACTAAACATCAAGCATAAAACTAGCCTAAAAGAGTTTGGCAATGCCAACAAAATGTAAACTAGGGACAGGCACTACATAATGTCTACACATAATGTTAGAATGAAACTATGTATTAAAGTGAAGTTATTATAATATATCAAATAAAAAGGGCACCATGGTAAAATAAAATAATGCAAAGGCTTGTTGTGTTGTTTTAACTGGAAAAAGTGTTTTGTTACAATATAAGCATTATAACAACAACTACATGATGGTTATATCAGAGATATTTTTGTGCTATTTTGGAGCTTCTTTTGATGAATCTACAATCTGGGTATTCTCCAAGTTTGTTGTGCTTCCTTTATGTGGTAACCTTTTCCTATTGTGTCATTTTTAGAGGGGTTTCTATCAAAGGTTTATGGAGGCAATTTGGTGGTGCTTTTGATTACTTTTGAGTGGTTTTTTTCATCATTTGGGCCTTTTCTGAGTTTGTTTCAACTATAATGATGGAAATTCATTTTTTAATTGAAGAGGGATGAGAGAGATGATTTATTTAACATATGGATGAAGGATGAA
Source organism: Cupressus sempervirens (assembly GCA_028749045.1). Taxonomy (NCBI): domain Eukaryota; kingdom Viridiplantae; phylum Streptophyta; class Pinopsida; order Cupressales; family Cupressaceae; genus Cupressus; species Cupressus sempervirens. Next base: position 316,401,183 of record CM053788.1, read on the forward strand.
GGAGACAAATGGTGTAATTATATCAAATCCAAGTTTCTCTTCTCTCTTATATATTCTTTCTCTTCTCATTCTCTAGGATTGGTTTCAAATCATGGATAAGTTCCAACTCTGAGTTTCTATTCCACCAAGATTGTATGAGCATCATATTGTTTAGTTTCTTAGAGTAGAAATAATGGATTAATGTTGAGTCTCTCATAGGGTTTTGAGTCTTGTGAGTTGTATTGTCATTATAAATAAGAGGTAGGAAGAATTTCATGAATAAAATTTCTAATTTAGATAGTAAAGTTCTGAGTGGAATAAAATAAAGTTTTCTTTCTCTCATTGTCTTGTTGTGAGATATGAATTTATCTTCCACCCTTCAATCCAAGAGATTGATTAATTAATTAAATTCTTAGTAAATATTATAGATTTTATTGAGTTTACACATGGATATGACAAGTAGATTGAATTTGAATGCTATTAAAGAGTGTTGTAAGGCAAGATTTTCTTTAATCAATTGCTATAGTTTGAAATTAAATGTGCAAATGGTGTTATTTATAATGATTCCAATGCCCAATGGTGATAAGACACCGACCTTTACATTTGATTTTGTTTCTTCAATATGTGGTCTTGTTGCAAATCAAAATCATTTATAAGACCTACTATAGTTCGTAGTTGTTGTTTCACATCTCATGTTCCTTGAAGATTGGAGTCCAGTGGGTGATTAGCCTCCACCTAGTATCTCTCTTCATGTTTGAAGCCCTTTTATGAGGTGATCTTTTTAATGGATTCAATTTTGTGATTCAACATTGGTTATATTTCATGAATCCAAGGTGCACCCACCTAGCTCTTGTAGAGCCTAAAGTGTAGGAGGATCTTAAATCCTTATTAGTTGGTCCAACCCTTCCAGGATTTGAGTATTGGAGTTGGCTTTCACCTTAGAATTTTATGTGAAATGTGTTGGTAGTTGTACAACACAATCTTGCCATTTTGGGAAATAATAGGAGGAACTCTTAAGGCTTCACCTTAATCATGGGAAGAGTGAGAAGAGTTATTCTCCATGATAGGATTGAGATCTTGAGGGAAAATCTTGGTATTATCATGGGTCCTAGTAAGGAAAGAGGAATCATGATCAAAAGAGCACATGAGTCTACAAATTCTCCTAATGAGAATGCTATATTTTGGAATGAATGTGATAAATCTCATAAAAGCTGAGCTCACAAAAAGAGATGTTAACGAGAAATAACCACACAAATATAAATTTAGTAAGGAACATAAAAAGAGAGATCTAACCTCACAAGGTAGTTAAATCTAACTCTACAAAATATGCAAAGATGAGAACACGTAGAGAAGCAATTTAACTCCAAACAAAAAAGGGCACAAGTTAGGTTCACCAAAATATTTAGGTGAAAAATGTAAATAATTTTTTAAAAAAAATATAAACTAGATGAGATGAGTTTATTAGTTAAAAATCTTCACCCGAAGCTATTTAATACAACAGAAATGGGGTTTTCCAAACATATCTTTTAATATAACCCAAGTTAGATTAGTAAAACTCAAATAGGGATGATAATACTAAACCCAAATTATGTCAACAAATAACACAAGAAAGTCCTGTTTCATGCAATATTATATAATTTAAGATATGCATTGTAAATGGGAAACTGAACTAGTTGATTTAGTGCAAGAGTAAGAAAGATCTAGGGGCTAAATATATGCAATCAACCCAATTAAAATGTAGTAATAAGTCTATCATAAAAGGTGGAAGGAACTATGAAGGAGTTTCCTTGAAATGTGTGAGAGGAGATGTCTTTTCTCTCTAAAAATTGTGGATCTAAAACCATGGTTGAATTTTTTACTGTGAATATGTGATCACAATGGAAAACCCTATTATTTTTCAGAACTCTATGAACAAGTCAACTTAGTGGGAAAGTAATCGATCACTTTATGGAAAGATGGATATGTTCCCGGGGCACTGTAGAAAGTCAACCCAAGTTGTTCAAAGAGGCTTGAACAAGTAATTTTCATATATGTAACCACAATTCAGAAATCTCACTCCTACACACAAGAAAAAATAGTTTTATTTGGTGGGGGGGCTTGCCTTGGCCAAGCCCTAGATTGAGGAATCAACCTTGAAATTAAATATAATGTAAAATATGGAAGTAAGAAAGAAAAATACAAATATTCACCTTGCTTAGTGAAACCCTTGTCAATGAGGATTTTGACATGCTTATATGTTGTCAATGTTGCATTTGTAATGAAGAATGTAGGAAATCTCCACAAATGCAATGGAACTACCACAACCAAATCATGGAGTCATAGATGTAAATGTGAATTAATGGAGAAGACGATGAATTCCACAATGTATATCTCCTCCCTTGATGGCCAAAAAATGTTGGATCTTGAAGAAGAAATGCTTAGAAAGGATCCTTAAATGCTTGAAATGCCTTAAGAAATCTACTTGCTTGAGTTCTAAAATTCTTTTGAGGGCTTCGATATGCTTGAATATATAGTGGATATCCTTGGATGTCTTGTGATGGGAAAATGAGGTGCCTAAGATTTATTTTATACTAGTGTTCAGGTGCAACAAAAAAAAGCAAGTTAGTGAGGTCACTTGAATTTGAAATTTGCAACCTCAAGAAAAAATTGGCCTCAGGACCTAAAGTCCCTGGTGAATAGGTTGACCTGGGTCATCCTATTCTAGATTAGGTTAACCTGGGTCAACGAATTCAAGAAAAGGTCAACCTTGGAATATGTTGATCTTGATCCCTATTCTAGGCTTGGTCCAAAAGGAGCTAAAGTTGAGGTCTTAGAAATTATATAAATGAAAGTGCTAGAAGGAAGGCATAATAGGAGAAAGAGATGATTGAGCACAAATCCATCCATGGTCCATAAGGTCACTAAAGGATGGAAGCTAAAATGTCTTAAATAATAGTATAGTATCTTAAATTAGAAGCACTCCAATTTAATGAAGGTTTATCACCTTTTTAATGCGAGATCCTCAGTCTCCTTGCACCTCTCCTTTTTTCCTCCTTTTTTTCCTTTCTCCTGGGTGCAATTGGGGTAAAATCTAATATATCCTCTTTAAAAACTCCCATTTTTTTAGTGTAAATCTTGAGGTAGGATATATCCACCTAGTTCCTCTCTTCCCTTTATTTTATTACGTGGAATCTACTCTCCGCACTAAAATGGCTATATCTCAGACTTTTTGCTTGATTCCTAGGATCTTGGACCTATTTTGGGATTCTAAAGGATCCTAGAGGTTCTAGGCTATGAATGGTAGGGATGTAGTGTACCCCCAACCAATCAAGGATGCAATGTGCCCCTAATGAACCAATCAAGTACATACTGTGTTCCTAATGGACCAATCAGGGATGCGATGTGTTCTTGATTGGGGCCTATTTTGCGACCTTTATTCAAGTCTTTTTTCTGGATAGCTTTCGGGTGTTGATTCCTAGGCAGGTCACTTTGTAAGAGTTAGTCAATTCTGAGCCCTTCATAAACCCTTCCATTTGCTACATTTCTCATATACAATCTATCAATATCTATCCAAAGTCATACACACACAAGCTCTCAATCATTCAAGTTTTTAAGTTTTCAAGCCTTTAAGCATCCTTCAAGCATTTCCTCCATTGAAGATCAAGGATTCAAGCATTCAAGAAATTTTGGGAGTCATCTTCAAGATCTCCTTCAATCCATTCAAAATCCTTCATTGCATCTTCTACATTCATTCATCTTCTCCCTCCTGATCCAGGTCAATTAGTGAAGTAAGCACATTTCATTTCATTCAAGAGATCCTACTATCGTAAGCTGAATTAGTACATTTACTTTACATTTATGCTATTTCAATTATTTCAATTCAAGGTTAATTCCTAAATCAGGGTTTGACTGAGGGAAACCCCTATCAACAAAAAAAAAAACTTTTTTTAGTGTAGGTTGTGGGTATCAAATTGACAAATAGGTCATAGATCTGAGTACCCTTTTCAAATTTCTCTAGGGTTACAAAATCATAATCAACGTCGCACTCATTCCTTTAGGACCAACCAAGTCAACCTTGACACTTCAATGATAACTGGGTCATCCCTAATCATCTAGTTCAGCCTTGGTAGATTATTGAATAGTTTTTAGGTTTTGTCCATCACGTAGTTTGAGGCCCAAATTCAACAATTTTCTACTATTTTGAACAATATAACAAGCATAAAATTAGGCTTTAAAGATGTGTCTTATACTTGCTTTGTCCTTTTAGCGTATTCACTTATATCTAGGCCTAGCTTATCATCTCATCAAGGGTTTTTAAGGACTTGGTTTATATTTTCTCCTATTCTTCCCTAGACCTAACTTGCATTAGGGCTTCTTTCTTATTTGGTTAGCACTAATCTTTCTAGATCTAGTTCTCTAGAATTGTGATCAAAATGATTCATCTCTATGACCCGCCCTTCCCCCCCCACTTTGAGTTGTGTTAGTGTGGTTATGTGATGAACTTAGGTTTTTATATTCTTGATTTACATTGCCTCCTAAATATCTTTAGTGAACCGGACGTGCAACATACCCTCTTTTGGTTTTAGAGTTAGATCATTGCATTTTATTGTGTGTTCACCTTTATTATACATTTTTGGTGATCCTAACTTATGACATTTCGATTTTTTGTTTGGTTTTAGATTCCTTATCAAAAGTTAGATCTTTGCATTTCATTATATTATCTTGTGATCAATCTTTGCATGTTTTATATCTTCCTTAGATTATATTGTGTGCTTTGCGATTTAGGTAGTATCATAAGCTTAGATCTCTTTTTTGTATTCTTACCTTGTTTGGTGTATGATCTTTATTACCTTAAGTCCTACTTATAGTATTCTCATTATGAGAATTCATAGACTCCTAGCTCTCTTTGATTTGGATTCCTCTTCTCGTTGCCTTAGGAGCCTTAGTGACCCTATGATATCTCATGATCCTAACCCTGCTATGGAGTACGCCTCTTCCAACTCATCTCATGATGAGGATTTAAGGGTTCCTCTTGAACAAGTTGATAAGCTTTCTATTGAGATTGATAAAATACATGATTAGATTCTTCAACAAAATCACAATACTAAGACTATTGTTGTTTTTGATGCTCTTAAGACAGTGATTTGTAATAATGAACATTTTGTTAATATTTTGTATAGTCTTACTCACCTTGTCCATACTCATATTAATCCTTTGATTCAAGCTTCTTATAACTTAGGAATGACTCCACTTGTTCTACTATTAAACCCGCCTTTCCTATTTGTGCACCTATCTCTAGCATCCCTAGTTATGTTGCTCCTATTGTGACTACTTCTTTTCAGTCGCCTAGCCTTCCTAGTGTTCCTTTCACTTATCATAATCCTCCTACCATGGTTCCTAGTATTCCACCCGTAGTTCCTTCTATTCTAATTAATTCATACAATCTTCCTAGTGTATCGAATGTGCATGTACCCCCTATTTCCTCTAATGATTCCACTATCCTTACCCTTTTTTCAAATTATTTATTCTTTGCAACAACAATTGGCTTCTTTCACTCAATCTAATTTTATGGTTCCTATATGTGATATTGATAGTCCTTTGTCCTTAGACATTATCTACACTACCTCTCCTCAACAAGCTAACATTCCTTTCCTTCACACTTATCATGGTAAAAGTGATCATGTGACTCATCTTGAGAGATTCCAAGTTCTATGTAGTGACTATGTTCATGACCATAGGATCTTAGCTAAGTTGTTTTCTCGATCCTTTCATGATAAAGATTTGCAATGCTATTTCTCTTTATCACCTTATTCTATTGGTTCCTTTCATAAACTTGCTAATGCCTTTATCCAACAATTTTAGAATAACATTGTCCTTATGTGTCTGACTAATTTGATGCATTATAAACAAGCTCCTAAGGAGAAAGTGACTAAATTTATTGGCAATTTTAAACATTTGCATGCTCAAATTTCTCATCCTGCACTTGATATTGATATTCAACATATGTTTATTGTGAAATTACAAAAAGAAATTAGAGAAAAGATTATGCTTACCAAGTTTACTTCCTTTTCACAACTTTGTGCAACACTTCATCAATAACAATTACAAGTGAGTCAGTATGAGAGCACATGTAGCTATTGATAAGAGTAGTTCCACACCAATCATATCAAATTCTATAAACCTAATGACCATGTCAAGATTACCAAAGCCAGAAATATAGTAGATGAACAAGTTGTCATTGCATCTCATAGTGACACTTCTTCCTCCTCTATTTTACGGATGAATCGTAAGTTTACTCCTCTTTTGAGTCTTTACATTCCATTATGGGTAGGTTGGTTAGTGTTGATACAATTACACTTCCTCCTATTAAATTGCTTCTTCCCTCTACTACATCAAGTCCTCACTTTAATCATAAAGCCTTTTGACAATATCATCACCAGGCTGACCATGATACCGAGGCATGCTATTCTTTGAAGCATAAGATTCAAGATTTTATTGATTTGAATGCCTCATCTTTTGATAGGCATGCACTTGGAAATTAATTTGTGGCACCTCCTAGTCAAAATATTCAAATCTATACTGATCATTTACCTCAACACACTATGAATACAATTGTTCAACATCCTCCTCCTTCTTCATCTTCCCCTATTGTGAATGTTTCTTATGATACCTTACGAAAAGAGAATGCCATTATTGTTAACAGTATGGAACCTGTGGTGCAACATGAAACTCCACCTAAGAAAAAAATTCCCTCTACATCAAATGATCAACCAAAGCTTAAAACTAATTGTAAGTGTACTAGAGACCTTACTATTTCATTTAGTGATGATGATATTTTCAAGGCGCATAATGGTCCTTTTTATCTTGCTACCCAAGTTGCTAGACATCCTTCTTATGAGTGTCTTGTTGAACCCACTTCCATGGTTAATGTTATTACTAAGGAAGATTTATATGCTAAGCAAAAATTTCATGATTTACATGATTCACCTAATGCTTTGATTCAGACTTGTAATGGTTTCTTGTATCCTCATCAAGGTTCCATTTCTTTGCATATTGAGTTCTATGGTAAAGTGGTGAATAGAACCTTTGTCATCATTCCTACTTCTAATCAATTCCAAGTGAAGCTTGGTTTACCTTGATTGACTTCCATGCAAGTAATTTCTTCCCCTATTCATCAATGTATTATATTTCCTTATGATAGCGGGATTGAGATTATCAATCATAGTCTTTGTCATCCAGCTTCTAGACCTCACAATTGTGCTACTCTTGGTTTCTTTTGGCCTTCTATTCCTCCTACACTTCCTACTCATCTAGATTATATTTCTTAGTCTTATCAAGCTCATAAATGTCAAAAGATTGTTGAGTTGATTATGCTTTAAAGAGATCTTTCTCATGGTCTTTTTCCTACACCTTCTATGTCTATTTCTTTTGATTCTTATATTTCTAATGGTCAACCCCCTCTTACATATACAAATCCTTCTAATGGAGTTCCTCCTTTTAGTGTGGTTCCTCCTTCTAGTTCTCAACTTCTTGTTGTTTCTCTTGTTCACCTTGGTAAGGAACCTATGGTTGTTGATCCTTCTTCTTCTCAATGAATTTCTAGTAAAACTATGTGTAACTAACATGCTCGTAAATGTTGAAAGAATCACTAGGCTCATGTTAAAGCTCATATGAATGCTTCTCATCAGCCCATGTTTGTAGAGGAAGTTAATCATACTAATGAGATAAATAAATTTGATATTCCTATTCTTGATTCTATTGCTATTAATCTTGGTGAAGAAGATACTTTAGATGATGACAAGCATGAGATTATTGATCTTGATGTTGATTTATGTAACATGCTTTCTATGTAGCTTATGGTTACATCTACTCTTGAGTGTAGTGACCTTTCAGAGAGTCCTTCGTTAGATTTAGCTATTTATCCTAATGTGTTGGATATAGCTCCTCTTGCAAGTTATCCACCTTCTCTTATTACTACTGATCGAGATAGGGGAGGAGGGCAACATGCTTGAAGTGAGTTTTCTAGCATAGTAGATTTTTGTATGATTGATTGTTGTGATGTGCTTCCCCTGTATTGTGTTTGCTTAATGTTCATTTAGATTTATGTAGATGACCCTTGTTTCTCTCTCCATTGGCGCAGGGTGATAAAGGAATCATAATGTCATATCAATCTTCTATTTCTATCTTACTTCTTCTATATGTTTCTATATGTTATGTTGTACATGTGCTATCATTCATACTTGTATCCTTGTATTGTTTTTTAGGGTTTGAAACATGGTAGCACCAAATGTGTTATGGCATCCATGATGGTATTCCAAAAAGACTCTTCTTCGTAACTCTTACACATGTTTCTTCCATTGTGTTATAGTTATGTTTCCTTTGGGGGATGATGATATTTCATACTCGATATAATATTTACATGTTATCATATAGTCACACTCACCCCAAAGTTAGTAGATCCCTTTGTGTTCTTTATATGTTACTTGATCATTTCCCTTGATTTGTCTTCTTCAAAAGGCATCTCATAGTAGAAATGTCTCTCAGTGGATGTAAATATACTTTGTTAAAATCATTGTTCTTGTTTAAGTGTTAGCAATAAATTTTATGTGGGGGAATATAATTTTCCCATTTTGCATCCCAATCATGGGGTAGTGAATATAGATTTTGAGTATAGCTTGGAGTATTTTAGCCCTAGATGCTTAGTATGCTTCTGAAGTTATCTTCAAATCTATGCATTGCTACTTCATCCCTTCTCTTTGCACACATCTTGTGAATCACTTTATGGATTATGCACAATGCTAAAGAATGGATTCCTCATGCACACCTTCAATTTAGGAAGTGAACATACTTGATGTTGGGTCTCTTTTTCCTTTGCATACACATATGCTAAATCTTGTCTACGGGTAACACATGACAATTTGATAAGTCTCATGCATGGGTAAAGCATTCTTATGGGAGCATACCATGGTGATATGAAGAACATCTATGTATGGGCCCTCTGATGGGATGACTAGCAAGTTACCATCCCGTTAGACTATTCAATACCATCTTTTGGAGTAGTTTTTTAAAGTTATTCACAGTAGGGTGGCCGCTCTATTGGACATGATAACACTTCTCTTTTCTTTTTCTTTTTCTTTTAAGTTAGTGATCTCTCTCTTACTATGATCTAGGAGTTAACAAAGATTCAGGACTCGTTCCCTTGGGGGCTTGATGAATTCTTTGTCTCCTTGATTATAATGAGAGTATCTTATGCGTTGTGCTCTACTTTACCAAGAGCTTAGATCGATGTCATACTCTCACTAAAGTGGGAGCTAATTGTAGTGTCTTAGATTGGAAGCACTCCAATTTAATGAAGGTTTAGTACCTATTTAATGTGAGATCCTCAGTCTCCTTGCACCTCTCCTTCTTTCCTCCATTTTTTGTCCATTCTCCTAGGTGGAACTAGGGTAAAACCTAATAGATCCTCTTTAAAAGCTCCTATTTTTATGGTGCAAAGATCAAGGTAGGATCTATCCACCTAGGTCCTCCCTTCCCTTCATTTTATTACTTAGAACCTAATCTCCACACCAAAATGGACGTATCTCAGACTTTATGCCTGATTTCGAAGATTCAAGACCTTCTTTAAATCCTGAAGGTTCTAGGCCTTGATTGTTAGGGATGTAGTGCACCCTTGACCAATCAAGGACACATGGTACCCCTGATGGGCCAAACAAAGATGCAGTACTTTGGGATCTCTATTCAGATCCTATATTTTGATAGCTTTGGGGTGTTAAATTCTAGGCAAGTTGGCCTATGAGAGTTAGTCAAATTTGATCCCTTTATAAACCCTTCCATTTTCTCCATTTCTCATACACAATCTATCAATATCTATCCAAGGTCATGCACGCAAAAGCCCTCAAGTATTCAAGTATTCAAGTCTTCAAGCCTTCAAGCATCCTTCAAGTATTTCCTCCTTTGTCATATCTTCTACATTCATTCATCTTCTCCCTCTTGATCCAAATTAATTGGCAAAGTACACACATTGCATTCAATTCAAGAGATCCTACTATTATAAGGTGAATTCGTATATTTACTTTATATTTATGTTATTTCAATTATTTCAATTCAAGGTTGATTCTTAAACTGGGGTTTGATTGAGGCAAACCCCCTATCAACAACAAAACCCCCTTCTTTATTGCATGTTTTAGATATCAGATTGGCAAACAAGTTGCAGATTTGAGTATCGTTTTAGCTTTCTTCAGGATTGAAAAATCAAAATTAGTGTCACACTCATTCCTTCAGGGCCAACTAGGTCACCCTTGATGCTTCAATGGTGACTGGGTCACCCCTGATCATATAGTTTGGCCTTGACAGATCACCAAACAATTTTTGGGTTTTGTCTGTGCGCAGTTGTAGGCCTAGATCCAATGATTCTCATCTATTATGATTAGTAAAAAAAACATAAAATATAGTTTTAAAGGTGTGTCTTCTACCTTCTTTTTCCTTTCAAAATATTTACTTATATCTAGCTCTAGCTTATCATTTTATCAAGGGTTTTCAAGGACTTGGTTATCTTTTCCCCTAGATTCTTCCCTAGGCCTAACTTGCATTAGTGCTTCTTTCTTATTTGGTTATCACTAATATTTCTAGATCTAGTTCTCTAAAAATTAGTATTGGAAGGATCTATATCCTTGACTTCCCCCTTTTAGTTGTGTTAATGTGGTTATGTGCTCAACTTAGGTTTTTATATCCTTTATTCACAATTCCTCCTAAAGAAATAGGTACTTCCATTTTAAGACAATGCAACTAGATATCATGTCATGAGGCATCATGCCACATTGCTTGTATCATTATGTAGATATTGATCAAACTAAAATAATAACATATTCTAACATCTTATATCTAAGATACAAGTAAGCCAAATAAAGTATTATCTTTGATGCATCTCACCATGTAGAAAGTTACATAACAATAAATATATTATCTCTTGAATCAAAATAACCACACAACAAAATACAAACATAAGAGGTGCTACATCCTCCCACATTACACATATGTTGACTGCTAGAAGCTTGTGAAAAGATAAGGGTACCAAACTCTTAACAAAAAATTATCCTCCCATGTGGTAGAGGTCTCATTAGCTAGGTTCCATTAGACCCTTACCTACCCTATGTTTTGACCTCTAAAGTTCAATCTCAAATGCTCAAGAATATGGATGGGCTCGAAAAAGAGTTGTTTCCTCTACCTCTAAAAGATCCCAATCAAGAACATGGACCACATTGAGAATATACTATCTCAACACAGAAACATGTAAAATATCATGGATGCACAATAGATTAGGTGGAAATGCTAAATGATAGGAAATTAGACCAATATTCTCAAGGATCTCAAACAATCAAATAAAATGTGGTGCTAACTTGGAGCCTTTTCTATAATTAATGATGCTCTTCTGTAGACAAACTTTCAAAAATACACAATCACCGATTGAGAAGTGACAATCAAGCCTATGGGCATCAAGATACTTTTGTCAATATTGACCAGTAACCAAATGTTCTCTAATATGATAAACCTATTACTCCATATCCCAAACATCTCAAGACCCAAAACTACTTGTTCATTTAACCTGTCCCAACTCAAGGGCGCACAACATTGCCGACCATACAAGGTCTCAAAATGTGTCATGTTAAGAGAACTATGACACCCATTATTATTTAAAAACTCAACATGCAATTAGAAATACTCCTCCTACCTTGTCTATTGACCCATGACATACACATGAAACATGTCCTCAAGAACCTCTATTCCACCAGACCATCAATCTCAAGGTAATAAGCTAAATTAAAATTAAGCTACATGTATGAATCATGTTGGAGATATTTTCATAGTGTGGAATTAATCACTAGATCTCAATCCAAAATAATCCTACAATATATCCCTTACAATTGAGCTACATTCTCCATGAGCACATGTATTATCAAAGTAGTAGTATACAAAACTCTCATGGGTGAAAAGTGAGCCACCTTGGATAACTTGTCTACTTCAATTACAATAACATGATTAGGATGTGATGACATAAGCAACTTGGTTTAAAATCAATAGATATAGTGTCCTAATTCCATTCAAGAATAGAATGTGATTGTAAAAAACTTGTCAATTGTTGATGCTCTACCTTTACTCTCTAACACTCAAGATATGGTATGGTTTGAAAAAAGTATTTTGAAAAAATGATTTTTATATACACCTACTAATAAACAATTTCTACCATGTGGGTTTAAGAATAATTACATATTTGAAGAGTAGGTTTTGAATAATACATCTTATATTACTAAAGTTTTTTTAAGGTTCAATATTTAGGTTCCTCAAGTTTTTACATCAATTGAGAGAAAATTTGGAAATTAGGGAAAACACTTCCACTTTTTACGTAAAAGCAGGAATTAACTTCTTATAAGCACACGTAAGCCTCTTGATAGTTTGGATCTTTAGTAGTTTAAAAGTACAATAAATAATCTAAGTGTCCACTCAAAGTGATGGTTTGGTACAAAAATCCACCAAAAGTGATGGAGGTGACAAGGTATATCACTTAGTTTGAGGCTATAAATCTTTGATGTAAAATAAGAGGTTTTAAAGAATTAAAAAACCTAAATTACAAAGTGATTAGATGGGAGGTGGTTTAAAGATTAGACTTGAAACCATATAGGAGCGGACCCCTTACTAGGCTAAGACCTTTAAAGGAGGGTGCAAGGTCTAACCAAATTACATATCCTTATCCTTTATGAAGGGATGCAAGGTCAAATGCTCTTGGGGTTACTCTACGTATTGGCAAGGTTGAATCCCCACAATATTTCTTCTAATTTAAACAAATAAAAAAACACATAAAAATTAATGATTTAATAGTTAATTTAAGATTTTTTTAACCTTACGACTGACGATATTGACAAATTTGATTTAGAATTTTCCAAAATCAAGTAGTTTTCGCTTACTATGTCTAATAATAACCTCCCATTTCAAACCATTAAAAATATAGTCTTTAGTGTTTTCAACTTAAACATAATAATATATATTTATCTAAGTATCTTAATTACTTTGGACTTAATAGTGAGCTTAGAATCTCTGTACAAAGCTTAAAGAAACTTACATGAGTGGTTATATATAGGATCTAAAACCCAAGGGACTAATAACACAACAATAATGTTATATCAATTTTTTTTCAAGTAGACTTAACCTTGTGTGAAATGAATTAAATGGATAACTAGCAGTGAAATAAACTAGTTAGATAATACCTTATCCACACTAACAACCCTTCAGTTGAAGAGCTTCATTGACAATTTGCTATAGAGAAGTGGCGATCCTATTCTTGAAAGGGTTGATGCTAGCATCTTTTGACACATGTGATTACTTTTATTTTGCTATGAATATTTTTAAATCCTTTCTTTTTGATTCTCTTCAAGCTTAACATTCCACAATTCTTGTATGTGTTGTAGAGTTTATAGAATTCTCCAACCTCATTATATTATTTTCATCTTATGTATCATTAAATTTATTGTGAAGTCAATAGACCCTTGGTCTACTAGTGAAGTTGAAAGGCTCTCAATGAGCGCACCAAGGATCAAGTCTTGCTGAGTTCAAGGCTCTAACATTATAAAGGGTGAGGTGGGGATCATGCCCTGGATGATTTTAGTGGTGTGGATACCTCTCAGTCCTCAACTCTAAGTCGAAGAGGTTTTAAACATGAATACAACCATATCAAATTGCTAAAAAGTCTCTGTTAGGCTGCCTCCCATTTTTGAATCCTCCATCAAACAATTTTTTCTTCAAAAAAAAAAAAAAAAAAAACTACCTAACATATATTATAACATTACTTAACTTTCAAAAAGTCAAACTCCACTTTCAAATAAAAAACTTAATGTGATTATAGTTGCGCGCATTCCCCCTCAACAAGCGGAAAACTGATATGTCAAATTTTTAAATAATAAGATCATTTCCACTATTAGAAAAAAAAACCATCATTACATTGTAAGAAGAATTTGATCACATACTTAAAAGGAAACCCATTTCCCCTCAATTTTATTTAATAATTTCCCAACTTATTGATAAAATGGGCAACCTTTGTTTAACACCCACGTCGCCCCTTGTGGAATATTTCGTACAGCCAGGGGTCTGGTTGCGGGTTGATATTAAGATTTAGCAGATCTTCGGAAAGTTGGAGAAACAGAAAGGGACTGGACCCTATAATCGGGGGGGTTCGACTGAAAACGCGGACAGAGAAAACCATCGCACATCAATTATTTGGGATTGATTAAAATTAAAGAGAGTTCGCAGAGCAGGAATGAATGGATGCGTCGTCGTCTTCTTCTTCTTCTTCTTTAGTTTCAAAAGCCAAGACAGGTAACAATAGGCACCTATATGTTTCTTTTCTTTCTGTCATGTCCTAAAATCTTCTAAGCAAGAGGAGGTGCGTGCTTTGAGCAGCGCTCCATTCTGCAGCCGCCAAGGCGGAACGGGTAATCGCCGATTTTGGCAGGAGCACAGGTATCTATTCTTGTTTTTCCTGCCTTGCAAATTGCGAATTATGCATTATGAAATACGAAAGATTGATGTGATGTGATGCGTGAGATGCAGAAAGTGAAACAAAAGCAGAGTTGCCGGGGACCACGGCTGTTGATGCAACACTGGATACGCAAAATCACTTTGTTGAGGTAGCTTTCATGTGCTATGATTTAATGTTTTCCTGGAAAGCTCAATACGTAGTGATTCAAATGCTTTCCTTTCAACTGGAAAAACTTCAGCAACATGGGAATTTTCAATCCTTCCACAGCTTGGGAATATCCAATCCTTCTATTTAAACAAATGAATACGACGGGGGATTCCATATTAATCGTTTTTATACATGCAAAATATTAGCGATTCCCATGGATTGAAAGGAGCCTCTTGATAACTATATGCTGAGAATTTTAAACTATCGAGTTCGTTCAATTGACCACGCACAGGCTGCTTAAGACTCTGAGTGAATCTGCTCAGCCCATCCTTGGATTTCTGGCGAGTGCATGTTCGATAATGCGATAGTATGTTATTCTCCGCAGTAGGACATGTGCGTCCATTTTCTATATTGGAAATGTTTTAGGAGCATCATACTTTGATCTTAAAAACTTTAGGAACACATTGTAGAATGCTTACAAAAAAGCTTCTATTGGGTATGCCGACCATCAACTAAAACATAAGGAAGAAAACATCGAACTAAGGCTAAAAGTCAAAACACGAGGGTCCTTATTCACAGAATGATCTCTATTTTAGCTAAACAGCAGGGGAACACAGTCTAAAATACCACTCATGCCGCATCTAATTACCATCTGTCTTTTAAATAATAGGCTCTCATTGTTATTACTTATTTCTATCTCCTAAGATATATTATCTCACTTAGCTGAATGAAACCACTTTAATAGAGTTTCTCGTAGACGGGAAGCTTTATTTCTCTTAAAGGAGGATAATGTCCTTGTAGAACTAGGGGTAGTATTTGAAACAGTAGCTTAACCCAGTCATCGGGAAGGCAGGCCTGACGACATGGACGTATGATAGGTAGAACTTAGAACTACCTTTTAAGTGTAGTTATCAGAAATGAGAAACCAAATGTATATTAGGTAGAAGTCCCTTTAAAATTTTGAAGAATCTTTACCAGAAACAAGGAAGAGCATTCTCACACACACAGACACAAAACATGTAGAAACTAAATCTGGTAAATGAAATCAAAATTATTATCTCTACCTAAATTGGATATAAGCGAGTCTCTAATACAATGAGAATGCTTGATATGTAATCCATCAAATGAAGTATATGAAATGGTATATGGTAATGGTCTTCTACCCATTCATGGGAGATGTGGTTCTAGCCTTACATAGAGTTAAAAAGGTGTGCAGTGTACATGCATTCTTCTGAGTTATAACCATGACATTCCTCCCAAGCTTGCTATAATTCTTTAATCACGTTTAATAAATGAAATTAAATTGTATGGGATGTAAGGGTGTATCTGATACAGTGGGAATGCTTATTTGGTAAGTCACCAACAATGGCATCCTAAAATAATTTATTGTAATGACCATTTATCAGCATTCGTCGCAGATGTGGCATCAACTTTACATTCAGTAAGAGGTGTGCAGTGAGCATGGATTCATCCAAGTTAGAAACCATGGCATTCTTCCCAAGCTTGATAATACTATGCATGGACATAGTTGTTATTCAGGCTTGGCCTTAAGAGAGCATAATAACTGCAGTAAGGTGAGCAATTGTTTGGCATTTTGAGCAGCTTTTCAGTGTGTTTCTCCCCTGTGCTTCCATGGATGGAGGCTCTGCCCATTGAGTATAGTCCCTGTACATATGTTGAGGATTACCCTGAAAGGCTCATGCCCACTTCTTTGGAACAGGGTAAGAATATAGAATTAATTTATTTTTATGTATCAAATTACAAATATTTGCAACTCAAATATGCATGCAACATTTGCTTGCAGACATGCTCACTTTTTACCCAGATAAGCTTCCTCTGCCATCCTATCATGTTGGCATAACTGTTAAAAGAGTAAAGATTAGATATCAGTGGAGCTTACCGGTAAGACCAGTTATAATATGGTTGTCATTGATGTCAAGAAATATTCGAAGTATCAATCGGTACAAGAAAGGTAACTGGCGAGACAAGGTCACTAGTGCATCCCAGTCAGAAAGGGACTGGAGTATTGTGAAAATGGACAGGCGAAGATGAGTGATCTTCATTACATATTTGGACAAAGTGGTCTATGTATACGTTGACGATGGACAAAAGTCTGGACAGGTGGACAGGAAGCGGAGACTAGTAGCCAAACAATACAAGATGAAAAAGGAGTCTTCAGCGGTGACTGGTGAAATTAAGGTAACATCAAGGTCAAAGGACAAAGGCAAGAAACACATGAGTGAACACGTCATAGGGCAGGTGAAATTCATCTGACATCTCAGAGAATGGAGGAGCTGTCACATCAAGCTCCAGTGGGAAGACATGAGGGAGAATTCAAATTTGAATTTTTATCAACAGGCAGATTGAGGAGTTGCATAATACTCGTGACTTTCCATTTTGGGACAATGTGCCTGATACACACAACCTGTAAGGAATTAGAATTCAAATGTTGAAGTCTTGGATTAGGGTTTGAAGGTGATTGAATAGGAACTGTATATAGTTGTTCATTTTTGAATGAACAAGTGTATTGCACATTGTGAAGCTGGAATGCTAAGTGCTAGGCTGCTCCAATTATAGAAAAGAAGAAGAGAAAGGAGGTGTCAAGAGTGGAGATGAAGTGTGCTGAATGAAGCCAGGAGAGCCTAACACATAGTGAGCAAAAGTGCTGAAGCAAGAAGAGCCGAGCACATGAGTGGTGAAGTCTGAGTTGCAGAGCCTAGGTGAGCCGAGCAAGTTGCAGACCAGTGTACGAGCATCAAGAATATTTGAATCTAGCTAAGATAAGTAGCTATCTTTCATAGGTCAATCTTCGCGTTCTCTTACAATTACAACAACAAATCCCATGGAGGGTGGACTCTAACAAGTCTTTTGTATTAAATTCCTTAATTGGGTAACACATTCACTTGTGTTCCAAGTTCTCTAATCAGGCTACCTCTAACTGATAAAGACTCTAATAGGTCTCTCTTAATTCCCTTAATCGGGTGACACTTGACAGTGTCTTTGTAATCTTCTAACAAAGATAAGCTCTTGACCAGGCGCACTCTAGAAGGGTGCAAGCTTAGTGAGTATTGTCCCACATTGTTGTTTTCATTTGAACCGGGTTTCCACAAGATATATCAGTGATATGTGTGAATGCCTTTCTGTCTTGCATGTTATATTGTTTATCTAATGGATGCCTAGGTCGCAGGAAAGGATATCATAGAAAGGCTAAAATGTAAAAGTTTTTAGTGACTGGTGTTATACTGATTCATCCCCCTCTCAGTATAACCAACTTTGTGGACCAACAATTGGTATTAGAGCGCTGATCCTCTGTAGATATAAGCCTAACAACTTGAGGAAAAGATTAAAATGATGAAGAGAGAAGCACCAAAGTTTTCTAAGGAAAACTATGTCTTTTGGTGTGGGAAAATGAAGCTGAATCTCAAAACCTTGGGAGATTCGTACTAGAAGCATGGAGAGACCAAATATGTCTAGCCTGCTGCACCACTTGATGTAGATCAGTTAAAGAAGGAAATCCATGTTGCTGCCATGGATGCCCTTGTAAGTACTCTCTTATGTTGATTATGCTGATGTAGAAAGTCTTGACACTGTATATGAAATTTGGGAAAAGCTCAAGACTGTCTATGGCGGAGACAAGCATGTCCAAAAGGCAAAGGCCAATAGCTTGAGAGGGAAGTACAGAGAAATGAAGAAGCAAGAGGGATAGACAATTGGCAGTACAAAAAGAGGATAAAAGATGTAGTGGTTGGCATAAGAGGGGTTGGAGGCATGCTGAAGGAAGATGATGTGGTAAGCAAGATATTGAGGATGCTGCAACCACAATATGCCATAAGGGTATCAACCATTCAAGAACTCATATCTCTGGAGAAAGGTGAGGTATCTCTTGATGCTCTAATAGGGAAGTTCACAGCCTTTGAGTTAAGCAACTATGACAACAACCTTCCTAAGGGAGAATCTGCATTCAAAGCATCTGTTGCACCTGATGCACCCAAAAAAGGAAGAGAAGTGGAGAGCACTTCTAGAACTAGTAGAGACCTTGAGAGTCTCTTGGCTAAAGAAGCTGAATAGGAAGAGCTAGAGGTGTTGGTAGCAAGGAGACCGCCTCAAGGTAAAGGGAAGTACAAAGGTAAACTTCCTTTGAAATATTTCAATTGTAGCAAGATGGACATATAGCTTCAAAATGTCTCAACAATGACAGGAAAGAAAAGGACAGGAGTTGGAAAAGTTACGAAGACAAAGGCAAGAAGCATTTGTATCTTGCAGAAGAAGGTGTGACTGATGAAGAGTCAACTTGTTCAGATGGTGACGAGGAGATAGCCTTCTTTATAGTGAAGGAAGAACGAGTGGAAAGAGCTGTGGTGTTGAGCACAAGCTACAACAAAAACTAGATCATTAAGAGTGACTGCTCTCATCATATGATTGGAGGCCGGAGCAAGTTTCTCGAAGTAGAGTAAAGGTCAGATTCAACAATGATGCTCCGTGTGCTGTAGTAGGTAAGTGTTTTATAGCCCCAAATGATTCTACCAATTGTGATGATGTATATTTGGTGGAAGGATTAAAGTATAACTTGTTGAGCGTAGCTTAACTTAGTAACAAAGGTTATAGATTTGAACTTGATAAAGGGTCTTGCAGGATATTAGACAAGACATGCAACTTGTTAGCAACTGGTGAGCAAAGCAAAGGTAATTTGTTTTACCTTAACTCAGTATGAATAGTTGCTTAATAGCCAAATCTGAAAGTAGTTGGCTCTGGCATAAAAGGCTATGCCATGCAAATTTTGATAGCATTGTAAAAGTAGGTAGAAAGAAATGTGTGAGAGGCCTACCTCATCAAGTGACATATTTCCATGGGGGACTGCTTACATGCTATATCTTTTACCCAAATGTTTCAGTTTTGAGTTGTGCTTCATGATCATTAATGTTAAAGGGGAAGCAAGACCATTTAGGGGGAGCAATGTGGGTTGTGGGTTGCCATCAATGAAAATAAGGGGGATATTTTTGGATGTTTTTGTCATTGATGTCAAAAGGATGGCAATCAAGATTGAGTGAACATTAGAGATTTCAATTGAGGTGCTTCAGCTACTTGAAGTGGTTGACCAACATCAGTTGCTTACTTGGTTGAGCTATGTGCCTACTTGGCTGAGCTTGATATGAGCTGGGTGCTTACATGCCTACTTGTCATTATCAGATCAAAACCTTTGTTAAGTTAGTAGTTAACTTCCCAATCTGAATGGATTTATAATTTGTGTTGTGTGCTGATGGTGTATGTGAGTGCCGTGTGTACTGCTGGGTTTGAATGTTTGTTTTTGGGAATTCATTCATGTTGATGTTTGATAGCTTCAGTCAGACAAACCTATATATAATTATACATGAGATATAATTTATATATGTGTTCTTTATATTGAGATGAGGTCATTGTTATATGAGAAAAATAAATTATATATATAATTGTTTTTTTGTTATTATTATTAATTATCTAATTAATGAATAGACATGTCCCATGAAGGGACATGTCTATTCATGGCCTATTTCTCTATATATTAATCTAAGAGGATGTTGTATTTGGAACACACATACCTAATAAGGTAGTGCTTAATACATTTGCAGCAGACCGGAAAATCCAACATGGTATTAGAGCCAAACTGCAAATGTAAACAAGTATTTGAATAATGGAAGCTTGCAAACATGGTGTGAAATTAGGTGAAAATAGAGAGGAGGATGGTGACAATTTGGAACAGTAAACACACGTGCAAAACATGGAGGGAATTATACACGAAGCAGAATAGAATGGGAACAATGGAAGAACCAAACGAAGTCCCAGTCATAGAACTGATGATCAGCCAACACCTTTTACCAAACGCCGCCCTTCCCTTCTCAGCGTATGTTGAGACAATGGATTGGTGGGTATATTATGGCAAAAAATCAGCAGTGATTTAACAATAGTTATTCATCATGGGGCAAACAGATCCTGTGCGAAGGAGATGTAACATAGCCGATACTAAATGCTCACAGCCTGCAAATATTGTTAGATAAGATAACATCAACCGTAGTTTTTATCAATGAATATGGAATTGTGAAACTCATGTTGTTGAGTTGCTAATGAAGTCAAATTACCGATCATAAGTGTTAGGCCATACTAGTAATATCATTTCCATTCTAAAACCATTCGTATCTACATGTGATCGAACCATAATATTACCTTATTGTCACAATGGTAAGGAGAAAGGTAGAGTGACGTGCATTTTGATCAATGCCAAGTAAAGTAATAAGACAAATCTTGTATGGGAAGGAGATATTATCCATCATACAGGTTGACTTATGATTAAATGTTTATAGTTTAGGATCATTGTATAGGTCAATTATAGAAAGAGATATGGGCATTGGAAGTAGGAAGACAACAACCAAACCTACTCTTAAAATGTTATGGAAAGGAAGTTACACGAGTCTGTGGAGGTCCGCAATCGACAACAACAAAATTCCCCACATATAAGTTATGGGTTGAAACATATGGTAACCAACGTCTTGCGTAGAAGACCAACCTGTATCAAAGGTTAAGATGTACACAGGTTAAATGTTTATACCCAAGGAAGATACTAAGATGACTCGTGAGAAAGACATGGATAGCCATTAGTGATAAAGATTAGTTAATAAAACATCTTCTTGAAAAGTTCAAAGTAAATCGTGAATGTCGAATGCATAAGCATCAAACTTGTACATAAAGGTACTTATACAAAGGTATAATGCATCATTAATACTCCTTTCGCACTTGTTCTTTTTAATGTTAATAATATACTATAATTGCATATAATGCACATGCGATTATATATATACATATACACCTTATGTTAGGTACTTATACAAAGGTATAATGCATCATTAATACTCCTTTCGCACTTGTTCTTTCTAATGTCAATAATATACTATAATTGCATATAATGTACATGCGATTATATATACACATATACATCTTATGTCATTATGTATATGACAAATATGTAAATATATTTAATAACCTAATATATATATATATATATATATATATGTATATATATGTATGTATATGTATATATATGTATGTATATGTATATATATATATATATATATGTATATATATATATATATATGTATGTATGTATGTATGTATATATATATGTATGTATGTATGTATGTATGTATATATATATATACATACATACATGCATACATATATACATATATATATATATATATATATATATATATATATATATATGTATACATATACATATATGTTATGAATCTCATCAAATAAATATAGAAATGATTTAATAATCTTGGGAATTAGAGGTAGTTTCTATATGAAGGAGTTGATTCGATTATTATGCATATATGTTTAAAGAATAACTAGTCTCCCTTATTTTTGCATTTTGTTACATACTATAGGAGCTATGTGCCTTGATCTTTTCCTCCAAGAATGTTATTGCAGGAAGAGTGAGATTGAGATTTAGAGGGAGCTTGACATTTCATTAGAGGCAACCTTGAAAGAGAGGGAGCAGACAGAGGATATGATTCAATCAACCTTCGACGATCTCGGTCTTATTGATTCAGAGGGAGTAAACCATGTTGAGGTGGATTCTCTAGTGATCAATAAATTGTAGTTAAGAGGATTGTGATTCAGGAATATACTTTGTGGCTATGTGAATTTTATGGGCCTAGCCCCTGTGTACATCATGAGGAAGTGACGACTTCCAAATGATGTCACTTGTATTTGCAGAAGTTACTATAAGGTGACGATCTTACAATAACTTGTATTATGAGATCAAACAAATTGAGTATATGGTGAATGTCTTGCATCTCAACATTCTGGAAGGCCATTACTCAAAGAGTACTTGGTGAATATCATTGATATCCTTGGAGGCCAATATTCTTGATATCAGACGTGATATCAAAACCTTTTGAGTACTTGGTGAATGTCATTGATATTTTGGGAGGTCAATATTCTTGATATTAGATGTGTTATGAAAACCTTTTGAGTACGTGGTGAATATCATTGATATTCTGGGAGGCCAATACTCTTGATATTAGATGTGATATCAAACCTTATTTGGGTACTCGGTGAATATTATATGTTGATATTCTGGAAGACCAATACTCATGATATTGAATGCGATATCAAATGGTGGAAATCTTCTGAGATATTAAATGAGATATCCTTAAAATTGTTATTTGTAATATTCCGTTGAAGTAATATTTATTCTTATGTGTTTATCCTTCTAAGCTAAGAGGGAGTGTTGATGTTTGATAGCTTCGGGATAAACCTATATATAATTATATGAGATATAATTTATATATATGTGTATATTGAGATTTGAGGTCATATGAGAAAATTAAAAAAAAAAAAAAATATATATATATATATAATTTGTTATTATTATTAATTATCTAATTAATGAATAGACATGTCTATTCATGGCCTATTCTCTATATATATAAATCTAAGAGGATGTTGCTTTGAACACACATACCTAATAAGGCAGTGCTTAATACATTTGCAGCAGATTGGAAAACCCAACAATTCAGCATATTGTGCAATTGAATCGGTGATTGAACAAAGGGTGCTCGGACCAGCTGCATAGATTGGTATAACAACTGAAATCCAGACATATGATTATGAATGAGTGTTTTCATATGTATTGGTTGAAAGAAACACGTTAAATATTCTTCCAGATGGGCAATTAATTAAAATGACAGGTTCAATGATTAAAAAAATGTTTTTGCTGACATGGAGAGCTGTTTTTGATAGAGAATGATTTGGATGCGCAAACATGCACAAGAGGGCAATCAACTTTCACAGTCTAAGACACGTTTTCTAGTGAATCTTTTCAACCATTTCTTAAAATGCAGGTCATGTGATAATTGCCATCTATATTTTAACAAAAAATATTTTTTTTGGAGGTCTGCAAATTTGTATCATAGATACATGAACTTGGCCAAATTTTCTTCCACGATACATATATGAAAATCATGTTTGATGATAGGTGAATGGAAAGAATTATTTTGGAGACGTGTAGATGATATTAGCTGAAAAAATATAGTGAAATGTTTCCACGTGATATAAAAAACTGGAGGTGCAAAAGTGTTTTTAAAAATTCGAAGAAGGTGAATATAAAAGGAAGAGATATTTTTGATAAAAAGACGCTGCTAAGTATGACCGACATGGCTTTGGTTGTGCTTGATAGGTTATATTCGATAGAGGAGTTATAAAAAATATAGAGTATTGAATGATATATTGGTCTGTGGGTTGTGTTGATAAAACTGTAGGTTGTGTGTGCAACTTCTAATTAATGTATTTGATACAGTTGTATTCACAGAGTTTGAGAGAGCTTAAGATATTACTTGCGCTTTTGAAGACATATTGAAAGAGGAACTTAAACGTGTGCTGGGTGAGGAAGAAAAGACATTACAGTTTGTTGTTGTTGGCAGAGGCATTCCTTGAAGAAGTTCAAAGAGTATATTTTGAGGAGATTGATTTAAGTAACTAGTGATCTTGTACCCTCAACAATCTTATTTTATTTTCTTTTGTAGGAGGGAGGAGAAGATTGAGTATGTCATCACCTTTGTAATGGTTGTGGCTATGTGATTGTATGAGTTGGAGCTCATTGATAGACAGGTTGGAGCCTTAAATTGAGTTGGAGCTCTGCTAATGTATTGAGTTGCAACCTATTGTTGACTGATTAGTAAACTATGTTTTTTACCCAAAAGAGTTTCCACGTGATATATTTTGTGCCTTTTTCTCAACTCTTTTCTTGTGTTTTGTTCTATCTCTATCAAATTTTTAAACTACTGATTCACCCCCTCCCTCGCTCACTAGTTTCTTTGTCTTCATCTTCTACATTTCTGCGAGGCTTCTAAATTGGTGATCCTGGATGAGCTCAATTGCTTCCTTGGATCCCATCTTTTCACTTGTAGAACCCATGGTAGCAGAGTGGGTGTGATTGACTACATCCTTTCTAGCTAGTTGTTTCTTGCTTCCATTTGCCATTCCTCTGTCTCCCCTAGCCCTTTGGCTGACAATGCTATCCTCCACCTTTCCCTCTAGTCTTTCACCTCTCCCACCACCCCCACCCTGTCCCACCCCTCATGTGCCTCCCACCCTACACCCTGTTTGGCCTTGACTTCAGCGATCTCTTCACTCTCCACCTCAGGCATCTCCTCCTCTCGACCCCCTTTCTTCTCCTTGGAGTGGGCCTCGTCCATGTTCAAGGACTTTTCCTCTTCCCTTTGGGATGTTGCCTTGCTTCTATCCCCCACTCCACTACCCCTCCGCTTACCCTAACCAGATTGAGAAACACTTTCCCTATGAACAAATGGTATGACAACAACTGCACCCCTCCTTCACCCAGCTGAAAATCTCATACCACCACTTCCTCCACAAGAAATGACGTAGGGGAATCCTCGTGGCCTCCCTCACTTGCTCCCCCAAGTCCTTTTGGTGTACTCTCTTCCCTCGCGGTTCCTAGCTCCCTCGTTAGCTTGATCTCAATCTTCTGGTCTCTCATACCATCGAGCTCCATGATATTCCTAGCTTGCCCCCTTCCAGGAAGTCCCTGCCCTCCACTGCAACATATACACTTGCACAAATGTTAGGGAAACAATTAGATACTTAAATAGCAATAGAGTAGCGGATCAAGAGGGATTCCAAGTCGAACTTTTTAATCTTGAGTCACCCATTTTGGGTCCCTATCTTGTAGATCTCTTCAACCTTGTGTTTCACATAGGTTTTCCCACCTCTTGGTCTCATCACATAATCCATCCAATCCACAAGGTTGGGACGACTGATCCCAGTAATTATAGGACTATCATGATGAGTCACACTTTCGCCAAGTTGTATGCTACGGTCCTCCACATTCTTCTTTCTAGGGAGCTAGATCTTTGAAGTATTTGTGCCAGAGGGCAAGTGGGCTTCAAACCTGACTTCGAGACCATGGATCATGTTTTGATCCTTAATGCTATCATTGAGGAGGCTTGTTGTCGTTCCTCAAAGGTCTTGGTGCTTTGTGGATTTCCACAAAGCCTTTGAATCCGTGCCAAGATCAGCTCAATTTTGGAGACTTAGAGACATTGGTATTTCAGAGATCCTTTTGGTCGTTATTATGAGGTTATACAAGAGGGTCCTTGATCGTCTCAATACCCTTGTGGGCTCTTTAATTTCATCACGAGTACTATCGGGGTCAAGCATGGCTGTCCCATTTCTCCTGCTTTGTTTGGGATCTACATTAATGAATTAGAGACTTTCCTCCAAGAGCACTTCCCAAGGGACAAGTGCCTCCACCAATTCTGATATATATTCTATTCTTTGTGGGTGACATGGTCCTTGTGGTCTCCTCTCTCTCGGGTCTTCAATGACAGTTAGATGGTCTTGCTCTGTTCTACGACTAGTGAGATCTCATGGTGAGTCTTGGGAAGACCAAGTTTATGATCTTCAATGGAATCAAGATCTTTTGATCTTCAATGGAATCAAGATCTTTCACCTTGACTTCTTCAAGGGTAGAAAGATGGAGATCCCTTCATCGTACACTTGTTTGGGGTCAAGTTCTTTGGCCCTTGTTTGAGCATCCGACTTGCCCTTCAACCACGTATAAGCAAGGATTGTGGTTCTTTGGGCCTCTTTGAGCTACAATGCTTTCAACAGCACTTTTAGGACACCATGTCTGAGTTGACCCTCATGGATACTCTCATCAAGCCTACTGTCTCTATGGTTCCATTGTCGAGGGGCCCTTGCTTTTGGAGTCGGATGGATTCTGTGGAGAGGGTTCAAATTCTACTCCTTCGACGCATCATCCAATGCAAGCAATTGATTCCATATCATATCATTCTTGTAGAGTTCAGGGCCTACCCATTTTGATTGACACCATCTTTAATCTGATTTGGTTTCTTCACCATCTTCAAGGCTTTGTTGATTCCTACCTGGGGTAGGGTAGGTATCCCTTTCTTGCTCTCTGTTCCTCAAATTCTATTGTTGTTTTTGTGTATTCTAGGGGGGCTCACAACTGGTCTATTGGCTCCTTTAGAGTGGGTTCTCATTAGCTTCGCATAGAGACTGATCGTCAGTTATAGAGAGTGCACAAGGTTTGTCGTCTTTGGAGTATTAGTGAGCTAGAGATTGAGGATCATTTCATTTTCTGCTGCCCCATTTACTATGAGATCAAGGGGAGATTCTACTTCCTTTTTGGGGAGTTGCAGGATCTCTCCACCTTCTTCAGATACAAAAATCAGCAGTCTTGCCCTCTACATCTAGTTGGCTACCAGACTTTGGCACCACAAACTTTGGCTACACACTCTACGCATTCACACCCACACTCTTGCCAACTGATCACTTCCTTCTTCATGGGTCTCTCTTTGGGTTGGGGTACCCAGTGCTAGCTTGCCCCCCCTCCCTCTAGAGTCTTCTAGATTTGTTAGGTCCTGCAAAGACTCCTTACAGTGGTGACACATTTTTACATCCTCTAGACCCACCCAACAATGGCCAACCTTCACTTCTTCTCAAAGACATTCCAGGGCCACTCTTTTCTCTTTTTTGTTCTCCTCGATTTGTAGGCTCTTTTGTACGGCTTCAGGTTCTTAGGTGTGGGTTGACCTCTCTATAGTAGTTCACCTTGTTCCTATGGTCTCGTTTTCGTTGTTCTGTTGGTTTTTTTCTACTTTGTTCTTGTTTCCTAGGGTACCTTTTGGTGCCCTTGCTGCGGGCTGGTCTCTTATTGTATTCTCGGTAGTGCCTTTGACGGTTTGACCCATGTTGTGCTCACTTGTTGGACATTAATAAAGCTATCTTATCTTATTCTATCTAATGTAGTTGGGAAGTGATTGGAACTAGATGTAACAAGCATCGATGCAAAAAGTAAATTATTAAAAGAGCAAAAATCCCCTAAAAACTTTAATCTATCTAGTCTTAAACAAAAGTTACTGAAGCCTTCTCCTCGATTATTCTAGGTAAAGATGCCATTACTTGTTTTGATGTCATTAATGTTGTTTTCTAAAATTCGTTCTTTGAAATCTCTAGCTGACCTTGAATCCCACTATATATCGCCACTCTTCTCACTGATATCCAGTATCGCATTGAAAGCCCTCCCCCAAAAATATAATTTCTATCTCTATGGAGTTTGCAATATATTCCAATTTGTTATTTCTCCTTTTCGGGATAAGATTTAATATTAAATAATTTTTTTAAATTAATAAATAATAGTAAAGTATAATATAATTAATTTTAATTTGACTACATATTAATGTAATAGACAAAGAGTTTGATATATTAATTGGTATAGAATAATATTGTAGATTAATAAATGAATATAGTAATATTATAAAATGATATCTACTATTGCTAAATATAATGTATTAATATTATAAATATAATTAACAAAGAATAATACAATAGATGTTTATAAAGAGACTATATTGCAATTATAAGTTTCCAAGGTCTATCACATCATGAATTTGATATATATCAACTTGACAATAGGGCTATCATCACATGATATATAATATTAATATTCATATTAATATTATATATTGAACATATTATAATATTCTCAATACATCAATTTTGCAATTAATATTATATGAAAACTTAATTAATACCCATTTTGAGCCGACAGATGACTGTGAAAGAACACTCAACTGATTATAAAGGGAGCGATATAATATCATCAGACAGGGAAAAAAAGAACTAGGATATAATATTAAATAGGAGGGTTCTTTGGTATATGAGTATACTTTTAGCATTGTAATCACCAGAATGCCCAATAGAAACAGTGAAGGCATTATTTGCCAGAAGCCATGGACACTACGTAGGAATACGTATGTTACATTCATGTTGGAATATTAGAGCAAGCCCTGGGGTATCACTCTCTGCAAACATTAGACATTAAGAATAAACAAGCCATTCACTCCTTAATTTGGCGTACATATATAATGAAGATTGATACGATGGTTCATAGCCTGAATTCATTAGTGGAGATATGGATGCCTTTGTTCTTTGAGTTATGATATAGTATTTTTGTAAACATGATCAGTGGCTCAGAGATTATAATCATCTCATGAGCATTAGAAAATATGTTTGAAACAGCGGTAATATATTCAGATAGATCATAAAGTATAAGGTGCTGTGTTTCCTAAACAAAGTCAAAACATCTCAAGGGCATAAACTAGTAATTTGTTATCTAACGAATAACAATATAGCCCTGTGAATAGTCACTGTCTCTAAAGCCAGGAGACATATACGATGACCAATGAAAGATATAAAGAGGAGGATAGAACTCAGTGATAGGGGATCAGGAAGGAATTTCACGAAGGCTATGGCCATGTCCGGTTGTTGAGGTCATTCTTGCCCAATCATTCTATAGACGGGTCATCCCACTACAAGTACAGTTGTAGATCCTCAAGCGGAGGCCCTCGTTTTGGGAGGTGGTCCTACATTGCCCCAGGTCAGGTCGAGGAGAGCCATAGCCCGTTTATTAGATTGATCCCAGGTTCAGCAGTTGTTTCTGCCGCTTATGCGGTTGATTCATTTGAAGTAGCTTTTGTAGGGGAGAACAACCGCATGGGTAACCACCGACCACCTGAGGGAATAAGGAGTAACCGGGCTGAAAAAGGATTCAAACAGAACAACATTTAAAAGCAGCAGGATAAGTTAAGAACCAATCAGTGAAGAAGTATACGTACAGTCAGCATATATTATAACAGTATTATTTAATTGGGTCAGCAGATATAATCAATCTCCAGTATACATTAAGTTAACAATCACTTTACTTCAGAAATATTCTATTGATGAGAGATAACATATATAAATCAGTCAATATATATATCAGAAAAGTTGAAAACTTGAAAAGAGATCAATATATAATTATCATCACTGAAGTAGCTCATGCAACACAAGCAGGTGGCAAAATCATAGATCTACATCAGACACAGCATGACTGATTGCAACCAATAATAACAGATACATCAAACACAACCTATATACCTTCCCTTCTTTATTTGGTCTGCTCTCGAGAGCCTCTACCTGTTTGGCAAATACGAGTTGCAAGAATTCCTCTTTATATCAAGGAAGTCACTACAAATTGCAGGGATCAATAACTACAGTCAGAAGTAATCTTTATTAATCTCAAGATCATACTCCAAATCAGTAACAATAGTCATAGTGGTCATCGTCTCAGTTCCTCCCTATATATAACTAGCAATTGCACCTCAACAATGTGCAATGTGAAGAGGAAGAAACTTAATATTTGAAGAACATCTACATTTGTACTTAGAAAACACAAATAATATTGATATAGATAAATAGAATTATTATTAGCACTTGCATTTTATAAAATGTATTGAATAAATAAGACTTCAAAATTATCAAAAAAAGTATTTGTTATATTGTCCGAACCTTAATATTCCAAGAAATTTGATTGATATATTGATATTGGATTCAATGTGGGTAGAGATAAATATATTGAGAGTGGAACATGGATACGAAAATAAGATTAAAAAATGCATCTATTATATCTTTGTTTTAACTTCTTATTCACTTCATAGTCGTGCAATTTTATTCTTACATGAAAAGTGTGAAACAAAATGATTTGAATTTGAAGGTGAAGAGAACACTTCAGAGGTATCCACAAATAGAGGGAATTTAAAACAACAAAATTCTAAAAATAATTTAATCAAATATTCTTAGAATTCTTAAGATTGCCTTTTTCTTATAAGTCATTGCAATTTTCTACCCCGGTCATAAGAAGTCAGTATTAGTTTTTAGTGTTCAAGGAGGAGTTTACTGAATATTCAAACAACATCTACTTTTGAAAACACAAATAATGATAAAGATAAATATCATTATTATTAGAGATTATATATTGTAAAATGTACCGAATAAATATCACTTCAAAATTATAAAAATGTTTTTATTGCACTACTTAAATATTAATATTACAAGAAAATTGATTAGAGCCACAACATCCTAGGGAGCCTTCCACATATAAGCAGAATCAATGTGGGGATAACAAAGGAGATTTCCATAAATTACAAGTTCAATTAGCTACTTGAAGGTACTTGGTCCATGAAAAACTCGAACAGCAAGCACGTGAATTTCATTTAATGTCAAGATGGGAGATTGTTCAGAAAGATGGGCATGGGCTGTTTTAGTGGTAAGTGTGGATATACTGACACACATGAGCCTGCTTCAAATCAGTAGCAGAAATTTGGAGTTTCATTTAGAATTGGTTGTCAATTAATGTACCTGTAAGTCCATAAGGATCATTGTGATGAAGCTAAGTTGCATTCATGATTCCAGGAACAACCTGTCAAGCAATAAACGAGCAGGAATATGAATTTTTTTAAATTTTAAAAGCTTAGAGATTAGATATTAGATCTGTGAAATTCAGTTTTACAAGTTTAGGGATTAGGTCTGTGATTGGGGACGTCACTTGTATGCACCCGCAGACTGAATTCAAGAGGCAAATGATGGACATATGGGTTGTGAATATAAACAAATATTGGTGATGAGGGAATTGGGACATAGAATGCCATGAACTGATTTCCTGTCACAATTTAACTAATTATTCATTTGAAATATATTTAATTATGTCATTCTTAGCTAATTGATTTTTGTCAATACTCATATTTTGAAGTTCAATTGATAGGGAGGTTGGATGAGCCAGTCACTGATTCATGCTCCTAGGCTTCTTGAAAGACTTCTAGGTTGTCTGCACCACACCACTTGGCACCTATAGCTAGAACCAAAGACTTCTAGTTTTTGGTTCTAGCTATGCACCTCTGCAAGTTATGCTGACTACAACTTAGCCTTCCCTAGCTGGGCTCACCACAGGCTCGCCTAGGGCAAGGCATTAAAAATAGCTCCTCTGCATTTTAGGGCCCAAGCTTCTGCACCATATATGTACATGGAGTCTACTCACTATTTCCAAGAGGCCGTTCAGAATGAATGGTGGGAAAGTGAGTTACTCCATCTTTGCAAATTGCCTGAACAGAACCAGTGACAGTGCCAAAACAAGAATATTTACAAAAAGAACACAAAACTGAACCAAACACCTAATTAATGGCACACAGAATCAAGAATACATCTACTCTACACCATGCACAAGTTGCAGTGCCAACTTCAATCCTCTAACTACATACTGTCATGAAAAAGACAGAAAATGCACACAAAAACAACTCAAAAATGCTGATTGCTCAAAACTTCTGTCTGTACAATGGGTGTCCAACCCTGCACTTGGGTCAGGGCATGTCTTATGTAGGGTGGTTAGGTAGTTATTTACCCCTTAGGGCTCTTTGTCAGTGAGCTGCAACATCTGGACAATGTTGTCCGAGCAACATTTACATCTTTTACATCTTTTTGACAATTTCTTGCAAAACTAACTAAACGAGTTCCAGTGCTCTTTAGACCTTACCAGAGATCTTAACCATGATTGAAACATGGTTCTAACCCATCCTAGACCCTACTGACCTTATGCTGACATCATCATCAGCTTTCTGTAAATCAGGAGGCTTTACAACTTGCTAATCCCTAATTGCACCTACAAGTGTCCTAAGACACTTCAAACAAACCCTATTGCACTCCTTCCATGGTCCACATGACCTTTAAACAAAATACTTCCAAAATGCCCTAAAGACACACACACAACAAAAACAAAACTTGAATTGATTAAGCAACCCTTAGGTGCTCCTGCACCATCAACAGTTTCATCTTCTCTGCTAAAACTTTTTGAAAAGTAGCTTTCACAATCTCATGAGCCCCTGTTTTAGCTATCATGTACATTAAAACAAGAGTTCCCAATCTTATATAAAAGAGTAAAAATAAATATCATTGTTTCAGTTTGGCCAGTTAGTGAAATGGTAGACAAGAGAAGTTTGTGCATCCAAATTGATTTTGATTTTATGGAAAGACAGGCTGAACAAAATTCAAGGGTAGGTCTATTTTAAATGCTGCTTTCACAAATCAGTAACCCTGTGCTTTTTTACAGGTTTTGTATTCAAGAGTTCTCAATATTACATTAGAATAGGGAACATCAG
The DNA here is from genome assembly GCA_028749045.1 of Cupressus sempervirens. Taxonomy (NCBI): domain Eukaryota; kingdom Viridiplantae; phylum Streptophyta; class Pinopsida; order Cupressales; family Cupressaceae; genus Cupressus; species Cupressus sempervirens. The sequence goes on from CM053788.1 coordinate 316,433,865, forward strand.
AGTAGGCTCCACAATCACATTTAATGGAGCCGACAATCAGTTTCAAAAAGATTGAAACAACAAAAAAATCAGTTTCACAGAGACTTAATAGCCAAGTTATTGTGCCTCATTTGACATGAGTATTCCTCCTCCATTGCAAACTAACTACAAAAGCCTTTGCCATGGCTACCTTAAGTTCCTAGAAGTAAACAAGCAAATTGCATACTAATGGAGGAGAGAATTATTTATTGAAGAATCCAGCGACCCATCATTCCATAAACAATTCCTTTACAGTGACAGTTTGTCTCTATTTCCCACTGTCTATTAAACTGGCCTTTCACAACTTCTGCATTGTGTGAAAAAAGGTAGGAAACAGTTTTTTAGTTCTATGCCAAGTTTACTTTCAAAGCAGCTTTGACAAAATTTCAACTATTCTAGACAACATTTGACAGATTTTGAATTCAAGAGTTCTTAATATTACTCTAAAATCAGAGCCACATCAGAATAGCCTCTGCAATCGAAATTTAATAAAAAATTGAACAGAAGTACCCCATAACCAGTTTCAGAAGTCTCAAATCAACAAAGCATCAGTTACAGAAACTGAGTCACCCAAAGTCATTTTGTCAGATTTGAGAACAGTATTACTTTGTTCATGATAGGGATTCCTTCTCAAGAGGAAAATATCTACAAATCCTTTCTCAGGGAAAATTGAGCACTAATGGAAGAGGGATTACTTATTTGATGGAAAAAATAGCAAATAATCACCATTGTCTTAGAGTTTTCTTTAAGATTAAAACTGGTTTGTTTGTAGAAGAAATAGAGATGCAGTATAGGGCAGAGATTTGTATGAAACCCTACGAACACAGAAGTGATCATTGGGAGACAGATTAGATTAGATTAGATTGCATCAGACTACACAATCTTGCTCCCACTTGTGAAGTAAAGCTAGAGGTAGGTATGAAAAAGAATGAGCTGATCTATTAAGCTACACGTAAGCTATTATGCAGACTCCAGAGTATCGCATGTAGTTAATTGATGCTCGATCGACAAGTTGAGGGAGGAAACCCTAGAAGCTTTTCCATATAGAGGTAGAGATGAGGGGTCGACTGTGCCAACTGAGTGTGAGGGATCCATTATTTTCTTGTACAGTGAAGCCCTCACTACTTTGAAATTTGAATGCATTGGATCTGAGATGTGCAGGTCTGAATCCAGCATTGCCTAACTACATTCCCCACTGTGAAAGAGGCTTGTGTCTTTCCACTTGAAAGGGGCTTTTGCAGGTCACAATGTTACAAATCTCCTTCTCAATGTACATTTCAGCTAGAAGCTTCTTGGTGTTGTGAGGCAGAAGATTATAGGCTTTGAGAGAATTGAACATGGTGGAATAGTAGTGCAAAGCTTTGGTGAACCTGTCGAGAAAGACCAGAGTGTTGTTTTTCACCTCTTGCTCAATGACTGTCACAATTTTCAGCTTGAGGCTTGTAACAGGCTTGAGCACAACATCGATGGGGGATGATCTGATCATTGTAAAGTAGATGATGAAGCTGGAAAATGGAATTGATGGCAAAAATTTCTCCAGCCTTGAGTTGAAGCATCTAGGGTTCCACATTATCAAGCTCATCGACCATTATGCCTTTGAAATTGAGCTCTACATTGATCAACTGGGCTAACCGAGCAAGCTTCATGTCAAGAAAATGAAGGAAATATTGTGTTCAGCTATAACAGCTTATTGGTTGATTAAGGCTCATACTGGAGTCTGGATAGAACAATCTAAGTATGGTGATATCAGCTGTTGGAATCTTCAGTGAAAAGAGAGAATTTATGATAATTGTCCTTATTCTCTAATTATGTGGCGAGGAGACATTATAGAGTCTAACAAGGGACATTAAAAATTTTTTGTCCATAAATTTTTCTTAGAGTTACTATTGATAAGGCCATAGACATTGATCAAGAAAAAGTTTAGAGAAATCTTAACACTCCGAACCCATCCCCCCATTCAATTGTATTGTTTGATGACAACTTCGAGTTTAACTTTCCAGGGATCATACAAAATAGCTAAACTTCAAGACACTTCTACCACATCGACACTCTCTATGCCCCAAATTCCAATTTTCTTGTTAAGTTTAGCCATTTCTTCCTTGTTTAATTTAGTTTCTTGGATAAGGATGATTTTAGGTTTCATTAAATTTAGGTTACGCTTTTAAGAGCGTTGTTTGTTAGGGGCGTTTAAGCCCCTAACATCCCACGTAGTAAGCCTTATTGCACATTGGGAAGGAACTTCCCCTTCCCTACATGAAATAGAGTGGTAATTTTATCCCGATTTTCAGCGTCCCCATCCTTTCTCCTAAGATCAACCAATGATTTTCTCCCTGGCTTTTTCAACACCTTCCTTGGACTCTCTATCCTAGCACAAGTTTCACCAATACCTAAATTACCTTCATTGCAATCATACCTCTCTAAAACTAGTTGATCTATTTGCTCCTCCTTATCCAAATCTACCTCTTCTTCTGATTGTTCATTAACTCTCTCAATGAAGGCATGAATAAACTCCCAATTCACTTGATCTAAATCCCATCTTATAGTCTTTGCTAGTATATGTTCTTCCTCTAGATCATGATATATTCCCATTATGTTGTAAGCTACCTCTAGCTCAATAGGAATCTAATAAATTCGCGCCTATATTTTCAATGTAGTCAGCGGCAATATAGTTTTGCACCTTTAGAGGTTGTAACTATGTGTAAGAAGTGTTTATGGTATTTACGATTTCTTCTTGCTAGATATTACTCCTTCGCATATCTTTGTCGCGTCACCTTCCCTCGATGTTCCTACTTTAGATGATTTGTTAATCACAAACATATCATGCTTGATACTACTTTTTGAATGATTTTTTTGATTCATCATTGCAAATTTGTCTCTTTGAGACTTCAAAAAACTGATGGTGATATCACAATTAGGGTTTCCAATGAGGGACATGACAATTCTAGTCATGAAGCTATTGGTTCCCAAAACCACATATTGGTAATCCAAGAGCTTTGCCAATTCTCTAATAGCACTACTCAATCAATTTTGGCCAACGAACGGGAATAACCTCTTGCTTTAATTCCCTTGCACTTTAGGCTTCACTAAACCTACGCGGGTAAACCTTTCTTAAACCTTTATGGCTTGGTTCAAAGCTTTTCTATAGCAAATTTAAACTTTGCAAGTTCTTAAGTTGTCAAAAATTCTTTGAACTCGATCAAAATAAAATTATATGAGTGCTTTGGTATTTTTACTTGTGCAATGAATATTATTTAAATGAAAGGAATAGTGTTTATGAGTTCTAGATATGGTGGAATATTGAACTTGAAGACCTCAAACATTAACTCACTTCTAAAACATAAACTGCAGACCAGTCCCTTATCTGACCTTGGGCAAATAGAGTCAAACTTTCTCCAGACCCTTATATACAACCCTAAGAGATAGTGCTTATACCATCTACTACTTTATAGGTTGAAGCTTCAATTGGCAACACAGACCTTAGTCTAGTTGAATTTAATTTCTTTGGGAAAACCAAATAGACAAAATTCACTTAGATAATGTTTTCATATGCAAATTCTTATAATCAAAGACTTGTACTGAAAATAACCTTTTCGCCATTAGTAGTAATTGATTTTAAAACCAAATATCTCAGGGGATAAATCTGAACAAAATATCTTAACTTCAATTTTCAAGGTGGATAGGGAAAACATGGTTCTTGCATTAAATTTTAAACAATAAGTACAAATAATCTGTGCTTTATTTACAATATTCCATATACCAAAAACTGCATAAATATTTATTCCTTTTCTCTTTAATCTGCTCTCCTTTTATCTTCTTATTGCTTGCTTGTTTTATTACCTCTTATCTTTAAAATGAACTCTATTTATATAGAATCACGTCTTTTGAACAAAAAAGACATGTCTCTTCTTTAAAACTTAATTTATCACTTTTATTTAATATATCTTCCTTAATCATAATCGCGTGGTTTCTCTTTAGCCATAAGCTCTATTGATAATTAGATAACGAAATTATTGACATTTTATTGACATCATTGGTGGCATGGCTTTTATTTTTTCTTTTCATAAATTTTAATCTGCGCTTAGATGCTCTGTTCAATGCAGGTCTTTGTCTTAGTTTGTACCTTCCATCACCACCGTCTATGAAGTCACACGTATATGTGGTCATCGTATTTGTTTTCTTTATCGTTTTATCACTTCAGTTTGGACGCCTGGATGATGTGCAATACATTGCTCCTGATGTAAGCTGAGGTGAGTTGCTTCAATTTTCCCGCAAAAAATATCAACTGCATATGCGCCCGCATATTTGCACAACCTGCCATGATGGGAACATATCTTCAGGCAAAGGAAAAACTACAATCGGCGGTAGCCCAAGAGTCACCTCCCAGAGAGACATAACTACTCAATGGCAGTTACAGTTCATGATTATTGATCTTCCATCAAACATACAGACTCTTCCTCTTATTAAGCCTTCAATACGAAACAATACAAATCGATAATAATGGAGGATGAACACAATACAACTGAAGCCAGCAAACACTGTTAACTCCATGGCGCTTATAACCTGATGACACTTAATTAATCATAGTGAAAGTAATGAAAGAACCATTTCACCTGCTAATGAGATAAGCAAGAATGCGGTGGAATAATAGCTGATCACAGAGTTATCACTGCTCATATCACATACGCACAAACTCAAATATAGACAGTAGAATATAGGAAGCTGTGAGAGAATCAACCAAATAACTTAGCTGCAGGAACAATGTGCAGAATCTGTTGAAAAGGAGCCAACGAAGATAACAGGAGAATAGGAATAAATCATCAGAATCAATCTGAGAAAGCTTGAGAACATGTTCACATCAACAAAGGAATGTAACATGCCCATTGCAGGTATGAATGATGTCTCTTGCTGCTGCAAAGCTTTAACAAAAAGTAGGGTACATATAGGGTGTAGTATAATGATATATATGTAGGAGAAGGTAGCAAAGAGAGTGTAGAAATACAAGAAAGTTACTTGACAAAAGTGGGAGGAACAATCAATATGAAAAACATGTAAGGAAGCTTTATATATGTAATGTAAGAGATAAGTGAGTTAGGACATAGAGGTACATTAAATAATTAAAAGGAAGTGTCATAAACCAATGTAGGACATAATGGGAAAAGAGCACTAAAGGCTCTGCTGGGATCTAGTTGATCCTAGTAAAAGGATATGAGATGCTTTATGAATTTAGGCTCATCATTCTCCATCTTTAAATTTTTCTCTTTTTATGTACTGTGATTGTTAATCTGGGGACTAAAATTGAGGCTTCTCACATCTTATATATTGCTTTAAATATGTAATGATATTGTTGTGGCAGAGAAAAGCAAAGCTTTTCAAATCTTCTATTTTCTTCTTTAGTTTGTTAAGATTGTGATAATGGTAGCTTCAATGATTGTATCCCATCATGAATCTTGAACATTATTTGTCAAATGGAGGCCCTAAATCTTTGCAAAAATTAGGGCTCCATCAGAAGCAACACATACATATACCTAAGATATAAAACACATGCTGGAAGCATGCCAGGCATGAAGCAAACACAAGGTGTGTATGAGGAAGGTGCACATATAAAACACCCATGGTGTGAGCATGCTCAAAAAACATTAGACAAGAAGCAGTTAAAGGCACACTCATAACAATGTAATGTTTGGTCTAGTCTATTCTATTTTTAAATTTATTTAAGAAGATGCCTGAATAATTAACCCTAATTGAGTGGTGGTCAAATTAAGTTTGTCCTGCAAACTGTCGGTTTATGCTTTTATTCTACTTGTATTGTCTCCTTTTGTAACTGCCCTAGTTTGCCCTAAATCGAAAATTCCATGTAGAACAAGAAGTAGAACAGAATTAGTAATATCATGTACATGGATGAGATCCTGCAACATTTTAGGAAATCACTGAAACATAATCCACAAAATAGATCTTACTTATTAGGGACATTACAAGCATAGATCTTTTGTTCTAGGGTTAGGAACATTAATTTTGTCTTGGCATCTTTCTCCAAGATTTAGTAAGGAAGAAGGTAGTTAATTGAGAATCAAGATATCCACAGGCTTTAAAGAAGTGATAATCTGCAGAACAAAGTGTCAATTTATGCTGAACTAATGTCTTGGAGGCTCAAACATATGTATTTTCTTGTAATTAAGCTAGAGCAATTAGAGAACTTTTGCTTTTGGGTAGGGCTATTGCTTTTTATCTTTAATTTGACTTCTATCAAACACAAATTGGCATAGCTAGGATTTTGATGTATTTCCATTTTATGACATCATATTTTGTTGAGATACTTAATTGCACATAGTCTTAAAAGATCTTTTTGTCTTTTTATGGAGATCAAATGGGACTTTCCCCATGAAAAGGTATGGTATTATAAACATTTAACACTGTAAGCTTACCCTTCTTATTTTTAGAAATTCTACAATTTGGGTTCATCCCCACTGACAGCACAATTCTAGTTACATGCTATCATTAACTTATGTTTTTTATTCTCAAAAAATCTATATTGGATATTATCAGGAATGATCTTGCGTATAATAAGAGCTATGTGAACTGTAATTGCTTTGCTAGTTGATTTCCTAAGAGGGATTTCTAAATGTACAAAATCTGCTATTATACATTTTTTGATTTATAATTGATGCTTCTAATGATAGCTTGCAATTTGCAGACGATAAAGTGGCATAACAAAATCTACAAAATAAATATTGTTTCATTAACATTTATCACTTGTAGTATTTTGTGCATTTGGTTTAATACCGGCATTACTCTAGCTTAACCTTGTGCAAAATCTAATTGTGAAACACATCTTCAAAATTAGAATTGTAAACTGCATAGACGTGCGCAACCATGCAAGATATATAGAATTGGATGTAGTGGTATCAATGCGAGTTTTTATGAGAAAACAGTAGTTTGATATAATAAACCATTTATATTTAGTGGCAATCAACATTTTTTAATGTTCTTTAAGATGGTTTTGTGCACATAACAATCAAAGCTTGTATTTACATTGCTGCAGCATGATGAAAGTTCTGAAAATGTGAGATTTAGGAGTATTCCGAAGAAAGTGAGAGAGCAAGAGTTCTGGAGACGCTACTTTGCAAGAGATGGGAAGCAAACGGTCTTAGAGAAGGCCAAGACACAAGATAGTTTTCTTGCTCCACAATATCTAAATGAAATATCTCTTCAAAATGAATCTGTCACTTATTTGGAGATGGAGGTAACTTTTTAATAGTATCTTTCATGTGCTAGTCAAATAATAAAGGATGCATGATATAGTATTTCGACATACATAGACATATGCAATTATTATTGGTATCATCAAAATGCATCTGTAATGGGCACCCCTGAATGTCCCAAAAACTAAACCAAATTGCTGAAAGGAATTATGTCAAACAGTTTGCATTCAACTTCTTAAAACCCCTTATAACTCTGGAAATCAAACGTTTATTTGTTTGTTGTGTTTCGTGCATGGAATTGGTATCATACAACATAAACAAGAAAGAAACTACAACAATATGCAAAGTGGAAATGAACTGCTGCTAATAAAATGTTATTTTCAGAATTCATAAAACCAAATACATGGCAGATTTATCAACTCACTAATTACTTCAGCAATATTGTCATAATACTCCAGCCCATGCTTACGAACTTGCTGCTACAATACTTTGTCCTCCAATCAGTCCACTACCTTCATAATACCATTCCCTCCAAGCGGCATAAGCGTCGGACAAGTAGTGAAGAAGATATGAGCAAAATATCAAATCTGCCTGTAGCCGGAAATGCAACTAAACTGCCTGATAATGAAGCCAATAAGAAAGAATTCCAAAGGCCAAACCCCAAGGGAATGACGTCTAGAATGTTACAAGAGAGGATAGACGTCCTCAAATGCCAAGAACAAAGCTGCAACTCACACACCAATTTCTTCTCATATTCAACTTGTCTAATGAAGCCACAAATGCTTCCTTTTATTCTATTCCCACGGGTCCCCTCAACTCATATGGGCAATGTGGGATAAAAGATGTGTAATATAAAACATATATTAAAATACCCCTTATGTCTCCCTTGGGTACACATCACCATAAAATAAATATTAAAGTAACACTTTAATATTTCATAATTAAATTAGACGTTACTTTAATAAAACTTCAGGCATTAAAATGTATTAGCAATCGGACTCCGAATAATGCGAGTGATAGCTCATTGGAAAGCTCTCACCGAGGATTATTGAACCCAATCACCAAAATGGACCTGCACTGTGTCCTGCCGACTTACTAAAAATAGTAAGTATGCCTGAAACTGAGTAAATCAACTTCGTTTTGGCCCAAACTGGAAATGACTAGGCCAAAACACTCCAGGATCCCATTAAACCCTTCATTAGCCCTCGGGACCATGTAGAACAAGGCTAACGCGCACACACTTGGTCAACAGCGAAAAGATGGGATCATTACAGCATCAGATTTTCCTTATTTAGGATTAGCCAAATAAAAGAAACCAATATCTTATATCCCAATTCATGACTTAGTCCTTTACTTTAAAAACTCATTGCAATTTTGCCTTTTGAAAAAATGATGGGTAGTTACTCTCATGTTTATGTATCCATCACAGCCTATAATATGCCCCCCGGATATACTCCCAAAATATGTGCTCAATAAATTTCAGGATTAACAACAAAGAATTTTGCAATAACAACCAACAAATCACCAACAACTGTTCAGACAAATTACTCAAAAAATGATTGTTGCATTACAAAATAGCAATATAATAACTAAATATGTATTCTAATCTTAGATAAAGAAGGTAACAATGAGATTGGATAATAAGAACTTGAAGTGCAAGGTGAAATCCATTGTGAATCCACTTTGAAGATGAATTAGGTTTCCGTCCAATCCACTGAGAAATCTTGAAGGTGTCTGTTCTTAGGTTTCAACAAGAGAAAGCTAGAAGCTTCTCCAAAGAGAAATAAAAAAAATCACAAATCCAAGCTTGTCCAAAATGAATTAGTTTCCTCCTTTTTATGCTCAAAATGGTGACCCTTTGACTTCCTTCTCCTATGCTTTCATCTTTTTCTTTTTTGTCACCTTTAACCCACTTAATAATATTAAATTGACCCATTTTATAAATTTTTATTAAGCTCTCATAAGCCAAATTTAATACTTTATGAATTTGACTTTAGAATTCCTAATGGCCCCATAAGGGGAGATTACCGTCCTCCCTCCTCGAGATTGCTTTCCCTCAAGCAATCAATTCTAGGATCCCATATCATTCTGCAAGATACTCTGCAACTCCTACTGGTAATTTGAAATAAGAATGCAATCCATCTACCAATAAGATCTTTGGATCCCATGTCAACCTGAGAAATATTGTCGCAACTACTTGCTGCATGACTCTGATCACAACTGTGTTAAACTTTAGACAGTGAACCAACTCATCATAGTACACATCAGTGTTACTAGCCTCAAACTTGGCTTGGACTTGGTCAAGCCCAAATTGGGCTCAAACTTAGACTCGGTGGTCAGACTCGGCAAGGATTCGACAAATTAAAAAACCCATGAAATTCAAAGATTTTTTTAGGATTTTAAGTTTTTTTCATGCATCATTTAGCTAATTAACTTCAAACACACAATAATTGAGAAAATAGAAGCTACTTTGCACACGTACACAACTTTTCATAGATCACGTAAGTATAAATGCTAATTTTTGTAAGAAAATACTTAAACTAAATAATGCCTTAGTTATCGATTCTCTACAGAAATGGCCGGATGCTGGTTCTTATGTGTCCGGATGCTTGGGTGCGTTAGGTTGCTGCACAAATTCTCCTGAAAGCGCATCTTGGGACTGTGGGTTCTTGGCGGATGCACTACAGTGCATCCAGCAAGAATCAACAGGTCTAGGATGTGCTTCCTAGGAGAATTTGGATCTAGAAAGCACCCGTAGCCAAAACGCCTTTTAGATGTCAATTTTAGCATGTATTTAATTGATGATGATGAGAATGTGGATTTATTTGAGAATCCTCATGATTCTGAATGACTGAATCTAGTTAGTGAATTTGAAGTTGAACTATCAATGGTGAAGCAACATGTTATGGAATGGTTTATTTTTGTATATTTCTTACATTTCTTTGCATACATAAATTTTAGTATATATATATATATATATATATATATATATGGACACACCCAAACATATCCAAAATCCTCAAAAGAATACCGTGCATCAGCACCCTGCACCTGCATTAGCATCTAAATCAGCATCGGTAACTTAGAATAACACAATAGAACTTTAAAATATAGTGTAATTGTCAAATGTTTACAATACCATGGAATATGCAATCCATGGAATCAAAAGTTCAAAACATATATCAAAAGAAAGGCTCATAGTACCCTGTCTTCCTACGAGTAGGCCTAAGATAGGTCATGTAAGACTTAGAGCCATCCTCTCTCCCTGTGTCTAAGGTTGAACCTCAGTGACATGCTCATCATAATCATCCTCCTCATCCTCATACTCATTCTCATAATCCTCATCATCAGAGTTGGATCCATCACTCTTAGCCTCAGGGTCCTGCACTGAGTCTCGTCGTGTTTTAGCCTCCTCCATTGCCTCTGCCTCTCGATCCACTTGATCAACCCACTCCAAGTCTTCATCATTGAAGATAGGATCATCAACCTCTATGTTCCACTCTGCTCGTATATCAACCTTATCTAATACAATGCGAGATGTGTTGGTGCCCAAAATCTGTTTGTGACAGAAGTGAAGGTTGTAGTGAACAAAAACAAGATTATTCAACTATTTTTCTGCCAACCTGTTGCACCTCTTCGAGTGTAAATGCTCCAACATACTCCAATTGCGTTCACATCTTGAAGCACTAGATGATTGACTCAAGGTACAAACTGCAACCCTTTGTAAATTTGGCAATATTTGGCACCTCATTGCCAAACATCTCCCACCCTACATTTCAAACAAGAAAATTTTAAGTCAATTCTATAGCTTCGACTTTATCAATCTAGATTCTAGATTCTAAAGTGGTAATAAAATAGAAATTAGAATTTGGAATAATAGATTTTTACCAGGCATCAATTTTGTCTAGTTTTTGTTGCATTATTCTTGTGAAAATAGGTCTCCTAGTGCTTTATTTTACATCTCTATCTCATGGACTATAACTGTTCCAACAGTTTTTTTAGGTGACATTCTCTCTATAACATCATAGAGGCCACTCAACACCTCTTCATTAGCCTTAAAGTTTGGATAGAATTGGTATGCTAGATTAAGAAAGTGGGCAATTGCATGTATAGGCCTATGAAGTAGATTGTGCCATCGTGTATTAATGAAATGCCATATGGGACCATATTTATCTTGATTCCCTACATAAAAAGCTCGAATGACCTCTCACTATCCATGACCTCATAAATGTAATCCATTGAGGGCTTATGTCCATAAGCAATCCGTAGGATAACAATTGGAGGCTCCAAGAACTGTATTCATTGTGAAAAACAAAACATTAAGCTTTAAGTTTTCCTTTTAAAAATGAACAATGTGAATGTTAATGAACATAAACAAGTGTTTAAAACTTTAGCAAAAATAGTGAAATGAAATGGAAATGAGCACAAAAAGGAAAATTACTTCCACAATCTCCTTGGCTGGTTTCCCAAAGCCAATCTCGTCATAAACTCGATCAACCACCTCAGCTGCTGCATTAAGCTTTGTATATGATGAACTTGTCCAGTCCTCACATACAAACATACCTTTCAAACTAGCCTTTGTGTTAAGAAAATATTTCAATTTGAGAAAATTTGTTGCAAATCTAGTGATCGCCTGACGAGACAACTCTTTTTTCTTTATGTGTTGCCTCATAAGTTTGAGGACCCAAGCGTGATTATATCTAAATTTGCAAATATTCCTTGCTTGCTCTACACATTTTTTTATCCAAGGAATTTTAACTAGATCCTCCAACATGAGGTTAATGCAATGGGCAACACAAGTGGTCTAAAACAACTGGTGGTGCCTCTTCATAAGAAGTTTACCAGCAGCAACATAATTTGCTGCAATATCTGTCACACTTTGCACCACATTCTCCTCACCCACCTCCTTCAACACTTCCTCCATTACCTTACAAAGATACTCAACATTATCGGTCTTCCTTGAGGCATCAATTGATTTCAAAAACACTATGGGACCTAAGAAAAATAAAGAAATTTAGTACAATCACAATGATCAATCAATTCACTACTAACTTATTAAATTTTAACTTTCTAAGTACAATACTGAATTATCTGATGAGGAGACAAGAAAATTAAATACTGTTCTATTTCTTCTATTAGTCTAACCATAAGTCATGATGGTGCAACCCTTCATGACCCATATTTTACGCTGCTCCTCAATTTCAACTTTTACATCAGCAACTCGATGGGCCAAAATAGGACCTTTTAGCTCCTCATCATTAGGGGCTTTGAACCTTGGACCACAAACAATAACAACCTTTATGGCAATTTGCCAATAAGGAGACCTAAAAAAAATTAAATAAACAAATATCTAATAAGTAAACTTACTAAATTAGTAGTAAGAGAATTAAGACATACAGATTATTGAGTCTTGAAAGCAAGAGAAGACATACAAATTAAAAATTAAAATTAGAAGTACCTTGTTGCATTAAGTAGAGGGTTGTTGTAGAAAAAGAAATCTCCAAGTGCCAACTTTACTTGCTCATGCTTCTCCTTATTCCAATCCATGTTCTTAGGCGATGGTTATGCATCTGGAGTTGTGCGTGGAACAAAGATGGAATCAAGTGAGTATCTTTGCTTATGTACCCGAGGCCCAATGCTCACACTCTAAGATGCAGCAGTACTAGAAGGTGGAACTGGACGGTGACTATGTCCATGATAACTTGAAGAGCCCTCTACACTTCTAGTTCTAGCTAATTGTGCCATCTCTTGTTGTTTCCTTTTTTAATTCTTTCTTCTCTATGGCTTCTTCTAAGAGAGCTTGCATATCATGCATAACATCTTGGGGGACGGCCTTGCATGCTTTGATATCATGCCTTGGTATATGCCCAAGGTGATATCACAACCTTTTAATACCTCCCCCATCATATGTTATCATGCAATGCCAACATGTCACAACTTTTTTATGGCTAAGAATGACATGTTTCCAATCCCTATCCCTTGTTATTGCACTAGGGTTAGCATCAAGGCTAGATTTAGGCTTAGTTCCACTATCCTCAAGTTGAGACATGATGTTGCTGCTGCTGCAATATACCATAAAAAAAGCATCTAGAATATAGAAAATCCAATTTACAAACACTAGCGTTGCCTACTTTTCAAAATTTTCATCAGCATAAAATAAAATGAATCTAAAGAGTCCAAAACAAATGCAAATAAACAAAGATTCATGAATGTAAAAAATTTGCAAAATAACACAAAAAATATGTATCTTACCTCTTCAAATTTGCTCTAGAAATGAAAATGTAACCCAACTTTGATGAAGCTTCCTCCTAATGCTTCTTTTAACTCCTCTCCATGCTTAGATGCTAGCTACAAAGTGGCACAAACAATCAATAACCGATAGACGAGAGCCAATGGATTTGCTAATCTATCTCCTAAAACCCCAATACTCTTCTCCCAACTCTTCTTTCTCTATTCTTTGTGTTTGCAAGTGATAGAACGACCTTTTTTAGGTCTTACTCGTGCTTTACAAATCCAAAAAAGTTAAAAAAAACATTAAAAAATTGTTTTAATGAACTCTAGTGGACGTTGCCAACCGACTAAGGCATCTTGACGGGACTCGGCGAGTAAGCTGAGGCAGCTGCCTCGGCGAGTCAGGTAGGACTCGGTTAGGACTCGGCCGAGTCTGAGTCTAGATGCAATTTGCTTCGTTTTGGCCACCTCGCCTCAAGACTCATTGAGTCCTTGCCAGACTCGCCGAGTCCTATAACGCTAGTTGAAACATCATTTTGACCAATGCACACAACATTGTAAGAGCTTGATAACACAGGGTCATTATACCAACATAGAATCATAAGTGGAAGGCTTGCACAAACATCTTGGAACAAGGTCAATGTGATGAGAAAAGGATATAGAACCTCCACACAACCCATGACGAATTGCTCAAGGCACATCATCTACACCAACGGTGGGCATGAAAAGAACTAAATGTAATATTCCCTGCTGTTCTAAGCAAAGAGTTCAAATTGTGACTAGTGGAATTTCGTCAAACAGTTTGTTTGTAATCCAAATATTATGTTATAATGCCATTGAAATATTTTGATTTCAATTAATGCAGCGAGAATGGCAGAGGATATCATACAAAGTAAAATGAAACACTTATAATGATGATGCTTAAAACAATATCAGATTTAACTCCATGAATGGTCTACTGTTTTGGATGCTGAATTAAGAATGTTAAGCTCATTCATATGGCCTTAGCAATGATTTGAAACATTTAATGATAGTCTTTCAAACTGTAAACAAGAAATGATGAAACCTGGAACCATGTAAATGCCTTCATGTGAGTTTGATCTCTTGCACTTCTCCAAATGTATGGCTTCTATCAACACTAGCTCGTCCGAACGTGGTGACCTGACTGGTGTTGTATTGTGTTCAATCAAGCTTGAAGACCACAAGTATGGAACCACCTGCAGTCCAATTATAGTTAACACAAATCTGACGATGATTGACAGTGACGTTAAGTCCTCTCCTGGCTGTAGTCAATGTACCCCTTGTCACGCTGTCCAGCCGATAACTACTACAACCCAGGCTCTCCCGCCATCGAGAAACTACCATCTACTGGTGTTTGAACATATTAAGTTCTCACACGACACTGCTCTGATCAGACCATTTATTCGGCTGTGACTGTTAGGTGTGGGTAGAACACTTGACTGGGCAGCAATGTGACTGGTCTTACTGAACTGTCAGCCCTCTAACATGTAATTAATCCCAAGCTCCACCGTTCTTCTTTAAATGATCTGGCGATTGCTGTAGGTGTCTACTGCTGCTATATTGCAATCCCTTGTACAACTCTGAATATAATAACCATCTGATCATACGTTATCACCAACTGGTATAACCAAAGAAATACATACTGCCTTCCTGTATTAATATAGACTTCTGATATAATGTAATACTCTGTAACTCCTTACTTGCAGCTGTTGAAATATGCAAGAGGGCTAGGGCTATGTCCAACTTCTCAAACTTTCTTAAAGGTTTTCGTCCCTAAGAAGACACAGTCACATTCAACAATTGATTAGGATTTGAATAATAACATATTTGTTGTATCAATCCCAATGTAGCTCCATGCTTTTATAACCTCGATATGAGGGAAGACACAAACAACTTGGCAATGTGGGATTAAAAGCCAATTTCGTCTTTTAGTCACTTAAGTTACTTTATAACTTTATAACATTAAAATATTTAAATAAATCAGTTAAGTCACTTGAACTTTAACATCTCTTGAAATATTTGTCTGATTGCCATGCCGTCTGAAATAGGAATCTCTCCTCATAATTCCCCATGTGACCAAATACACTTTCTAAAAATGGAAAGGGTCCATCTCTATTACCCCTGACTTACTATAGATAGTAAGTATGGAAAATGGAGTCCAAATGACATCGAACGAAGGCCAAATCCATAAATCATTGAATGTTGGAGGTGATTCAATCCTTAAAAGACCTAACCATCCTCATTAGCCTACAAGGGTCCAGTATTAGGCTAATCCCTGAAATTCTGATGTTGACAGCCAATGGGGACATTATAGTCCTCCCTTTTCGAGGTTGCTTGCCCTCAAGCAATCTAACAATAACAGTGAACTCCAACCTCCACCTGGATCCCAAATGAAGTAGTATGTGACACCCCTGTTAACATTGAACCAACTACATACCACTAACATTATTAAGACCAACAACATATCCTGCAATATAGCATTCAAAACTTATGCTAATGATGTAGGAGTTAGAATATCACCAGAATAATCCCCCACAAGAAATATCTTCATCCTCGTTCTCACCCATATAATATAAACTATACTAGAACTCAGATCAACAATCCCTTGAAGAGACATAGCTACAGGAGAACCATATACACTCATGCCAATTGTATCAACTTTTTGGTACTGCCGAGTTTCAATTGAATGGTCTATTTTATGGATGTGATTGAATCAAAAGAATACCCCAAGAATGTCAATCTGGGAATCGTAAACTTGCGAGAGATATAACGTCTATCTTCTCAAGGGGTGAAGATAATAAATCAAGTGGCTTTTGGAATGCAATTTGCTATGTGCTACAAAACTAAGAAGTTTTTAATTACTCGAATTGAAATCGTGAATCGGGGGTGAATCGTCGATGAATCGGCGATGAATTGGCAAATTTGAAAAAACCCTTTAAATGTAGAGATTTTAACAATTTAAGACTTATTTCATGCACCCTTTATTGAATATAACTTAAACACACTATAACATCATCAAATAGAGGTTGAAATTTAACATATATAAACATGGAAGTTTGTGTTTACCACATGGGGTAAAGAGTTTTTATAAGACAACTTCACATCGAACACCTACTCCAAGTGCTTCAAAGCATATCACCCCTCTCGAAAGGCTTGCTCTATTGTTCTCTCCACCACAGACACTCCATGCTTGCAATAGCTTCCGGTCTCATCAACTGGTTAGACTTCCCACGACTGATAACCGCAACGACTGAGGGTCTAGGGGGCAACGCCCCCAGCGGGGTCGAGGGGTAGCGCCCTCGTGGGGTCCTGGGGTAGTGCCCCAGGTGCGCTCCCTGTCGCGATACAGGGCGGGGTCGAGGGGCAGCGCCCCCGCCGCCAAGACCAAATTAGCACTCTGAAACCCACACAAAACTACATGGAACACAATGTTTTTGTGATTCTCTTCTAATCCCACACTCTTTCTGGGAACCGTTGATGTTTTACTACCTGATTATGTCTTTCCCTTCCCTTGGGCATCATCCGTTATGCATTCTAAACATTTTTTATTTCTCGTCTTTTTATTTTTATTTTTTAATAATCTATGGTTCTTCTTTTCTCTTCTCCTCTCTTCTAGTCATGCTTAACAATTAGAAGGCCCTTTAGGGTTATAACAAAGAGGAAAGGTAAAAAAGAAAGCAAAAAACATAAGTGATTTTTTTATTATTTCCAACTAAACATGCTTGCTGCTGCTAGCCGATTTTTGGTGATTTCTAATGATGATTCAGGCGATTTTTTGAGTGAATTGCCGATACATGCGATTCAGGTGATTCACCCGATGAAATCGCCGATCACGATTTTCGACGTCAAAAAAATCGACGTGCATGAATCTGATCACTGAATTGGCGATTCACGCGATTTTAGTGCGATTCTCGTTACTCTGATTAAAAATGAAACTAGAAATGAATTCACATTCAATACATTTTCACATTTAATCTAAAGTATATCATAATCACACATCTAAATGATTTAAACATTGAATACCACGTTTTATGAATGTTTCAATTAATACTTAAAGTGAACTTGAGTTGTTATAGGAAAATTGGTTGCGGCAGGAAGCTGGTTACAATAGTATGGAGCGAAGGTAACAAAATGCGACAGGAAGTGTAGTGAAATGCGACAGGAAGTTTAGGGAGAGGCGGCAGGAAGTTTACCAGTGAGTAATGGGTGGCGATAGGAAAGTTGCAACAGAGAGTATAACAAGGTATGACAACTTGAAAGTGGGTGATTTGTTTACCAGTACTAAAGTAGTTAAAATAATGATCGGCCGCATGGAAATGGCCGTGAACTAAAGTCTTTTAATAATCTAAATAGAATTAAACACACGACACAAACTATGCAGATTTAAGGATGTTTGCATATACACTTAAATGAAATAACTAACAATGCATTCACACCCACAATGCAAATCAAAATGGTCTCACTAGGATTCTCCAAGAGGGGGCCCTTCCTCCGGTCCACTTGGTGAGCACACAATTAACACAAAATTGCTAAGATTGATTTAGAATCGATTCCAATAGTAATAGAAAGATTTAACATCGTTCTTGATACATAAATGTCTTCCTTATATGTCTTCATATGATCATGTACATACTTAAATACTGTTTAAAATACTAAACATAGTGGATTTAGTTTGTTATGGCCGTAAGCCATTCATCTAAGAGAAACAAATGCTATCCAGGCTACAAGCCTCTAATTGTTTAACAGCATAACGAACATGATAATAAAAGAACATTGTTCTTTGCTGAGAGTCATTTTAAACCAAAAACTAGAAACAAAATGTTTGCCAAAAATAGACATAAATAGCTGATCCAATCGTTTGCTAGCTCCTATAGCCGCTCAGTCATCCATTGTTTGTTCCTGTAGAAGACCCAAATTGATGTCAAATTTTACATATTGGTAGATATTTCAGTAATTGCTTCCTAGCTTACATTTTATCAATATGTTTTAAATCTCTACTACTAAGTGGCATAAATGGGAGTGGAGTGACACAAAGTTGGGTGGAAGCATGTAAAAGAAATATATAGAAAAAACACACAAATACACACCCATCATGTCCCCCCAACTGAAGGATTGGGCATGTCCTCATGCTCGCTAGGTGAACACCCAGCGTCAGTGAACTTAGCTGCAAGATTTATGGAAAGTGTTGGAATCCTTGTAATTTTATTAGTGGCAGGCCTCGGTGTAGATAGTTCTTGTATTTGTGCCGTTAACCGACTATAATTTGTAACAGCTATTTAGGGGGAAGATGTTGCATTGCTTCAAGGACTACACGAGTTCCTGAAGCACCATCATTAGGGCTCTGTTGGGATGTTACAGTAACAAAATGTTCATCATTAATTTGCGGAGTCTTTATTTCTTGTATTACACCCTTCTTTGGTTGAGGAAGCTCTGCACTTTGTCCCGACTAAATTTCATCACCAGCAAAAATACCACTGGCTATTTCTATCGCCTTCTCAATGGCAACATTTGGTAATATTATTATAGGAATTTCTACAGCTAGTGAGGATGTAGGTCTTACCTCCTCTTCAGAAATAGGGTCTTTATTAGGGTTTACCTGAATTGGGCTTGTAACATCATCTTCTTTAGCGATGTCGCTTTCTTCAAATTCCTCTACAGCTTCCTGCTCATCCTCAGCCTCCAATTCTTCCTCAGTTTCTGGTTTGCCTTCCATCCCCTATTCTGCTTTAGCATCCCTATTTCCTTCATCTTCCGGGCGTTCTTTTTCTATTTGCAGACTTGCCTCCCTCCTTCAAACTTCTTCTACTTCTTGCTCTCTCATTTGTTTCAATTCGCCTTGTTTCTTATTTTGCCTAAGCTATGACCTTTGTTCTCTTGAAAGACGGTTATTTCCCTAGGAGGGTTTCTGAACACTAATGATTTCTACATCTCCAATGGAATGAGCTACATTGGCTAGTTCCTGTAATTTATCAGAAGGTTTCACTTTTGGCTTCTTAGTTTTTAATGAGGATGAAGGCTTGGCTTGTCGTTTTTTAGAACTGGCTTTAATTGCTTCAGCATTAGAAGGTGATTCTGGGTCATTCACGTTGGTAAGAGTAATAAAGGTTTCCCATCCTAGGGTCGGTTGGGCAGATTTTAAGGCATGAATGACAAGCAGTTTTATGAGACCATTATTACAGTAATAGATAAGACGTCTATTATTAGTTAATGGTTATCTTGTAAATATCTTTAGCTTTAGTTTGCTTTCGTTTTTTGCTTTCTTTGGAATAGAATGTTTCTATTCTTTATGATCGTTTCCTAAGGAAACATCGTCTCATTCTTTTGTATAAATTGACCTTTCGGTCTCTGTTATTAACAAGTATTTACCAATTACCTCGTAATAAGGTATCAGAGCAAGGTTGAATTTTTTTTGAAAATAATAATTTCTTATTGAAATTATCTGAACCTTAATTTCGAAATTATTCATTCTCTAAATTATTCAAGCTCAAATCTGCAAAAAAAACGCGACTTCAGCTTGCTTGCATCTGTTATGTTTTGCTCGTTTTTGACTGGAAATCGCGAGCCGTGTTTTGCAGTCTTTTTTTCCTGAATCTGCAACAAAAAACGTGTCTGTAACACCATTTTTTGGTTCGAAATCCTCATCTCTACTGCTCTATCAGTCCATCAGTCCCTATTCTGAAAAGAAAAGTCTGATTTTTCACAGAAAATCGACATTTTTCTGCAAATCCGACCTTCAAATCCGCCGACTAGGGTTTTGCTCGAAACCCTAATTTTTGGGGTCGAAAAAATATTTTGTTTGCAGATTCTTCGTGGGTTTTTCAAGAGCTCAACTGGGTTGTCGTCCGTTTTTTTGGGTGCCTCGATTTTCTAGCCAGCGGATTCAAAAAACGATAGGAGATTCCTTCTGGGTTTTTCGAGCTCTCTTCTGGGTCATTCTCTGATTCTTCTAGGTCTTCCGTATTTTTGCCTCGAAGAACGTTTCTTCATAGATTTTCACAGTTTTTCATTGAAAAATGTGCCATGGCATCTCTGACAAATATTCTGCTCGAACATAATTCCAAATTCAATGGTCGCAATTATGGAACTTGGAAGCAGCGCATCATAGCAATCTTCGAATATCGAAACACCGATCAACTTGTTCTAGGTGTTAAGCAGCGTTCGACTTCTCCAGGTCCTGATCAAGATACATGGGATCTGAACAATCAAGAGGCAGTAATGCTTCTCAAACTATTCGTAGCTGATGACCAGCTTTCTCAGATTCCATCCGGCAAGACAGCGGCCGAAATCTGGACACATCTAAAAGGTCTTCATGAGACTTCCGACAAGAGCAGAGCCTTCTTTCTGAAAAACACTCTGTTTTCTATTGTCATGGATGAGCGCACCTCGCTTCAGGCACACCTGAATCGGATTCAGGAAATCCGTGATCAGTTACTTGCCATCGGTCGCAAGATGGAGGAAGAGGATATTGTGGTAATCACTCTTCGGAGTTTACCAAAATCCTATGAGCATTTTATCGAGACTCTCAACATCACATCTACTGGTGTTGATCTAAAGTTCACTGATCTCTGCACCCTGCTGCTTCAGCAAGATCGTTGGAAACAACAGTTTGGTAGCAGCTCCAATTCCACCTCCACTGAGCAAGCCTTTGCTGCGAAATCCTTTCAGAAGGATAAGGGCAAATTTCAGCAACCATCTCAGCAGAAGTCTTCTGCTCCAGCATCCGATGGTACCAGAAAGAAGAACATTCAATGCAACTACTGCCACAAGTATGGTCACATGAAGGTTGAATGTCGGAAACGCTTAGCTGCCCAGTCTAAGCAATCAGGTTCGCAACCCAAAGCGAACAGTGCAGAGCACAATGAGCAGGCGGAATCTGCCTTTTACGCCTTCATGGCTAAAAGATCTGCAGATCATGTGCAGTCATCTGCCTGGTACATTGATTCAGGTGCCTCTCGACATTTCACTCACCGCAGAGACTGGTTTACTGACTACCAACCTTATTCAGATTTTGTTATCTTTGGTGGTGGAGAAGAGTACACGGTTGTTGGTAAAGGCAACATTCAAATTCAGTCTGTTGGGAGGAAGCTCATATTCCTTGATGTGTACTACGCTCCAGGGATGGAACTAAATCTACTCTCGGTCAGTCAGTTGCTGCGACATTCTCCACACTTGGTAGTCACCTTCAGTTCACATCAGTGCACCATCACTGATCGGGCGACTAAGTCTACTGTTGCAGTTGGTCTTGAGGATCATGGTCTTTTTAGACTTACTGATTCTGGTGATTCTCAGGACTTAGCTATGGCTGCTCGGCGATCTTCCATCAGCACACTTTGGCATCAGCGATATGGGCACTTAAATGTGCATTATCTCTCACAACTTGCTCGGGATGAGCTTGTTCTTGGTTTGCCAGAGATTCAAACCCAACACCTTGGAGTTTGTGACGCATGTCAGGCTGGGAAGCAACATCGCACACTTTTCCCTAGTGGCGATTCTTGGCGAGCTTCTCAAGTACTTCAACTTGTTCATGCTGATATCTGCGGCCCTATGGCCACTCCTTCTGGTCTTGGGTACAGGTATTTTCTGTTTTTTGTAGATGATTTCAGTAAAAAAATGTGGGTGTATTTCCTTAAAAAGAAATCCGATGCATTTACTGTATTTCAGAAGTTTAAACCCTTAGTTGAAAAAGAGTCTGGGAAATCTATTATTACTCTTAGATCAGACAATGGGGGGGAATTTTGTTCTAATGTTTTCTCCAGCTTCTTGGATACACATGACATCCAACGCCAGTTCACCACACCCCACACGCCACAACAGAACAGTGTAGTTGAATGTCGGAACAAGACAATCACCGAGATGGCTCGTTCCATGCTCGAACACAGACATGTTCCGAAGCGTTTTTGGGCAGAAGCAGTTAACACTGCAGTTTATCTGTTGAACCGGTCACCCACAGTGGCGGTCAAAGGTAAAACTCCGGAAGAGGCCTGGTCAAGTCGCAAGCCCAAAATCAGTCACCTGAAGGTTTTTGGCTCTCTTGCTTTTGTTTGGATCCTTGATGCTTCACGCACCAAGTTGGATGCCAAGAGTCAGAAACTGATGCTTGTTGGATATAGTAGTCTTCACAAAGCCTACCGCCTTATTGATGTTGAGACATCTCGTCTCATATACAGCCGCGATGTAGTCTTTGATGAGCCGCGAGGACCATTCATGCCTGTTTCTCCTGTTCCTGATCCAGCAAACCAGCCTATGTAGGTTCATGATTTGGGAGTTCGGCTTCCATTAGGTCCACCTGATGGGAGGGCTCCAATAGCTCCTACAGCTCCAGTCCTGCCAGTGATACTTGTACAGACACCTCTAGCTTCTCCTGCAGGATCACCTCGTTTTGAAGATGCTTCACCTGAGTTTGATCCAGATTCTTCTGATGAGGATCCTGCTGATCAAGCATCTCCTAGTACTACTGTTGGTCATTCTCCTCTCCAGCCTAAGTGGTGGGCTAAGACACTTACTGATCTTCATGATGATGAGCTCATTGATGGGAGAACTGCTCGGAAAAAGAGCAAAACTACAGATTCTGTTAACTTTGCTCTTATGGCCAACATTCACAGTGTGTTTGAACCTCAAACATATTCCGAGGCTAAAGGAATTCCAGAGTGGGAACAGGCCATGCAATCTGAACACCAGAGCCTGTTGAAGAACAACACTTGGGTCCTTTCTGATCTTCCCCAAGGGAAGAAACCCATTAGCTGCAAATGGGTCTACAAAATCAAATACAAATCAGATGGTACTTTGGATAAGTACAAAGCTCGTTTAGTGGCAAAGGGCTTTTCTCAGCGTCAGGGCATTGATTATGAGGAGACCTTTGCTTCTACTGCAAAGATGAGCACCATCAGATTAGTCCTAGCCATGGCAGCACAGTTTGGTTGGAAGGTCCATCAGATGGACGTAAAGAGTGCTTTCCTGAATGGTGATCTCCATGAAGAGGTCTACATGACGCAGCCTCCTGGTTTCAAGGTTGCTGGTAAAGACCATCAGGTTCTCAGATTGGTAAAAGCTCTCTATGGTCTGAAGCAGGCCCCTCGAGCATGGTACATCAAGATTGATATGTACCTCAGTAATCAAGGCTTAAAGAGGAGTTCTTCAGACTCAAATCTGTACATCAAGACTACTGACAGTGACATCATCCTTCTGGTTATCTATGTGGATGATCTGATCATCACTGGCAATTCGGCATTTTTGATTCAGGGAATCAAACAACACTTATGCTAGTCTTTTGATATGACTGACCTTGGACTCATGCATTATTGCTTAGGTGTTGAAGTTTGGCAATAGTCTTCTGGTATATTCATCTCTCAGTCCAAATATGCCAGGGCCTTGTTAGACAAATTCTGAATGCAGGATTGCAAACCTGCATCTACACCTATGGAGAAAGGTATCAAGTTATCAGCCAAGTCTGATTCTCCTTCTGTTGATGATACTACGTATAGGCAACTAGTAGGTAGCCTCATCTACCTATCTGCTACTAGGCCTGATATCAGCTTCGTAGCCAGCTATATTTCACGTTTTATGACAGCTCCTAAGGCTGATCATTGGATGGCAGCAAAGCGTGTGCTTCGTTATGTGAAGGGCACTTCTGATTATGGACTTCTGTATTCTCGGAGTTCTAATCCTAAACTCAGTGGGTTCACAGATTCAGATTGGGCAGGCTTTGTTGATGATAAAAAGTCAACATCTGGATATGTGTTCAGTTTGGGATCCGGTGCAGTCACATGGACCGGCAAGAAGCAGCAGGCAGTTTCTCTCTCTTCTATAGAGGCTGAATATAGAGGGACTGTTAAGGCAGGATGTGAAGCTGTCTGGCTTCGTTGGATGCTTGGGGATATGCAAATGTCACCAGCAGGACCGACTACTCTGTTTGTTGATAACGAAGGCGTTATCAAGTTAGCACGGAATCTAGTCTTCCATGAACGAACCAAGCATGTGGATGTTCATTGTCATTACATACGACAGCTGGTTGAAAACGAGACTATAAATCTGCAGTATGTTCCTACCACAGATTAGACTGTAGACATTCTCACCAAGCCTCTTGGTCCTGATAAGTTTGTCAAATTCAGAGGAGAACTTGGTGTGTTAGATAGATTAACCATTAAGGGAGGGTATTACAATAATAGATAAGATGTCTATTATTAGTTAATGGTTATCTTGTAAATATCTTTAGCTTTAGTTTGCTTTCGTTTTTTGCTTTCTCTGGAATAGAATGTTTCTATTCTTTACAATCATTTCCTAAGGAAACATCATCTCATTCTTTTGTATAAATTGACCTTTCGGTCTCTGTTATTAACAAGGAAGTATTTACCAATTACCTCGTAATAACCATGGTGGGAAAGAGAATTAGTATGCCTTGCTCTGAATTGGTGATATGACTGTTTTAAAGAATGCAACAGACAATAAGGAAGATTAACAAGGACCCCATACTGTAAATGTAGCAGAAGACAAAGATGGTGGGCATAAATATACTTATAACGTCCTTCACATGTGACAAACTGAATAAAAAATCGGGCCACTTCATCCCATGGATCTGGCAACGATTTGCAGATGATACCCTATCCTTGCGCTGTTTCAACCGATTCTCCCCTTTGAAAGAATTGCTTCTTATGGGGTTTTAAATCAACAACCTTAGAAGATCCTGTAGGGAAATAAAGGTCCCCAATTTGCGAAAGGCCAGATATAGCTGCAACAGTTTGTAAGTTGACCAGAAATTGTAACCCTTGCATCGTGACACTAGTCTCTGTAAATGTCAAGGCAAACTTGGCAGTGACCTCATCACTGGAAGTGAATTCACATAACCGCTCACAATACCTTAGCCATTCCCAATGTTCAAAATTTTTTAAAACCTCCTCGGAACTTGGCAAATGGTAGAGTGAATTGGGCTCTTTACGAATATGACGGCCACCACCTATGGTCCCAAACAACAATGGCGATTGAAAACATAGAGCAAGAGGTTCCGAAAATGGCAAGCAAAAATAAAGGGTGTATTGAGGGTGAAAATAAAGGAAACACGTCTACAACAAGTAATTATGGAAAAATCATAGCAAATCTTACTATATATCTGTTGGTACTGAAGGAAGCAGATGAAATAATGGAAACACGTTTACAGGAGGTAATAATGGAAAAATCAAAGCTACCATTGAAGGGAGCAGATGAAATAATGATAATGACAGCAGATAGGGCACAAGATGGCAATGACGTGGAGTACTTTACCCCCCCTCCAACTGAAAGCGTCGAATCGTCCCGGTACCTCACATAAGTAGAAGAGAGATAAATGACATTGAAAAAAAAAATGTAAGGTAAGAAAGTACTTCCTGAGTTGGCTGTCCAATATGATGTAGATGACGCCAAAACATGGGCACACGAATGTCGAGGAGCGCTGGATCATAATTGCAGATTTGTTAAGATATGGGGGAGACGTCGACAAAATGCAATCCTACTAGCAATTGGCGAGCAGAGAAAAACACAAGGCCTACAGATATGTCAGCCATTGGGAAGAGAAAGTGGGACCACGAAAGCAAAAGAGGGTCACATGTACGCGAACCGCTAGGTTGGAATCAGGAGAGACGTTAGGAACCAGCAAAAAAAGATCGCGTGACAGGAAGAATCAAGTGTTCCTGTCGCAGATCAAAACAAGTGTGCGGTTCCTGTAGCAAGAAGCACTAGATGGAAAGAGGACGAAGAGAGATTTTTTTTTTGTTCCTTTTTTTTAAAATTTAAAATTTAAATTTTTTTATTTTAAATTCTAGCAATGCTAGAGGGGACCAAAGGGAACCATGGTAAGTTCCTTTGTGATATAAAAAACAAAAACTTCCTTGGAAAGAGGCTTCTTGTAGAGCTTTAGTTTGTGACCATTAACAAGGAGCTTGCGACGTTCAGAGTCTACGGTGCAGAGTTGAACCGCACCATAGTCATACGTGCTCAACTTCGTAAGGTCCAAGCCATCATGTATGAAACTTGCCTTTGAAGTCCTGGAATCGGGAGTCATACAAAAGTGCCCCATCTCCAAGCTGGAAAGAACGCTGATGAATGTGTTTGTCATGCCACAGTGCTCGTTGATTCTGAACAAGTTCAGTATGAAGAAGTGCTTCTTGACATAACTCATCAAGGGAGTGGAGTTGTGTTATGCATTCCTTTTGAGCATCTGAGAGACTCAATCTGAGTTGAAGGGCAGTTTACCTCGGCACCAGTGAAGTTTTTGCTAACGTAGTAGATTGAATAGAAGAGGTTGTCTTCCTTTCGTCCAAGTACTGCTCCCATTGAAAAATCGGAAGCATCAGTGTAAATATGGAATGGTGATTCCCAATTAGGACCTCTAAGAACAGGAGCGGTTACAAGCTTGGTCTTAATAGTTTCAAAGGCTTCTTGACACTCGGGGGTCCAAGTGAAAACAACATCTTTGACTAACAAAGCAAACAAAGGCGAAGCATTCTTACTGAAGTTTTGAATAAATCTCCTATAATACCCAACATGACTAAGGAAACTCTGAACATCTTTTTGGGTCGAAGGTATGGGGAGGTCTTGAATTATTTGGACCTTTTTGGGATCAACTTGTATACCTTTTGAGGAGATTAAGTGACCTAAAACAATTCCCTCTATCATCAACATATGACATTTCTCATGGCTTAGAGACAAATTAGTGTCAATACATCACTTAAGCACTTTCTCTAAGTTATCTTTAGCTTCATCAAAGGTATTTCCATGAACAGTAAATCATCCATATAAACTTCTACACAATCATTAACTAGATTAGCAAAGATGCTTAATATTGCGCATTGGAATGTAGCAGGGGCATTACATAATCCAAAAGGGAGAACATTGTATGTGAAGGTTCCCCATGGACAAGTAAAGGTAGTCTTGTCTTGATCTTCTGGGGCGATGCGAATTTGATTGTACCCACTGAATGCATCCAAGAAAGAGAAGAATCGTTTTCCTGCAAGAGTATCCAAAACTTGATCAATAAAAGGTAATGGAAAATGATCCTTCTTGGTAGCCTTATTTAAAGCTTGATAATCAACACAAATACGCCACTTACCATTTTTCTTTGGAACAACAACCAAAGGAGATACCCACCTGATATCTAAAATGGGATAAATGAAACCAACATTCAAGAGTTTTTGGAGTTCTTCTTTGATGATATCACGCAAGGCAGGATTGAGTTTGCGTTGCAGTTGTCAAACTGGGCGACTTCCTTCTTCTATGTAAATGTGATGGGTACAAGTGTCAGGATGAATACCTCGCATGTCTTGATATTCCCACACAAATGCATCTTTATGTTCTTTAAGCATACTTATGAGATCTTTAACCTGAGCTGATGTTAGCTGTGGATTAATATTGTGGGTACGCCCAGGTAGGATCTCCATAGGTTCTGACGATGTAGGAGCACTAAGGAGGGGTCTTGATGATGTTTCCAATTTTTCTAAGGACAATAATGAACTCTACAAACATTGATGTGGCAGAAGTTGATGTAATGTGAGGAAGTGTTGAATAGATCAAGGATTGCCAACTAAAGGAAAATTCCCAAAAGGATAGTCAATAGTCGCATGAGAAGGGAAAACCATAGTTTACAGGATATCATTGGACTCATACCTATTCTGAAGCAAGTTTACTAAAATGACCTCATCAGTTGGGTCTTCAAAATACTGTACTTGCCTAATGGTAAGGACTAGAACATAATCATTTGAATCACTACTGACCCATGTTGGGTCTTCGCTGTCTAATAGTGGTTGAGTAGGAGGTTATAAGGTCAACTCTTTTGTTCGCTCACCATTGGAAATAATCATGTTACCTGACTGACAATTAATGTGGGCAATGGTTGCTGCTAGCCAAGGTCTTACCAGAATGAGAGGATATCCCCTCGGCTTAGCATTGGGCTTAAGGATCATAAAATCGGTTGGATAATCCCAACTATCAATGGAAAGAATGACATCTTCTATAACCCCCTCTGGTTTCACTAAGGATCGATCAACCATTTGAAGTACCGTAGGAGTAGGTCTAAGTCCATCTAGGGATAATCTTATTTTTGTTTCATTGGTCATTACATTTATAGCAGCACCTAAATCTACAAGTGTATTAGGAATAACGATTGTAGCAATACTTACATGGATGACAGGATTGCTAGGATTTGCATATTTTGGAATGCTGACATTTCCCAACATTAATTCTGCTAGTTGTCCAATAACTTGAACAGTCTTTGGATCCTCCTTTTTCTGTTGTCGGGTGCATAACTCATGTACTATTTTATTGTACACTGGAATATCCTTAAGAGCTCGCAAAAGAGGAATTTTGATGTTAACATTGCGCAATTCATTTTAAATATCAAACTCTGAATGTGTTGGTTCATTAAGCTTTGGCTTATGAATGAATCGGTCGGGAAAGGGAGATTCTTTTTCTAACTCCTCTTTAGGTTCATCAGGGACCTTTGTGATAGTAAGTCCTTTACGAGCCTTCCCAGATCTGAGGCGTACATCATCCAACTCAACCTTGTTAACGGGATAGGTAGGAAAATTAACCATCTCACTATGATAGAGCGGTTGAGGGGGCTTATTATTAGGATTTGGATTTGGTTGAGTTGGCATTAATGTGGGTTTAGGCGGTTGTGGTGGATTTGAAGGTGGATTCGAAGATGATGGAGGTATGGGAGGAAGAAATTGTTGAGGTTGTTGATAGGGGCTTATCATTGGTGGTGGAGGAAATGATTGTTGTGGGAGATAAGGTTGCGTACAAGGTTGTGGAGGTAGATACGACAGTTGTGAAGGTGGATATGAAGATTGTGGCCTCCATGCCTGATGCCATGGTTGTGTACTAGGTTGAAAATTTTGGGACCATTTTTGATAAGGTTGGGGTTGTTGATAACCTCCATACCATGGACCTTGGTTAGAGAATTGCTGAGATGGTCTGGGAAAATATTCATTGGAGAACCCTCTAGGTAAAAATTAACGTCGTGGAGCCATATAGTAAATTGGTTCTTCGGTATATTCCATAGGAATTATCCCTTTAGGGAGAGGTCGTAGCATCGAAGTCTTGCTAGCTTCCTCAAGTGATGCTACATGAGTCCGATTATAAGGACAATCTTCCGATCCATGCTTCTTACGACAAGTTGGGCAATATACCGCCAAGGCCTTTTCAACTTCCTCATGTTTCTTGCGAGAATACGAAGTGTCAATTTGTTTGCCCATATGATTTAATAAGTCAGTTTTAAGATCTTCAAGTAAATTACCAATTTCACGCTTGGAGATACTTGATGCATTACCCATAGTGGAAAACTTACCTGAATTCTCGCGAATGGATTGATGAGACCGTGAATAGTTCCTGCATATATCACAAATATCTTCAAAGGACATTTTAGAAATATCACCTTTACCAATCAAATTTAAGGCATCCATTGTTTCATCGTGAATTCCTCTTAAGAAAAGTATCTTGATGGTGTCTGTGGTTAAATAAGAACACTTTGAGCGTTGTAAGCTAAAGGCAAAACGTTCCAAGAAATCTTCAACTGATTCTTCTTCTCGTTGAGTCATGCGAAAGATTTCATCCCATATTTTCTTGGTCTTACAATACTCCTGGTATTTTGTTAGAAAAGCATCTTTCATTTCGTTCCATGTTCAAATGTCCCTAAGACTCATAAACTATCGTAATGCAGCATCTTTCAAGGTAGCTGGAAAGAGCTTTAGTTTTTGTGCATCACTTTGATAATCATAGCTATTACAAAGGACATCAAATTCAAATAGGAACATGTTGACCCTCTAAATATGGAAAGTGCTGAATGAGGGATGTTTTTCATAGGGGCATTATCCTTAGGAAGCTGAATAGAAAACTCAAAGGTCGTATTGTGTTAAACAATTGCATTCCCATTGCTTCTAGCATCATTTCCTCCAACATTGTTGTTTTCAATATTGTTAGCCATGACTTCTTCCAAAACTTTGGTTGCCCAAGTTGTATAATATATTTTAAAGGGTTGTTCCAGAGATTTTGGAGGCTTACTACACCTAATTTTGTATGAATTTGCGAATTGTTCAGAAATTTCAGGAGGTGTAGTGGGAGAGGTGGATTGAGAAGATGGCTGGATTCTAACTTCATTCTTTGGTTTGATTTCAATGGTTGATGGATTTTTCTTTTTTTGCGGTTTTTGAATTTTTGAACTACCTACTAATTCTTTCTTAACAAATCTACCCTGACTATCTCTAAGCCTATTCATGCACCTAAATGATTTACTGCAATGGAAACCAAAGGTACTATCCTAAGCAAGGTCGACAATTGCTCAAGACTTCTCAAGGGCTCATTGTTCCCATCTTGACCTATTATAATTTCATGCCTTTAATATCTCTTCGCAGCAATGACGCAAAAAATGTTAGGTACTACCAAGTTTCAATTGAACGGTCTATTTTATGGATGTGATTGAATCAAAAGAATACCCCAAGAATGTCAATCCGGGAATCGTAAACTTGCGAGAGATATAACGGCTATCTTCTCAAGGGGTGAAGATAATAAATCAAGTGGCTTTTGGAATGCAATTTGCTATGTGCTACCAAACTAAGAAGTTTTTAATTACTCGAATTGAAATCCACACATTAAAAATGAAACTAGAAAGGAATTCACATTCAATACATTTTCACATTTAATCTAAAGTATATCATAATCACACATCTAAATGATTTAAACATTGAATTTTGCGTTTTATGAATGTTTCAATTAAGACTTAAAGTGAACTTGAGTTGTTACAGGAAAACTAGTTGCGGCAGGAAGCTGGTTACAATAGTATGGAGCAAAGGTAACAAAATGCAACATGAAGTGTAGTGAAATGCGACAGGAAGTTTAGAGAGAGGTGGCAGGAAGTTTACCAGTGAGTAATGGGTGGCGATAGGAAAGTTGCAACAGAGAGTATAACAAAGTATGACAACTTGAAAGTGGGTGATTTGTTTACCAGTACTAAAGTAGTTAAAATAATGATCGGCCGCATGGAAATGGCCGTGAACTAGTATTTCAATAAACAACCAAGTCTTTTAATAATCTAAATAGAATTAAAC
The DNA here is from genome assembly GCA_028749045.1 of Cupressus sempervirens. Lineage (NCBI taxonomy): Eukaryota > Viridiplantae > Streptophyta > Pinopsida > Cupressales > Cupressaceae > Cupressus > Cupressus sempervirens. The sequence continues at coordinate 316,465,402 of CM053788.1, forward strand.
ACACGACACAAACTATGCAGATTTAAGGATGTTTGCATATACATTTAAATGAAATAACTAACAATGCATTCACACCCACAATGCAAATCAAAATGATCTCACCAGGATTCTCCAAGAGGGGGCTTTTCCTCCAGTCCACTTGGTGAGCACACAATTAACACAAAATTGCTAAGATTGATTTAGAATCGATTCCAATAGTAATAGAAAGATTTAACATCGTTTTTGATACGTAAATGTCTTCCTTATATGTCTTCATATGATCATGTACATACTTAAATACTGTTTAAAATACTAAACATAGTGGATTTAGTTTGTTATGGCCGTAAGCCATTCATCTAAGAGAAACAAATGCTATCCAGGCTACAAGCCTCTAATTGTTTAACAGCATAACGAACATGATAATAAAAGAACATTGTTCTTTGCTGAGAGTCATTTTAAACCAAAAACTAGAAACAAAATGTTTGCCAAAAATAGACATATATAGCTGATCCAATCGTTTGCCAGCTCCTATAGCCGCTCAGTCATCCATTGTTTTTTCCTGTAGAAGACACAAATTGATGTCAAATTTTACATATTGGTAGATATTTCAGTAATTACTTCCTAGCTTGCATTTTATCAATGTGTTATAAACCTCTACTACTAAGTGGCATAAATGGAAGTGGAATCACACAAAGTTGGGTGGAAGCATGTAAAAGAAATATATAGAAAAAACACACAAATGCACACCCATCATCAACCATAGGTGTAGCCACGTCAAAATCTGTGGAAAGAAGAACGTTACTAACTGCCGCAACACAAAATTGAATCTTTATAGATGGTGAAAACTGAGCACAACTCCACTTAGGTGAGTGATCAACATCAACCTCAAACAACAGATTGTCATAAGGCAATGTTGCATCCATGTCAAACATAGGACTATTCATGAAGTGAACATCAACACTTCGTTGATCGATAGTATAACATGACTATCACTACATCGCTCACCTCATCAACAATAAGAAGTGTACTAGCATCAGAGCACACATATACAACCATGTGCATATTGCTAAACTCCTCATTGGTTGGCTCAATCGACACAGAAGTGGCTGCTGATATGACAGGATCCTCGCATGTTCCTACTCACACTTGTTGTATCGCCATCAAATACATGATCCGGGGAACTCATGCCAATAACTGCATCATCTGACTTAACCTGAAATAAATCCTCATCATATTCCACCTCAAACCAACTCATGTAGTGTCTCATAAGAAATGTCCCGCAAATCTGAAGTTGCAACTATATCATCACATTTCGCTCTTTGAAAAAGTGATATCATTCTCTGCTCAAATCTTGGATTCGAAATCAGTGGGGTCATCCGTTTGTGATTTTGATTCATCTCATTCACTAGCACATTCAACTAGTTCACAATACCTTGTATCTCAGAATCTTCGTCCCGTGGTGGAGAAGTATGCCTTCTGCGGGTATAATGAATGCCAAACCTTCTATCACCATCTATAACGCTGAAAACCAAGTCCTCTACTTGTGGTTCAAAAGGAAAGTGATGAGCGCTCCTCATAGTGTAATGCCGATAAAAACTCCCAATCTCTGTCAAGGGCTCATCATCATCAAACTAGGAATCAGAAGATGGCTCCAATCTTTGACTTTAAAGTATTGTTCGGGCAGGATCTTGGGCAATGCTCTTAACAAACCCAACCACAAAATCCCTAATGGGAAGCATTATAGCCAAGGTCTCTACATTCTTCCTCACCAATTGTTGAATAACACGAGAGCCTCGAATGCGAGCATCCTTAGATGTACTGTATGAAACCTCCCGCAAATTTGAACTCTCAAGCAAATACTCCGTGAATGACTCAGCGCAGTAGAAATTATATGTGGAAGCATCAATCTCCCTTGCAATCCACAATTGATCTCTCTGAAAATGTGACAGTGCCAACTGTCCAATGCTACCAACTGTATGAAAAGAAATAGATTCACTTCTAGTAGAAGGAAGCAAATCACCATGAGAGTTCGTCTCCACTAATGCTCTCACCTCCTCTGTACATACTACACTCATATCCTAGACGAATGTGTTCGCCACATCATCACGTCCCACATCCTCAACTGTAGAAGCAAACTCACCACCAACCACAATATGTAATTGAACGGTGTCTGGGGTTGGTGTTGACTGTACCTGTTCTAACTCCACGATAACCTCACCCAATTGTGACAATGACTCCTGAAGAGCCAACTGAGTATACTGAAGAGAGTCCACTGTCACCTCAAGGTCCTGGGTTAGCTCAACCACCTCCTCTTTCCCTAACAATGCCTTATAGTAAGTGCTACCCCACTCCAGAAGGCAATCTCTGTCATCAATTAACAGAGAGTAACTATGCTTCAAGATTCTAATAGCTTCTCGAAGCGCATGAACCTCTGCTAGGGAAAGACTACTATTACCGTGCTCATTTGACATTGGAGGACCCCAACCAGATGTAGCTAGCTTATGTCGAATAGCATCATAATGATCAAGAGATTAATAAATGTCACCATCACTCACCTTCAGCTGATAAGTCACATGATGCCTTTGTAATCCTTGACTCCTATGCAAGCTTTGTGTCTCACTAGCTGCACTGTGATAGGAAACTAAATCAGAAGTTTCCACCACAAGATCACTCAGACATGTGCTATCGTCCTTGCACAAATTTGCATCTGAGATACAACTACTTTGTACCTCAAACAACTCCTCTGAAGAAATAGAAGCCCTCGCAATCTCAATCTCCCCACATGTCTCAGCTTCCACCTCAATAGTAAGATCCTGTAAACATTGATTTCGGGACTCATCCAAAATCTCATAAGAGTCATCACCCAATATCTGACAAGGGGTATCATACGTGGTGCAAATCATAGATCATTCAACAAATCACCAGAGGTATCCACACTGTCTACATCCCATCACCTAATAGAGTCTCAACTGTGGTCACTTGACTCTGCACACATGACTCTATGCCAGGCTGTGAATCAATAATGCTAGAGCATAAACCCACATCTACTGACTTCGTTGTAACACGCAAATCACCGGCATCACAGCTGGGTGACTCCATACATGCGTCGGTCCCACCTGAGGAAGCAACTGCTTCCTGCGTTGGAGCAACACTATGACAACTCCCCATACAAATCTCCAATAATAATTACCTTCTCAAGAGAGCTTGAAGTATCAATAGTAACAACTGCATCAGTTGTCTTTGCACTAATTGCAACAACTCTAGGGGCCTTAGCGTGCTGAAGCTTAGTGCTGCTATCTACCAAGGGTATTGACACATCTACTGATCTCTGTGAACTGGGTCCATCATCAACATGACAGATAGGACTAGCAGGTGTCGTACTAAAGATAGGTACATTTGCATCATAGACACCTGTCGAGGAAAACTCAAGTTTCCTTCCCTGCAATCTCAATGTCAGCCTTGTAAAGGTAGAAACCGCATACCTCGCTGTCCTCTCAACTGTCTCTGGATCTGACAAGCTCTCCTTTTTTTGATTGAAGTATTGAACAAAGGACACATTTTGCTTAACCGGATCACAGAATAAATCCCATTCATCGTACATTGCCATAATGTTATATGCTAGTAAGTTTGGTGCTGCGAGTGGTGCTACCTCTTCCTCTACATTAGAAACAAGCATCAAAGGCCTATTAGTGTTTCGTGTGGGGGCCCTAGCGGCTCGGGGTCATCCTGCCACACTACCACCTCCACTGTGATGACTCGGGGCTGCTCTGTGAGGCAGAGCTAATTGCTGCATAGTACCTGTAAGCTGCTAAAGTGCAGTGGCTATATTGTTCTGCCCATCTCTAATAGCCTTCAAAGTTTCCCTCACTTCTCGTCCTTGTTCATTCTCATTACGATCCATTTGAGTGTCTTGTACGTGTTTCACTTCCTCTTTCCTGTACCTGCTACTGAACAATGCTCCATTTCATAGCACTACTGCATTCACAAACAAACTTTTACTTTCATAAACACTCCTTAAAAATTTACTCCACAATCTCCATCTATCAACTTAAACTGTTTTTGATAAATCCTTATAAAAATTTTCCTTTGTTATAAATCCACAGGCTGGCAGGAAGACCAGCTTTGATACCACTGTAATATTCCCTACTGTTCTGAGCAAAGAGTTCAAATTGGGACTAGTGGAATTTCGTCAAACAGTTGGTTTGTAATCCAAGTATTATGTTATAATGCCATTGAAATATTTCGGTTTCCAATAATGCAGCAAGAATGGTAGAGGATTTCATACAAAGTAAAATGAAACATTTACAATGACATTGCTTAAAACAATATTAGATTTAACTGCATGAATGGTCTACTGTTGTGGATGCTGAATAAAGAAAGTTAAACTCATTCATATGGCCTTAGGAATGATTTGAAACATTTAATGATAGTCTTTTAAACGGTAAACAAGAAATGATGAAACCTGGAACAATGTGAATACCTGTAGGTCAATTTGATCTCTTGCACTTCTCCAAATGTATGGCTTATATGAACAGTAGCTCGTCCCAAGGTGGTGTAACCTGACTGGTGTTGTATTGTGTTCAGTCAAGCTTGAAGACCACAAGTGTGGAACTGTCTGCACTCGAGTTATAGTTAACGCAAATTTGAAGATGACTGACAGTGACGTTAAGTCCTCTCCCGACTGTAGTCAATGTACCCCTTGTCACGCTGTCCAACTGATCACTGCTACAACCCAGGCTCTCTCGCTATCTAGAAACTACCATCTGCAAGTGTTTGAACATATTTTGTTCTCACGTGACACTCCTGTGATCAGACCAGTAATCCGACTGTGACTATTAGGTGTGGGTAGAACACCGGACTGGGCAGAAATGTGACTGGTCTTACTGAACCATCACCCCTCTAACATGTAATTACTCCCAAGCTCCACCGTTCTTCTTCAAATGATCTGGCAATTGCTATAGGTGTCTACTGCTGCTATCTTGCAACTCTGAATATAATAACCATCTCATCATACGTTGTCACCAACTGATATAACCAAAGAAATACATACTGCCTTTCTTTATTAACTCAGACTTTTGATATAATGTAATAATCTGGAACTCCTTACTTGCAGTTGTTGAAATGTTCAAGAGGGCTGGGGCTACGTCCAGCTTCTCAAACTTTCTTAAGGGTTTTCGTCCCTAAGAAGACACAGTCACATTCAAGCAACCGATTAGGATTTGGATAATAACATATATTCATTGTATCAATCCCAATGTAGCTCCACGCTTTGATAACTTCGATATGAGGCAAGCCACAAACAACTAGGCAATGTGGGATTAAAAGCTAGTTTCGTCTTTTAGTCACTTAAGTTACTTTATAACTTTATAACATTAAAATATTTAAATAAATCACTTAAGTCACTTGAACTTTAATATCTCTTGAAATACTTGTTTGATTGCCATGCTGTCTGAAATAGGAATCTCTCCTCATAATTCCTCATGTGACCAAATACACTTTCTAAAAATAGAAAGGGTCTATCTCTATTACGCCTGACTTACTATACATAGTAAGTATGGCAAGTGGAGTCCAAATGACATTGAAAGAAGGCCAAATCCATAAATTGCTGAATGTTGGAGGTGAATCAATCCTCAAATGACCTTCTAACCATCCTCATTAGCCTACAAGGATCCAATATTAGGCTAATCCCTGAAATTCTGATGCTGGCAACCAATGGGGACATTACACTCAAGTACTTTATTGCCAACACATTCAAGCCCTAAAACAAACACCCAAGGATGGACTCACAACACCTAAATATCCTCACAAATAGGCCATGGACAAGGCAAAAATTCCCAAAAATAAGTGGAGGACTAAAGCCTAAAGCAGCCTACACAGGACATAACTTTTTTAATTTATGAGCTGCTAATGAATTGTTTGAAACAACCAACTCAAAAGAGGTTAAACTACATTATGTCATCCTTAAAAGTCACAAAACATCCATATGCATTTTACTAAAAATGACCTATTCACATGCAAGCATCCATTGTCTGCCCAAATTGTGACAGTAGGACATGCAATCATGTGCAATCCCAAATTCAAGCACCAAGAACACAGCAATACTAATGATTGCCATATATTCACATAATCTAAACTTAAAAAAGTACTTGATTCATATATTTCCTTCATAAGCACACATTAGGATATACACACCATCATGTTATTTTGTTCCAAAACACAATTCAAATTCAGCACATTTCACAATTCTTACATGGTTACGAATAAGAGATCCCGCCCAATGCATGGATGGATCACATTCAAATACAAATATAAGGTATATGTACAAATACCACTTTTCTATGCTAAAAAAGAGCTCATCCATTACCATATATTACAACTTTCACAAATCACGACAATTAACATATAAGTAATGAAGACATATGCGATCCTTAAACACTGTCCAAGATGTGCCACAACGATCCTATCATGCATCTAAATAGTGATCAAAACTAACCAACCATGTGGAACTGTGCGCTCGACCCCTTCATATACAAAGTGATGAACACCATAGTTGCAAGTCTAAACATGACACAACAAAGTTGGCTTATACAGATACCACACGTTTTTTTAATCATACAAAATACATCATGCTTTCTTTAGCCCACAAAACACACCATTCTTTTATCACATAATAGGAATCAAACAATCCAGTTAACTGTAACATACACCCTACTATAAAATTGCCGAAATTTATCACCTTGAGATCTGTTGTGTTGTAGACATACACCCCATTGCAAATGGGACCCCCTCTTTTCTTTTCTTAGTGGCTTTGTGTGTCATAGGTGGTGTTAGTTTCAGCTTAGCTTGGCAATATTTTGGGTCTTTTAGTCTCCTACCAGTTGGGAAGTCTTGTCAAATCCAGATGGCATTCAAAGTCACAATTCATGTGTGAGTTGGAAATGCCAAAATGGAAATGCTAACTTTCAAAGGGCTAAGTAAAGAGAGAGGACAAATGATAAGTCCTCTGGGAAATGTGCAAGTTAATTTCAAGGTGAAAAATGGAGGAACTGTGTGGGTTTCCACCCAAAACTCTAATTTTTGACCTAAGCCTTCGCATTTCCAACTAAAATGTGGAATCCCAACCTAGCAAGGAGACATTCCTAGCACAAAAGTTATATTTTTCCCAAGTCAAGTAGGAATTCCAGCTAAAAGTGGAAATTATGCTCCCCTTGATGCCATTTCCACCAAAAATGTAATTTTTGACCTAGGCATGCTTCATTTCCACCTAAAATCCAAATTCCCGACCTAGAAGTGAGGGTGAAGTTTAAGGATGAAAACAAGCAAGGATAAGATAGAAATGAATTTTTTGATTCCACATGATGATGTTTGAAAATTCAAAGCAAGTAGTGTTGTAATCGAAAATCCAAGGAAGGTAGAGGGGAATTTTGAGGAAAGGAAATTCTGTTGGAAGAATTTCTCTTTAATCAAAGAGTGACATGACAGTGTAATAAATTTCACTTGAATGTCTTTTGATTAAATATCAATGTTGTTATTCATCTTTCATTAAATTAGTAGCATTGACTGATTATATGAGCATTTTTCTGATGCTGTAGCATGATATACCTCTTAATCCATATGCATAATCTTATTCTCAGTGTTCTCTTTGCTACGCATTATTTCTGTTTCACAACTAAATCATACATGCATGTTACTTTTACTTACTTTGTTACTCATCCTATTTGAAATTTAAGAATCATTCTCATATCAATAGTTTAACAATTCACACTACCGAGTTATGTAAACATATAAACTTATGAAAGTAGTTTTGTTGGTTGTTTTCTAGAGCCCACAAAAGGATCCTGCAGAAGAAGATGCTTATGTTAAGGCCTTCGCTATGGTCTCCATTCCCCCAACATTAGTTGTCAGACAATTGGCTTCGGCTACTCAGTAAGATTTTCCTTGTATGTCACATATATTTAATAGATTACTATAATGTATGAGTATAAATGTTCTCATGCTTAATAAATTTCCATTTGTGTGGTAGGCTTCATCTCTATTGTTTCAAAAGCTATTTGTTTGAATTGTTGATTTCATGTGCCTTTCTAGCAAGAAGAGACAATAAATACATTTGATTATTATATGTATCAAGCATTAATTTTTAACAGTTTTACATTTAGTATCCTCAATGTATGGTTTACTTAATGCTGTTTGTGTGCACATGATATTTTATTCATCATTATGCAATCGGGTTTGTTTTTGATTAGTCATATGTAACAAAGGAGGAAAGCCAAGAGTTTGATTTTTCTATTTTCTTCTGTTAATGTACAATTATAATGAAAATTGCTTTAGGACTGTTGAAGACTACAAGATGTGGTTTGTGTTTTTTTGCCTTTTTGATGGTGTAAGATGGTACATAGATAAGTCCATATGATCTCCCAACCCCTAAGGCACAGGCTTTAGAGATTAATTTTTCTAGAATCACTCGAACGGTGTGCTTCCGAGCCTAGAGTAAAATAATCTATTAACGCACATGATACAAGTGCATAATGATGCAAAATAAGGTACAATAAATAATCATGCTATGAATTAACCATTGCCTTTCTCTGCCAATCACCGCATCTTCAAATGTATTTGTTAATATATATTACTGTGTATATGGAAAGAAGGTAAAGTTGCATCTTCATTTCTATTAAATGCCTCTATCATTTGTTCTCTAGAAGAAAGTACATTAGAAGTATCATGAACCAAATAATAATGGAACAAGGGGCTATCAACAACATCATGTGGAGGAGAGGATAAAGGATATTCATCACTTAAGAAAGTATCACAAAGTTCCTCACTGAACATTTCAATGGGCAATGATTCAAAGGGTTTTGAGAAATTACTATAACAAGTTGCACAAGGGATATCATCATCATCATCATCATCAGGCTCAACAACATTAGTTAGAGTCTAGTTATCCCTAGATGCATCATTATAGTAGAGGAATGTGCAGCCAATTTATTAGAATATTGTAATATTTCTTTAATGACCATCGTAGTTAGTCTTTAGTTTACTAGGTAGTTTCTATTTTCGTCTTTAGCTCACAATTGTTTTTGAGAAACATCATCTTTTTAAATCTATACAAGGAGCTTTCATCTCCTCTGGTTGATACAACATCGATTTGCCATAACATGGTATTAGAGCGAGTCAATGGGATTTCATAAAACTTGTTGATTTCTTAAAGAAAAGTTCAAACCTCTATTGATCTGAATTTTGTGTCAAGATTTTTTTTCCGATTTATAAAATAAAAATTGTTCGAGGTATTTTGTGAAAACTCTGTGGTTCATTTTCAAAGATTTTTGCTGAAAATTGTGAGCTTGGTCATTCAATTTCCTAGTTTGACCAAAAGTCTTTGATTTTTGAGGGTTGCATGTACTTGTATGTGCTTTTTGTGAGTTGCATGTTGCTTGTGTGTGCTGTTTTACCATGTGAAGTCTCGTGTTTTCCCGCATTAAGGTTTTCTTTATGGATTGTATAGTTTTTTCCTATTACGGAAGTAGTTGGAAAATATTTGCTTGTTATTAACAGAGACCAGACATTCTATTCTAGAGAAAGCAAAAAACGAAAGCAAACTAAAGCTTAATTAGATATTTACAATAGATAAACATTAACTAATAATAGACGACTTATCTATTTTTGTAATACCCTCCCTTAATTTATCTATCACACCAAGCTGTCCTTTGAATTTGACAAACTTATCACGACCAAGAGGCTTGGTGAGAATGTTTGTAGTCTGATCAGTGGTAGGAACATATTGCAAATCTATAGTCTCGTCTTCAACCAGCTGTCATATGTAATGATTGTGAACATCCATATGCTTGGTTTGTTCATGGAAGAATGGATTTTGTGCTAACTTGATAATGCCTTTGTTATCAACAAAAAAAGTAGTTGGTTCTGCTAGTGACATCTGCATATCCCCAAGCATCCGACAAAGTCAAATAGCTTCACATCCTACTTTAACAGTCCCTCTGTATTCGGCCTCTGTAGAAGAGAGAGAAACTGCCTGCTGCTTCTTACTGGTCCATGTGACTGCACTGGATCCCAAACTGAACACATATTCAGACGTTGACTTTTTATCATCAGTAGAGCCTGCCCAATCTGATTATGTGAACCCATTGAGTTTAGGATTAGAAATTCGAGAGTACAAATTTCCATAATTTGAAGTGCCCTTCACATAACGAAGCACACGCTTTGCTGCCATCCAATGATCAGCCTTAGGAGCTATCATAAAGCGTGAAATATAGCTGACTGCGAAGTTGATATCAGGCCTAGTAGCAGAGAGGTAGATGAGGTTGCCTACTAGTTGCCTGTATGTAGTATCATCAACGGAAGGAGAATCAGACTTTGCTGATAACTCCATAGGTGTAGATGCAGGTTTGCAATCTTGCATACGAAATTTGTCTAACAGGGCTCTGACATATTTAGACTGAGAGATGAATATACCTGAACATTGTTGTAAAATTTCAACACATAGGCAATAATGCATGAGCCCAAGGTCAGTCATATCAAAAGATTGGCATAAATTCTGTTTGATTCTTTGAATCAAAGATACCAAATTGTCAGTGATGATCAAATCATCCACATAAATAACTAGAAGGATGATGTCGTTTTTAGTAGTCTTGATGTACAGATTTGAGTTTGAAGAACTCCTCTTGAAGCCTTGATCATTGAGGTACTTATCAATCTTTATGTACCATGCCCAAAGGGCCTGCTTCAGCCATAGAGAGCTTTTACCAATCTGAGAACCTGATGGTCTTTATCAACAACCTTGAAACTAGGAGGCTACGTCATGTAGACTTCTTCATGGAGATCACCATTTAGGAAAGCACTCTTGACGTCCATCTGATGGACCTTCCAGCCAAACTGTGTTGCCATGGCTAGAACTAATCTGATGGTGCTCATCTTTGTAGTAGGAGCAAAGGTCTCATAATCAATGCCCTGACATTGATAAAAGCCCTTCGCCAGTAAATGAGCTTTGTACTTATCCAAAGTACCATCCGATTTGTATTTGATTTTGTAGACCCATTTGCAGCCAATGGGTTTCTTCCGTGCTGGAAGATCAGAAAGGACCCAAGTGTTGTTCTTTAGTAGGCTCTGGTGTTCAGTTGTCATGGCCTTTTCCCACTCTGGAATTCCTTTAGCCTTATAATATGTTTGAGGTTCAAACACACTGTGAATGTTGGCCATGAGAGCAAAGTTAACAGAATCTGTAGTTTTTCTCTTTTTTTGAGCAGTTCTCCCGTCAATGAGCTCACCATCATGAAGATCAGCAAGTGCCTTAGCCCACCACTTAGGCTAGATAGGAGAATGACCAACATTAGTACCAGGAGATGCTTGATCAATAGGATCCTCCTTAGAAGAATTTGGATCAAACTGAAGCATCTATCCTGCAGGAGAAGCTGGAGGTGTTTGTACAGGTATCACTGGAATAACTGGAGTTGCAGGAGCTATTGGAGCCCTTCCATCAAGTGGACGTAATGGAAGCCGGACTCCCAAATCATGAGCCATCATAGGCTGGTTTGCTGGATTAGGAACAAGAGAAATAGGCATGAATGGTCCTCGTTGCTCATCAAAGACTACATGTCAATTGTAGATGAGACGAGATGTCTCAACATCGATTAGGCGGTAGGCCTTGTGAAGATTGTTATATCCAACAAGCACGAGTTTCTGACTCTTGGCATCCAACTTGGTGCGTGATGCATCAAGGATCCAAACAAAAGCAAAGGAGCCAAAAACCTTTAGGTGACTGATTCTAGGCTTGCGACCTGACTAGGCCTCTTCCGGAGTTTTACCTTTGACCGCCACTATGGGTGACCGGTTCAACAGACAAATTGCAGTATTAACTGCTTTTGCCCAAAACTGCTTCAGAACATGTCTGTGTTTGAGCATGGATTGAGCCATCTCGGTGATTGTCCTGTTCCAATGTTCACCTACATTGTTCTGTAGTTGTGTGTGGAGTGTGGTTAACTAGTGTTTGATGCCATGTGTATCCAAGAAATTGGAGAAAAAATTAGAACAAAATTCTCCCCCATTGTTTGATCTAAGAGTAATAATAGATTTCTCAGACTCTTTTTCAATTGAAGGTTTAAACTTCTGAAATACAAGAAATGCATCTGATTTCTTTTTAAGGAAATATACCCACATTTTTCTACTGAAATCATTAACAAATAACAGAAAATACTTGAACCCAAGAATAGGAGTGGCCATAGGGCTGCAGATATCAGCATGTACAAGTTGAAGTACCTGAGAAGCTCACCATGAATGGCTACTGGTGAATGGTGTGCAATGTTGCTTCCCATCTTGGCATGCATCACAAACTCCAAGCCGTTGAGTCTGAATCTCTGGTAAGCCAAGAACAAGCTCATCCTGAGCAAGTTGTGAGAGATAATGCACATTTAAGTGCCCATATCGCTGATGCCAAAGTGTGCTGACAGAAGACCGTCGAGTAGCCATAGCTAAGTCCTGAGAATCACTAGAAGAAGTAAGTCTGAAAAGACCATGATCCTCAAGACTCACTGCAACAATAGACTTAGTCACCCAATCAATGATGGTGTACTGATGTGAACTGAAGGTGACTGTCAAGTGTAGAGAATGTCGCAGCAACTGGTTGATTGAGAGTAGATTTAGTTCCATCCCTGGAACGTAGTACACATCAAGGAATATGAAATTCCTCCCAACAGACTGAATTTGAATGTTGCCTTTGCCAACAACCGTGTACTCTTCTTCGCCTTTAAAAATAATAGAGTCTGAATAAGGTTGGTAGTTAGTAAACCAATCTCTGTGGTCAGTGAAATGACGAGAGGCACCTGAATCAATGTACCAAGCAGATGACTTCACATGATCTGTAGGTCTTTTAGCCATGAAGGCGTAAAAGAGCCCGCTCAGTGTGCTATGCACTGTTCGCTTTGGGCTGTGATCTTGATTGCTTAGACTGTGTAGCTAAGCGTTTCCAACATTCAACTTTCATGTGTTTAAACTTGTGGCAGTAGTTGCATTGAATAGTCTTCTTTCGAGAACCATCTGATGTTGGAGCAGAAGACTTTTGTTGAGATGGTTGCTGAAACTTGCCTTTATCCTTCTGAAAGGATTTCGCAACAAAGGCTTGCTCTGTGGAGGTGGAACTAGAGCTGCTACCGAACTATTGTTTCCATTAATCTTGCTAAAGCAATAGTGTGCAGAGATTAGTGAACTTCAAATCAACACCAGAAGATGTGATGTTGAGAGTCTTGATAAAATGCTCATAGGATTTTGGTAAACTTTGAAGACTGATAACCACAATATCCTCTTCCTCCATCTTGCAATCGATGGCAAGTAACTGATTATGGATTTCTTGAATCTGATTTAGGTGTGCTTAGAGCGAGGTGCACTCATCCATAACAATAGCAAATAGAGTGTTTTTCAAAAAGAAGGCTTTGCTTTTATCAGAAGTCTCATGAAGACCTTTGAGATGTGTCCAGATCTTGACAATTGTCTTGTCGAATGGAATTTGAGAAAGCTGATCATTAGCCACGGATAATTTGAGAAGCATAATTGCCTCTCGATTATTTAGATCCGATGTATCTTGATCAAGACTTGGAGAAGTCAAACGCTTCGTAACACCCAGGAAAAGTTGATCGGTGTTCTGATATTCAAAAATTGCGATGATCCGCTACTTCCAGGTGCCATAATTTCGACCATTGATTTTTTAGTTATGCTCGAGTAGAATGTTTGTCAGAGATGCCATGGCACGCTTTTCAATGAAAAGTAGTGAAAATCTGTGAAGGCATGTTCTTAGAGGCAAAAAATGGAAGACTTAGAAAAATTAGAGTGACTCATAAGAGAGCTCGAAAAAATTAGAAGGAATATACTGTCGGTTTCTAGATCCGCTGGCTCAAAAATTGAGGCACGAAAATTGAGTCACCCAGAAAAAACAGACAATCTAGTTGAGCTCTTGAAAAACTCATCAAGAATTTGAAATCCAAAATTATTCTCGAACCCAAAAATTAGGGTTTTGAGCAAGAAAACAAGTCGGTGGCCATGAAGGTCAAAAACAATAGAAAAAATGGCAATTTGAGATTAGAATGTTTGGATTTTTGTTTTAGAGGTCGACTAGAGGCTGAGATGAAATTGAAGGGTGCTTAATATGTGGGGATTTAACTCCACAAACGACTATAAATGCAAGTTTGTGGTTGTGAAAGCCGTCAGCAGAAAAACATCATAAAAAAAGGACCCTCTTGTTGGTTATTGCCATGGTTTTTGAATGCTAGGAGCTGAGAAATCGCCTGTTACAGACGTGTGATTTGATCACAATTTCTCTATGCGATCTCCTTAGCAAAGCACGATTTTCGATCCTCAAACCCTAGCTCAAGATTGTATTAGTTTGATTTGAATTTCTCCAGGTAGAAAACCCTAGGCAGGTTTTAGAGAAATTGACTGAAATAATTTCAAAGAAGAAATTATAAATTTAAGTATTAGCTCTGATACCATATTACAGAAGTAATTGGAAAATATTATCTTGTTATTAATAGAGACCAAATGGTCAATTTATACAAATGAATGAGACGATGTTTCCTTAGGAAACGATCGTAAAGAATAGAAACATTCTATTATGAAGAAAGCAAAAAACGAAAGCAAACTAAAGCTTAATTAGATATTTACAATAGATAACCATTAACTAATAATAGACGACTTATCTATTATTGTAATATTTCCTTTGAATTTTTTTTGATGGTTTTTTGATTTTTTTTCCTTTAATTTTTTTATGCATAATTTTTTCCCTTTAAAAAACTGTGGTAAGTTTTCATTAATTTTTTCCTTTTAAAAGTTTCTAGTGGGTTTTAATAATTTTGTCCTTTGAAAACAATTATGTTGGGATTATATTTTTTCCCTAAAAATTAAGGGTTTGCTTTTGTTAGGGAGGGCTCTTTGGATTCTAAAAAGGTTTTACTGTTTTATTCCTTATGATGATGGTTTGTATGCTCATCCATGTCTTGGATTTTGTGCTAGCTATTTGTTTGGTTCTTCGACTTTATGCTCAAAAACTGTTTCTAGATTGTATAATTTGTATAGTTGTGTAAGATTCCTTTGTGAGATTTTACCCTTTTTTTCTGGAAAAAAGCACTAACTTTTAGTCTTGGGTTTGGCAATTTTTTCCTTAAATATTGTGACTTTTCATAGCCTGTTTTGGAGCGTCATTCTCTTTTGCGAAATTTTGGAGTGTTTGCTAATTTTTCCTCAAAATCATGATGGTTGTTCTCGGTTTGTCTTTGGCTACAAGGAGGGACAACTCTGTTATCCAACATCAAGGTGGGTGTTTTGTGATGATTTTTGGTCAAAAGTTTTGCAAATTCTAGAAGGGTTAGTGGAAAAGTCATCTCAGAGACGAAGTTAGTGGTAGATTCTTGTCTCTTGTTCAGAGCATTCTGAAGAAGGTGGCGGCCTTCTCTATATTTTTGGGACGGATTTTGGCTACTTTTGGTCATTAACATTCTGTAGATCTAGGGAGGGTCTCAACAACAAAAAAATGCTTTGAAGAATTTATGATCACAAGACGTGTATGGTTTGTTGGTTCCCAAAACTGCAGATTGGAATCCTACGAGTCTTGCCAACTAGATGCTGGGATATCCAACCGCTTATGGCCAACTTGACGGGATTGATCGATGCGATCCAAATTCCCTGCACATCTGGCTCTGCAAGGCTGAGGCGGGTGCACCTGATCCTGAACGAAACACTTAGGTCCAAGACACTTATAGCAGATTGATTAGAATGCAAATGTTATGAAACCTTTCAAAATGGCAAGAATTATTGAAAATTTCAAACTTGCGATTTATGAATTAAGAATAAAAGGAAATGATTGTATGAATGTTTTTAAAATAAGAATAAGTATAGATTAATGCAACAGATGAATATATTAACTCTTCAAAGGAAATATATGAAATAATTGCTAGCATATGGATTACGAATTATGGAAAATATGAAGACCAGTGTCGAAGGGCGATAGAGTCAGTATTATAAGTTTAAAATGTACAACTTGATAAAATTCTATGCACATCAATTATAAACAACTTAGTAATCAAGATGCAACAGATCAAATATATGGATGGAATTGTAAAACAGTTTAGAATGTATTTTAACTCCTGTGGTTGGGAGACAAACCGGACATAGATTCGGAAACAATTAAATATTTCTCAATATGTAAAATGCTATAATTGATCATGTACACTTATCTATCATATAAATTATTTATAAAATTAAAATAATAATTATAAAAGACGAAATTATATAATATTTTAACTCTAAAGCTTCATACAAATAAAATAAATATTTCTTACTGATCATGCCGAAAATAAAATTGCATTGGAGACGCTCATTCCACTGTAATTTGATTCCAGAATCACATAAAAATTTATTCAATAATCCACAATCCACAAGGTTAGTTAAAAAATCCATTCATTTGCCAATGAAAGAATATAATACATCAAATGGGCATGTATAGTATTAAATTTTTGAAAAATATATATGAATATGAATTGTTGTTTGATTTTACATCTATATTCATAAACCATGAAAGGGTACTAAATTCTCCTTATAACAACGTGACCCTTCATAATAAATAACTAATTGGGTTCATATGTTTTAATATTTTGCGAATGACAGTTCCACTGGTAGCTATTTGTTAGCGTTCTCGGAATGCTTATCGCAACTATATGATATGATTTAGAATGTATAGCAACTTTTCATAGAATAACTATCATGGGTGCTTTTAATATTCGGGTGCCGCATCATTTGACCCTTTCCATCATATAGAGCTGTCCGCCATGATAAAATTGAGCGCATCTTCCTGTCACGGGATTCTTCTAAGATTATCCAGTTTGTCGAAATGCGATGGTGACTCCAGACACATATTCCACGAATCAATATATTTTATTTGCCTCTTGCGAACATCCTCTTCCGCTATCCTGGGTGATTTTTGTTCTACTGAGAAATCCGGAGATTCTGCCATGGTTCTGCTGAACACACGTTCATCTGCAATAACACAGAGCATTATTAGATAATTAATGAATAATAATACTATTCCAAATTCTTTTCTTTGGTGGTTTGGGAGGACATAGAAACTAAGATCTCATGGCACATGGAAGAATTTCATGGCAGCGAGAGGGCTCCTTCAACTGATATTTCCGCTATATATAATTGTCATGAATGAAAAGATGATTTCCGATTATGACATTGGGGTTTCCTTCCTTCCTGCCGGTTCATACAATACAACGCCTTTGTATTGGATGGAAAACCGAATATTTTCATTGCACTTGTGCTTTGCTGCTGTCTACATTTGGCATATCTTTTCTCCACCAGTCGATTTGACCATACTCTCACATATCAATGTCTTGTTACTCTGACTGGGACTGCAGTGTTTCATTCTATTGGACGCTCCTCATATATGACATGGGTTATCATGCTTACTAGCTATCAATAATAGAAATGTATTCATGTTGTTCATCACTATAACTCTTTGTTTGTTCATTTCTTGTATCGGGCTTGGTCTTAGATAATATTGACTGCAGTGTTTCATTCTATTGGACGCTCCTCATATATGACATGGGTTATCATGCTTACTAGCTATCAATAATAGAAATGTATTCATGTTGTTCATCACTATAACTCTTTGTTTGTTCATTTCTTGTATCGGGCTTGGTCTTAGATAATATTTATGCTCTGTTGCACTTTAGTGTTATTGTACTCATAATATCTGAAGACTCCTTTATTTGCCACAAATCTGATATGTTTTGTTTGATATATGTCACTTTGTATGCTGTTACTGGAGCGTGAAATCTGTATACAATTGGCAGCGCTCTTATTACTTTCATTGCCACAAATAGCCCAGTTCAGAAAATCATTTGCACCATCACTTTACCATCCCTTGAATTGGATGATAAAGAAATCATTTACTAACTGCTACCTATGCTTCATTCTACAGGACATGATTGCCTGCACGATACATTGTTAACATTTTCTTGTGCATGCTGCAGATTATTAACAAGCCTGAACAATGACAAGTTGAATTTTAGTGGCTTTTTCTTTTCTTTTATCTATGCCTTCTCTTTATCTGCTATATCTTGGCAGAAACCTGGGCACCACAATTTGTCCACTCCAGATAGAGGCAACCTTTAAACATTCTCCTGAGGCTCGTATATCAACTCTGGTGATAAGTGTTTGCTCAGTTTCTGATCTTCCTCATCTATGATAATCTTGACCAAAGATAACATTTAATACTCCCTTTCTTCTGCTCTCATGAGACTCATCCTTACTGATACCTGCCAACAGAACTATCACCATTGTTTAATTGTGTCTTGTGCTGCTGAAGGCTTTTCTTATATGGCTGTCTCTCTAAATACACTGGTCTCTGAATTCATGTCTTCTATAATTGATATCAGTCTTCAAGATATCCTTTGTGATAGATCAGACCTAATAGATTAAGAGGCACATAATATCTCATAATGTCTGCCATGAGAACGCATACTATAATCCCTATATGGCTGTTTATGTTTTTTCAACATACTAATTCTCTGTATATTTCAATGCTGCATGCAAATTTCACATCTGCATAGTGTTCAAATAGGAATCTGTAAACAAGCTCTTGTTTGAGGTGAGTAATCCTTGTTATGATCTGAAGATGGGATATTGATCTCCAACATGTCTTCACAAATGAAGACTAAATTTTGTGAGAATCTAGGCTCCATCACAGTCTTTTGCAAGGTAGTTAGATGATGACCATTAAGGTAGGGTAATAGAAAATTTTAAAGTTCCTTTAATGGTCATCTTAGTTAGTCTTTAGTTATTAGGTAGTTTCTATTCTTGTCTTTAGTTCACGATTGTTTCTTTCAGAAACATTGTCTTTGTAAATCTATATAAGGATCTTTCATCTCCCTTGTTTAATACAAATTGATTAACCATAACAAAATCACTATCATATGCCATAAAATAAATCTTACCATCATGAATTATAGTGATAAAGGCAGTGAGTTTGTTTAGCATGAAGGACAAGGTGTCCATGATTGTTTTCTGTTATCAGAGATCCTTAACTGCAGTTTTAAGTCGCAAGGTAACTTGTAAAGGAACAAATTTCCAATTAGCATTAGGGCCAAGGACTAATGAAGTAATTATTTGAAAAAAAAAAAAACTCATCTGTTTACTTCTTATTGGCTGTTTTTAATATTTCTTATGCTTCTTAGTTCATTGCATTTTTTGTTAACTTGAGTCTCATCTTGACTCAATTGCCTTAAACACGGGCATCCTAGTTATAATAAATTATTTTTATGCTTTTACAGAATGGGGCGCAGTTTTAAATCAATGAAGGATTTAGCAGCATTAAATAAGGATTCCATGCAAGGAAATGACCGGTCTGGTTTTGTGCCCAGTTTTGCTTCTATCAAAGTGTTATCCCTGCTGGACAAGGACGAAAGGGTGAGATCACAACAAAATGCAGATAGAACAAATCATTCCTTGCTTTGGTCTTTATTTGAGACAGGTATAATTTTGAGTTATGGGTCTTCTCTTTAAAAACTCCCAAATCTTATCCCCAAGAGCACACCATCCTTTGCCATAAATTTTAGTTTTGTTGGTGATTCTAATCATCTGCGATAGATATGCAGATAGTCAATATTCAAAGAAAAAGTGTAATTATGCCACTCTTCCATCTTCAAAGGGACACTTCCTTTTAGATAACCACGGGGCTCCTCCTGGAAGCTTTCTTGTTCAACTTGCTGAAATCATTGCAGGCATCAAATCCGTCCGGAAGATGGCACTATTTTGGTTACAAGTAGTTGATGAGGTATCATATTTGTCTATTAAAAAATTTAATGGTATGGTAGTGATTTGATACTTTATAGAATTCTTTATCCTTATAATTGAATATTGTTAACCATATGGTTCCAGTGATTATCAAAAAATTTCAATCACTGGAATATTGAATTTTTGCATGCACATTGACAAATGTTGTATAACTATATTTTATCTACCACACAAAAATAATTGGAAAATTGACCATAGCCTTGGTATACATTAGGGATATTATTAGAGTCCCCTATGTTCGTTCAAAGTTTTAACAAAGGCATTTAATTGGCAGCATGTGGACAGATAAATTTAGCATTCATACATTCCAAATATGCCTTGAGTATGTATGTAATTGTTTAAAATGGTAATAGACTATAAAATCTACAACTGAGTTTTGTCGAAATTTTACACTCTTATAGGAGAGTAAATTGGTCAACTGGTTAACTTTATAATTTCTGTTGAATGCACAGTTTCAGGTTTAAAAATATTTGTATAATGATCAGAATTAGAGTATTGCTGCAATTTGGTTATAGGGAATACCAATACCAATATTCATTTAATGATAACAAAAAGGCAATATTCTGCTCTAATTTATAAATGCCATCTTATCAGCAATTAAATATAACTCAGAAACTATAAATGAATCATTGAATTACAGAACCAGAATGCATTGACTGCTTTGTACATTTACTATGCACTTTTTTTGTTCAATTCCATAGCAATTTACCTCGCCCAATTTTACGTCAAACAGGGATCAGCAGTTCATGAAGAAATTCCACACGGGGAGAGGATTCCTGATTGGCTGGGCCCGCGTCTGAGCACCATGTTACAAGACGATGGAGAGAGAGAGATACTGTTGAGCCTATACCATCCTAGCCCAACTATACTATGACTCTCATATGTGCACCTACAAGACAGGCAAGACCCTAGGTCCAGGAGCGACCTTACACTGTTTTGGTCATGGAAGCACATAGTAGTGATTCAATCACTTATACACCAGGAGATGTGGCGGTTGCACAAGACATATACATGCTACTATTGGCCTCCTATTCACCATACTTCTACAAACTTAGTTGGCTTCTGGCGATGATGTTTGGATGAGATCATCATTTTTGATTGGGCACCATTTGTAGCCTGTGAGAGGTCAATGGGACCCAACCTAGCAGGAGCATAGGGAGAATGATCAACTACCTCTGGTACATTTAGACAAATTGCTGGCTGATTGGTCAGATTGCATACATGATTACACACTGCATGCCCTCCAGGGTCTGACAACAGTTTGGGTACATCTAGGGTGTAGTGCTAGATAGTTTCCCTTGTTCATTGGTATCCAGGGGGTAGGAAGACTTTGGGGGATGGGATTTCTGGTAGAAAGATCTTATTTATGGTTACAATGCTTTTCAGAAAAAAGTAAGAACTAATGAAGACTAAGGCTGGGCTTTATAGCTTACAATCAGTTTTCCACCAAATCAATAGGTGTCTTGAAGAGAAGAAAAGTCTTCAATCTCCTTTTTGGGTTGGATCTAACCATAGTTCCAAGACTTTGTAGTACTTTCCGAGTCCTGGTGAGTCTCGAGTTGAGCAACCCTAGCCGAGTCTTAGAAGTGTGAGACTCTACAAGAACTCACTCTAGACGAGACTCACTAGAAACTAGTCTTTGTCAAGTCCTACCAAGTCTGGCCCATTCTTTTCCAAGTTCCGAGTTGGGTAAGCCTTCTCAAGTCGAGTCTTGGTTTTAACGATCTAACTGAAAATAATCATTAAATACCCTTGAAATTGCTCCAAAAAGTGTCATAAATACCCTAAACTACCCTTTAACCATATACCCCTTTGAAAAACGTTAGGGAGTTCCTAGATGCTTGGGAATGTTGCGAACTTAGTCAAACTGCCCCCTACTTCATCTCTACCTGCTTTCCATCTCAACAATTTTCTCCAAGATGCTTGGGAAATTGCACAATTTAGCCTATATCTCTGCTCCAGCTTGCCAACTGACCACCCAGCTATCCCAATTAAGAGGAGATGTCACTTTGCCTTGCTTTGAGGCTGAAAGAAACTTTGGGGGTCAGATGGAAGAGAAATAGTTCATTTAAGACCTCTATGACTGCTCAAAACCGACTCACTCCAAACTGCCTTTTAATGCATATACATTTATTAGGCTTTTTGCTTCATGTCAAATGGCATCAAATCTGCTCCTTCATGAGTCGTTGCAGCTTCTGTCTACTAAACTTAACCTTTCTTAGTTCATCTCCTACATATGACTTCTATTTCTTGGTTGTTGAAACTGATCATGCTGTTTTACTTCTTGTTCCTCGCATTTTATATTCATTCCTCAAGGTTGTTCTCATTTTCAAATTGTTCTCACTTGATGTCAGTATCTCTGTTCATGCTACCTTCAATGATCTTTTAGGAACTCAGTAATGAAATGACTCTTGGGCTGGTAACTATTGCTCCTTCAGCATGAGAGTCTTTGGTTGTCATTGTATATGATTGTAGATATTCCATGTGTGATTTTTACAAGCTTCGATGCATGCTATTTTCTGTCTTTCCGAGACCAAAACTTTTGAACTATCATTAGGCACTGCTGCTTTCTTAATGGTCTGTCACCATCATGGCACTGTTTAATTTCTTTATGGAAAAAATGCCAAATACTAGGTCTTGGTCATGTATTCATACAACCCCTTTGTCATTGTTCCTTGTCTTCTACTGTGCTTTGCATTTCATCTAAGATCTAGTCCTAAAATGTTCTCAAATTTCAATTAAGTCTCCAATTGCACTGGCATTATCGTTACTGTGGTTTTACCCTTCATCAAGCTATTCACTTAAAGGCTTCATCATTTGGAACAGTTTCCTTACCAAGAATAAGCCCTCTGTCATTTTCTTAACTGTACCGTGACTGCCGTTACAATTTTGAATGCCACATGTGGTCCTTAAAACCTCTGTTTCCTTCATTACCTTCCTCCATTATTAAGTGACTTTTCCTGTTTGGCAGCCTTTTGCTTGTTGGGAAAGGATAATTGTTAGCCTTTGGTACATAACTGACCTATACTTACTGATTTAAGCAACCAAAGTTTCATATCATCTATCAATCATTTATTGAGCCAACTTCTTTAAATAAATGAATGAAACAAGCTCCTCTTTTCCTACTCATTTACTGTCCTGAAATTGCTGCTCAAACTGTTCATTTTGGGCTTGCAACTTCAAAGGATTGCCACAGTTAAATCAGAGGACTGCCTTCATGCTTTATTTCTGCTTACCCACTGTGATGTGCAATTCTTTGTGCACGGACTCTATGACAACTGGGATTCCAGTGAGTTAGTTGTTCCTTTGACTATCCTTGCTGCTCCAACATGAATGATTTTTCTGTTTCTCCTTTGGCTTCTATACCATTTTATTGTTTCACTCACATGATGCCCTTACCTGCCAGTTGCATGCTTTTCAAATTTGACTCATTTCTAATCACAATGCTTATTTAGGTATTTAATTGATTATCACAAAGCTCACTATGATAATTTTTTTTTTCTTTCCAGTATATGGATTCTGATTGTCTTCAATCTGCAGCTGTGCACTCTGGTCTAAAAGCTGAAAACTCCCGCAGAAAAGATGCATCTGACATTGATATGGCATGTAAACGTGCAATAGCCATTAACTCTGATTCTGAACTTTGTCTTTCCATTGCAGTGATCATCTCCTGAACCTTTTATGCAGCCCATATAATGAAGATCCTTGATTGATATCTTCTTGCAGCAGAGGAAAACAAACACTTCAATGACAACATCTAACCTCAGATACCGATTCGTGGGGTCCAGGCCTGGCTTCCGCATCGAAGGCGGACGGACTCCGGATGCGCCCGGAAGCCCTGCGGGTGCTGGCCGGAAGCCAGCCGCAGGCTCCCGGATGCGCCTGGAAGCTGGGTCTCAGCTTCCAGGCGCATCCGGGAGCCTGCGGCTGGCTTCCGGCCAGCACCCGCAGGGCTTCCGGACACATCCGGGAGCATCTGCGGGCCCAGCGGCCTTTCAAACAAAAAACAATAATAAAAACATAAAGATATCTCTGCTCCTTATGTGTCCAGTCAAAATGACTGTTCTGCCATCTGCCACATGTCATGTACTTTTTTAATCCTTGACACAGATACGTACAACCTAAGTAAAGCTGATGGTGAAGAAATGTGTTAGAGGGATATGTTTGCGATTAGAGTGGTATTAAGCTATGTGCACTTATTGATTAATATACAGGGCAAATGGGAAAGAGTGCCTTTGGTGGACCAGGCATTAACTAAATCGATATCTCACATGGCAGGGGCCAAGTAAAACATTAGTTTGCTAATAAACATTCCACAATCTTTTGAACTGATTAGTAATAATTTAAATTAATCCAACAGAAAGTGCCAGTACACAATCATATGCTGTCTCAAAACTGCAAAACTGCCTTTCAAGCATCATGTATCCTTCAAGACAAGCACAGGGATTCCCCAACAAAAATTATTATTCAGGAAAGAAATCATCAGTAAGAAGTCCCAAATATGGACTCCTGTAATTTCCGATCTACAAAAAAAATCTGAATTAGGCAAGGACAATTTGAATTGCGCTGTATTAACAAACATTTTGTAGAAATCTTCATCATGACAAACTTATGGTATCCCTCAAAAGGATTAAAACTGTATAAGAAATCCACAAAATAGAAAACATAAACCTGGAAGCAACAGTGTAATACTAGCTTGATAAAGGCAACATCTAACTGCTAAGATGTTACAGGCTAAATCTGGATAATGATGAATATTTGAAATAGAATTTTTACTAGAATCCTGCGAATATTCTGACAAAGAGGATGCCCAACATGAAAACAAACACAAACAGAGCAGTCTTCAAATGCAATATCTAAAGTTGACAAATAATTGAGATATTAAATACCTGACAGCATTATTAAAGTCAATTATAGGGCTTTCTGCCAGTCACAGTCAAATTCACTCTCAAATTCGAATATAGGGCTTTCTGCCGGGCAACATCTAATCACTGCTAAGATGTTACAGGTTAAATCTGGATGAAGCTAAAAATTTGAAATAGGATTTCCACCAAGAATCCTACAAATATATATATATACACACACACACACACACGCACACACACGTTTCCTCCCGCATCCGCATCCAAAAAAAAAAAAAATCCCCGCATCCCATATCCGCTTCCAGAATCCGCTTCGGAATCCGCATCCGAATCGGTAACTTAGCATCTAACCCTTCATGAGCATTAAAAAGTGGTTGTGTAATGTCCCCCTCAAACAAAAAATATGTAAATATTTATTAAATGCTCTTTACCTCTTTTTTTCATTCAATAAATAAAAGATATCACATATATGATGAGGGAAAAATTGAACAAATAAACATATATGTAAAGAAAGAGGAATAGAAGACAAGAATTTGGCAATGTGGCCTGGGCAAATAAGTGGCTTACTGCCAAGCTGGAAGCTTATGTGGAAGGTAAAAAGAGAAGATCTTGGGCTCGTTATGCGGGGTGTAAAGATTCTGCAAATTCTGCTTTTACTTCAGTACTTGGAAGCTGAGAATGGTCTTCTAATAATCTGATTATTGAAGAAGTTGACACACACACACACACACACAGACACACATATATATATATATATATATATATATATATATATCTGCAATAGATCAGTGTAATGATTTTGCTGAGGAAATAACCTTAATTGTGTAATATATGGAGAACACCGAACTTCTCTGATGCTGATACAATAAGTAATAATCAACCTTTTAAATGAGAGTATCTTCTGATCTTAATCGCAGGATATTGGTGCTTAGAAGAGAAGACTTAATTGTTTCTGTGTGTTCTCTAACTGCACCAATAACCTCCTTAAATATTGGTGCTAAAGGATTTGTCCCTCAAAGGGACATGTCCCTTCCTAACTTAACAAATACAATCCCATCTAGAAATTGGTGATTAGTGAGGCATGTTATAACTTATGCTATTTAACAAAGTGTGTTAGATTAGGTAACCAATACCAAACAGTTTCTAAGAAGTCGCCTGCTTTCTAGAAGGTTATATCATTCAAGGAAACACCAATTCTATTTAAGGTAAGAAGGTCGAGTGCGATCTGCACTTTCAGACCTGTATATTGTCAGGTTAAATACTTAACACGGGGGAGAGAAGGGAATAACAGTGGGGAATTTGCATAGCAGGAGGGAGGAAGAAAGAAAGAGTTTATGTCAGAGAATAAGGGAGACGAACTTATTTGCTGATCCTCTGTTCATCATAGAGCCTCATCAAGAGAATCTCTATCTTAAGCAATATAGATTTACCCAGGATAGGATTGTGAACAAAAAAGGGTAATTGAATTGCCAGCGATTTTAATCAGGGCTGGATTGCTGCAGATTTTAGCATCTGGCCAATAGTTTTAAAATAGCAAGTCTTCAGTGTTGAGAGAGACACCCAAGGCGGTGGAGTGAACATATTAAAGGTAGCGTCTAAAGAAATAGGCAGCATCTGATACTTCCAGAGGAAACCAATATTGATAGAAACGCCGGGAAAGTCAAGTCGCTTCATGTTGAAGCACCCCATGTGATAATAAGGCAGCTTAAGCAGCTATAAGCAAAAACTTCTTCAATCACATGGGCAGAGAGTTGCAGAGGGAACTTGACCAAGTGGAATAGTCAACCAGTTGGGGATAGCGAAGACTCCCTTTCATTGCAATGGCAATAAATTGAATGGTTACATTGAACTGCGTTAACTCTATCCGGGATTAACTGTGGAAGAGGATAGATGGATTGATATATCCATGGTCACTGAGGTGCCACAGGAGCTTGTAATGGAGACAAAATAGCATCCCGTGTTCAGGGGAGTGAAGAACATAATCCATGCTGGGGTAGGACACAGGTCTGGGAGTGTTCATATGTGGGAATGCTGCGGTTTCTAACCAATATACAATGGCACTTGACTACTGGAACAAATAATGTGTGTGTGAACTCCATGATGCCAAGAGTCAGCTATTGACGTGTGCAGGAGCTGTAGAGGCTTGTCAATGTGAGTGTCGTGAAGGAGCATTTATGGTCAGTTCTAGAATGTTTACAGTGGGGATAAGAGTGCAGAATTCAGTGTTCAGGTTTCGGAGGAGCCATCATCAGAGAGGAGTTAGTGGGAAATTTACCAACCTTACTTGCAACTTGCTGGGTAAAGAAACTTGACTGAGCCTGTGAAACCTGTAGAACAACCGATATGAGGAGATTTGTGCATATTAAGGGTAACATTTTGGTTGAACTCAATATTTCTTCCTGTAGTGTTATTGTTACTGCCTTAACTTATCATGTTGGAATTGGAGTAAAGCAAGTGGATATCCTCTTGTCTATGATATCGTGTAATAAAAAGTTAGTGACTTATCCATTGCCAGGCATCCCTTATGGTCATTGTGTTGCATGTGTTATTTCCTACATAGTAAAGGAGTGAAACTATTCAATCAACAGAAAACAAAGCATTGCAAATCACAATAGGGGTGGACCATTATAGTTGTATCAGAGCTTTGATAAGCTCATGGGTAGTTCACTCGTTATGCGTCCATTACAACACTACATCCACAGGAATAAATCAAACACCAACTTGGACCAATAGCCTGAGATTGGGTAATCTACTGAAGACGAGTTCACTTTCATTTGGGGAATCACAAGAGCCAACTTTTTACGTTTTGACTATATCTTGGATGCAAGAATTTAAAACTCAAACAGAGCCATATGATAAACACTTGCCTGTGTGAAGTGCAGAACACTGTGAACTGCAAATGGAATGGGCTTGTTAGAAGTATCAAATGACCACGTAAGGCCTTGAGATTTTGCACATAAGTACTCCAAGATACTGACAATATAGGGCAATAACTAGCCTCTCTTGACAATCAATAGACCATGAATTATAACACTCTTAAATGACCATTTTGAAGATGAAACCCTATGCACACTGAAAATCTGAATAAACTGTGTTTCGATTTGACCTGGCAAACTTATTAAACGAAATCGTTGGGGTCTCAAAATGGAAATGGGGGCTTGTTGACATGTCAACACAGGGATGATCAACTGGTTATGAAATGCAAGCCAGCAAAGTGGGGTCGTTGGATTAATCTGAAAATGTGCAAAGTGCAGATCTGTGTTAAACCCTTTAAACTAGGTACATAAAAAAGATGTCAAAACTGAACACATGAGGATGCAAATGGTCGAATGCACTTAGTGATAGGTGTTAAATATGTAATGAGCCCTGCTGGCTCACTCCTGACTATGCTGTAGAAGTAATATTGTTTTCCTTGTCTTCTTGAAAGTTTGTGATTTTTTGGATTATATGCTTTTCAGATTTTCAGAAGAAATAAAAACAATGTATATAAATAAATGGCAATCCACACTCTTATCTATAACTTTACAAATACATACAATCAATTGCAGCTATATGAAATGCACGTTTACTAAATATCTGAAGTGCAAGGAACCTGACAAAGATTAGAAACATGGAGGTACTTGATTGTGGCAGATGGAATTGATAGTTGATTCAGAAGTAAATAACGCTGCTTCCAGATTACTGTTCGCAGCCCTCTAAATGTCAAACACCACCTATAATGACTGATTGCAGCTGTGAGTAGAGGCCACACTACCTTTATTTTGATGCCACCTTTGTATAGAATGCAATGAAACCACAAAATTGGCCTGTGATAGCAGACTATTGCCCAGCTCTATGTAGCCACTCCTAAACGGCAATCACCAGCAGTAATAATATCTCAAACCCTCATTAAAACTCCTTACTGATTCTCAGAATCGATTTGCAGCAATGACCCGATGACAGACACAATTCATTAGCATAAGAACCAACTCAGTTGTTGAAAGACATTGAAGAAAATTCACCATTTCCTCCAATTCAACACCAAACTCTTGGAATTCATACTTCATCAAATAAACAATGTATAATAGAATGATTCGATCCTTGCAAGGCATTATAGTTATAACATTTTAATGCAAAGGCTTATGATGACTACGATGATTATGATGACAAATGTTTGGACTGTAGTAACAATTGAAAAAAGGAATTTTTTTTTTGTTTTTGGAAATTATTTGAAAAATGACCAAGGAAAATGCAGTGATGGGATATGTTTTGACTACAGTAAGGACTAGGAAAGAAACTAGTTTTTGTGTTTTTGGAAAAATGACTAAGGACAATGCAATGGTGAGATATAATTTGACTGTAGTAACCACTAGGGAATTATTATGATGACAACTAGAGATATAGTAGCACAATTTTATGTGTATGCCTAAAGTGTTTGTAAAGAAGAAAGAAGAAAGAAGTATGGTGCTTAACGAAGATATCGATAAATCATTATGTTGCATCCATCACACATGAATATTTATATTAATACCATCATTGCATCAATCAACATGTTAGTACGAAGGAAGCATGTAGAAGATATAACGTCACATAGAGGCATATGGCATCAGTCATAAGGGCAAGTCCTCTTAAATAACTCTATCAGACAAAGAGAGAAGAGCATCATTGTAATGAAAGGAGGATTAGATCAGCAAGTTATAATATGTTGATCAGAAAAAGGATGTTCCGCAGTACTTCAGCCAATCAGATAATAAACATCAACCAAATAGCAAGCATTAAGTAGGTCAATC
Organism: Cupressus sempervirens; assembly: GCA_028749045.1. Classification (NCBI taxonomy): domain Eukaryota; kingdom Viridiplantae; phylum Streptophyta; class Pinopsida; order Cupressales; family Cupressaceae; genus Cupressus; species Cupressus sempervirens. Next base: position 316,494,860 of record CM053788.1, read on the forward strand.
ATATATGAAGATATTACTATCAGATAAAAGATGCTATCATAACTATAAGCATCAAATAATTTTTCTTTGGATCGTTCATGTCATGCAAGCAGAAGAATATATTATCTTTGCATAAGAAGGATCAATTAAGGATCGATCAAGGATTCCAATTAGCAATCTACTAATCAGCTATCCAATAGATATTGATTAATTTAGTTTGCTAACAAACATATCCATCAGAAAAGTCGAATCATCATAACAGAAAATCAATTGGCTTATAAACATCTATTATTGCTTTAAGGAAGAAGTTTACTAATCAAATGATCAATCATAACTGTTAATAAGACAAGGACTTGAATGATTATAAATGGCAGCAATTAAGAGATAATAACTAATGCTTAACACATAATCATTAAGCATGAAGGGATATGATTTACATAAACTGATCTAATCATGTTATGGAAAGATGTGATCTGATTAGGGAGAGATACGATCAGGGAGAGACATCTCTTTGGCGCAATCATTACTTATTAGAAGATACAAAAGGGAGATTGAATTGATCCTTTCAAACATCATCAATTACTTTGCTCTCTTTACATCGTTATTGGATTGCTCAAGTGAGCACTTTCCACTGGCAGAAGTGGTTGCTTATATCTAAAGTAAGAAATCAAGAAGAACACCATTGTTGCAAGTTTACGAAGACAAATCAGAAACAACACTATATCTATATAAGTGAAGTTATACATATTTGCATATTCATAAAAATATATTAAGAGTAGAAAATCAATCCATCGCTGCAAGCGATAGGAATATATATTGTAGCATACTTCTCATTGTTAAATCAGTGATGGACACTACCATTGGGTGCATAATACAGATTGTACTATTCTTTTTTGCACAATTCATATTGTTTAGCAGAAGTCTAGATTGGATCAAATATCATCTTTGCATAGACTAAATTGCTATATCAGATATAGCAGTGATATTCGTTCTCATATATCATATAACATCATCTTATAATGGTCCTCAATTATATTAGATAAGGACAAATCATTTAGAACGTGGTATTATAAACTATTATTCTTGGAATAAAGTAACTTTAATTATTATTGTTCTAAGAATTATTAGAGCAATTGATTTTTATAAGTTAATTGTCCCATATTCCAAAGTTTTAACAGAAAGGGATATTACATCTGATCCACAATCTCCAGCATTTTTTCCTTTTTGCTTAAGATGTTAGGTCAATAGTTGTAGCTTTGGTTGCAGTTGTTTGTTTTTACTTATGAGATTGTGTGCATGTGTTTGAACATATCCAATTTGTGTATTCTTGCATTGTTTACTCTCTGCTTTTAGTTGAATGATATAAACACGTAGTCTTACGATTCTTTTTTTTTTTTGAAAAATCATGAATTCTTTTGCCTTGTGCTATAAGAACTTCTCAACCTTTTACCTTAAGCAAAACAACAAAATATAGACCCTTAATTAGCTTGAGTGCGAAATCCTCAGAAAAGCATTGTAAAGATTGCAAATTGCGTGTATCTTTCTTAGTAGATTCGATTTGATTTTACATTGATCTTCCTCTTCTAATTTGAAGAGCGGTTCTATTGTGCATCTGCACCATTTTTTGTTGTACTGAAAAGTATAAATTAAAACGCTTACACATTGTGATATTGCTATCAGTATTCAACTGTGTAGTTTATGAGTCAAACTCATCGACCCATAGCAATGTCACAATTTGACTTGTTGTTGAAAGCATCTCATACTTATCACTAACACACTACTTATGGTAACAAGATAATTGCTACAAATTCCTTGATTGTAGCATGTAAGGTCAAATTAGGTTTGGAAAGTGAAAAGTTTATCAATTTTCATCTTAGGAATTTTTGTAATAAACATAATGTTATTTATTATAACACATTTATTCTTTGCTGAGATTATATTTGTACAAAACAGAAGGTTATTCGTTTTAACCATAGTTAAACTGCCTTGGGAGACGGGGGGACAGAGGGGCCTTGATTTGGGGACAGCGAGGGGACGGCGGGGGGACGGCGGCGGGGGATGGGGGGGTGGCGGAGGGAGCAGGGGTGTATATACTATACATCTGATACTTAAAATGCTAGTTATGAAAAGATATACTACAATTATACAATATAAGATACAAAGATGTAAAAAACTTAAACATTGAACATTGCATTGAAGTTTTCAACTAGAACGTCATGATTCATGATCAAATAAGTTATAACAAACAAACAATGAACATTGAACATTGAACATTAGAAAATTCAAAATAATAAATATTAGTCTATATATCAGTCTTTAGATCAATAGTATGAGCATCTAGATTCTACTATCTAATAGTAATCAATGATCATATGAGTCATGACTCATGACATAAAGATGATTACAATAAGTATCATGTACCATGAATCATGATATCAAAATAAGTATATAATGCAAACAAAAACTACAAGTCTCCAAGAGTCCAAATCAATGATCAATGATCATCCCCTGGAGGTTGAAACTCATCGCCACTGGAACTATCAGTCTCTCCAAGATCAAGAGCTTAAAAGGGAACACCAACTAGCTCTGTGGCTGGATCTAAAGCATCCTCCTCATCAATCTGCGATGGCTCCTCAGGCTGTACATCCGATCATGATGTTGGGCTTTCCTTGTACACACTTGTGGTGCAGTCATTGATACACAACACACTATGTACAGCCACTAGATTCTTTGCTCTTTGAGAGGTAAGTCTATTCCTCTTAAGAGAGTGGATGAAGCTATATGTAGACCAATTCCTCTCAGAAGCTGAGGAACTAGAAACCTGAGATGAAAAATAATTGGCCAATGTAAGACTCGAGAATTAGAAGTTGAACAATGATCATTGAACAATGAACAATGAAAAGTTAAAAGTTGAGGAACTAAGTACCTAGGACAACAAACAAATAGCTAGTGTGGTGGTTGTAGATTTCGGTCCATAAGCTGACCACCACAAAATGGGATCCTCTTGTGCCATAGTCTTGATATCCGCCTTTGCCGCTTGTTTGTAACCCCTAAGAGTAGCAAATTTGGTCCACTCAATGCGAACCTTAGCTGCTATCTCAGGGTCATACATCCTATCTATGCACTTGAGGAACCCTTCCTTCACTTGAAAAAATTTAAAAAGTACAAATTATTAGCAAATAGAAGAATCAAGATACTAGTAATGTAAATGATTTTAATTTATAAAATGATAAGAATCTAAGTCTTAAAGTGTTATATAATATAAATCACCTCATCATTGTGAACTGGTGTAACTCTACCAGGCCTAGTCATGTACCACCTCAGATTCAATGCATATGCAACCATGTGTAAGGGTGTGTTAAGTTTGTCCCATCTACGTTGAATAATAGGCTGAATGTGATCATTGTAGAAGGCTAATGTGGGGTCCTTCTCTCGTACAATTGCCCTCATCTGCCCAAGCATAGAATGAATGCACTCATACACCTCTCCAAGTGTGGGCACATCCCCATCTCCATACCTGATCACCTCGAAGACTGGCCTAATAATAGAGACAATGTATTTTGCATCGCTCCAAAATACATCACTCTTAACTATATCCTTCACCCTCATCCCCTGCTCTGACCTGGAACCATCCCACCTATTCCATTCATTCATCATAACCATTAGTTGTAGTGGCTCCTGCAACTCAAGCATTCTCTCCAAGAGAATGAAATAGGATGCATATTGTGTCTCAACTGGCTTTAGGAACTCCTTGTTGGCGAAGCTCCTAAATAGTGCATGTGAGGTGTGGTGGTTGCAGATATACATCTACACATCTCTAGCATCACTCACCACTCCTTTTATCCAACTAATCTTCCCCATATCCTTTAGAGCATTGTTCATAGCATGCACACAACAAGGAGTCCACCAAATATGCCGATATGTGGCCTCAATAAGCCTCCTTGCAGCTTTGCACACATGAGCTGCATCTGTCACTACTTGGACCACATTTTGTGGCCCAATCTCCTCAATGGCTTCTCGAAGAATCTGAAATTGAAAATCAGCATCTTTTCGATGCCTTGAACAATCAACCGCCCTAAGAAATAATAGGCCCTCTGTACATGTGATTATGACATTGATGAGTGGACGGTGTCTAATGTTCGTCCACCCATCCATGACAATGCTGCACCCCGATTCCTCCCAAACAACCCTCATGGTCTCCATGGACTCACTAATCTTGGCATACTCATTATCCAAGATTTTAGTCCTCAATTTGTGCTCACTTGGTGGCACATATGATGGTAATCCCGCCTTCGCTACTTTCTGAAATGCCTCCTTAAAATAAGGAGACCGAGCAATGTGAAGTGGAACGCCATTGGCAAATAACATTCTCCCAATGCATGCATCTAACTTCTCTCTCGTCTAGGCTGCAAACAATTCTGCTATAGGGTTGTTGTCACTAGACTGTGCCCTGCGTTTACCCTTGCTCATCTCAGCTGCTGCTACACTTATAGAGCTATAAGTAGAGGAAGGTGCGGAGGCTGCCCCTAGCAATGAAGTAGATAAGCTCTATGCTGTGGTCTAGAAGAAGACATGCGTTGGTGTTGTTGCCCCTGTATTTCTTGCTCATGCACCTCCTGTATAGTCTGAATCTGTTGCCTACCAGCCAAAGTAGTAGGCACTGGAAGGCCGAAGTCCTCTGGAACTCCCCAAAGCTTGTTGAATTCAATTCTAATCCTCAAGTTTTTGGATTCAGCCAAAAACTTACATGGTAAGACACCTTTACCTGTCCAAAAGAGGAAGTGTGCATTCACTCTAGTGATGCTACCATACCAGTCTTCACCACAAATATTGCATCTCTACTTTCTTGTGCCACCTGTTCCTTGTTTGCTTGTTATTCTAGTGGCAAATTGTTTTAAAGGAGATTTTGGATCAAACTTACCCCTAGCCCACTGTGCCAAAGCTGGGGAGGGGCAATCAGTAGATGGAGTACCAAATAGTATAAAACTAGTACCCATGGAAGTGGAACTAGTTTGGGCCCTTTGCTGATTTGGCCCAACCGGAATTGCAATATCACTCTCATGGTCACCCCTCTCAACAGTGTCATCATCCTCCTCAGCCCCAACCTCAGGCTCAGGCTCATATTTTGATTCACTGCCACAATCTGAATGAAATTCCATCTCATCATCACTATGAGTATTCATTGTGACACTGCATTTCACAAAATGAAAAAACAAAAGTTAATAAAGCTAAATTAAAAAACTGTAAAACTAAAACATCAAGAATCTTAATCTATTATTGAAATTTATAAATGATAATCATAACAATAACAAAATGAAACAAATTAGAACCAAAGAACAAAAAATTGAAATAGGCAAGGCTTATTGTTTATTAATATAAAAAACTTAACTTTTTTTGTTATTTCTTACATACTGAAATCAGCTCAGAAAAGCCCAAATCCTACAGAACCATTGGCAGTCAATTTTTGTTTTTTTTTTTTTTTTTTCAAATTTATTTATTTATTTATTTTTAATTGATTCCCCCAAATATAGTTCAAAGAGAGTAGAAGTCGTCGGTTTAAACAATCGAAAATAGACATTTCAAAGAGTCCAGAGATAATATAAGTCTTTTAAACAAACAAAAGCATTCATAAACATGCATTTTAAAATCATACAAATACGTTAGAAACCCTACCTTTTGCTTTAAAAACTCCAACAAGATTCGGTAAACCTTGAACCACCCTCCTCTTCTTCTTCTTGCTCCTAGGCTCTCCTTTTTCACTTGCAAACACTTTCTTCACTCTTGCACAAACCCTTATATCAGCTCTTCACTCGTCTTCTTCTTGCTATTGCAAACAATGAGAAATGCAAATGTGAATCAAAATGAAGAATAGAAGGGTTTTAAACAAAGGAGGAGGAATGGATGGGCCCCACAATCCAATACAATAAATAAGAAACATTAAAACATTTTAAAAATGAGTTCAACTTTTTTATTTTTTATGTGTCTTTTTTGCTTGCCGTGGGAGACATCCAAGTGTCCCCCCACAACGAAGGAGACTCCTTGGCGTCCCCCCGCACCCGTCTCGGAGATGTTTCCCCGTCTCCGGCAGCGGTGGCGCTTTGAGATGCGCCGCCCGAAATGCCGAGACGTTGTCCCCCCATCTCGGGGACGTCCTCATCTTCGAGATGGCCCTAACACATTTAAACTTTTTTGAGATTTACGTTCAAGATCACCTTCTTAACTTCCATTAGGTCTGAGATGTGATGGTCCTTGTCTATTACATCATTAGATTTTTTCATCTTTCCTTCTCATGGATGTGTGGATTTGAGACTTGAAGCATGGTTACTGGAACTTGGGAATGGTTTAACAGGACACATTATCAGAGCTGTTTTTGACTGGGAAAACATGTAGAACTATATAAAATGATTTAATCATTGTAAACTGTTTCATCAAGGTGCAAGTTGTCTAATAGAAGTATTTGTGACATTTCACCTAACTTCCTCCTTGTGGATATGCATATTTTAATTAAATCCGATCCTTTCAATAATCAAGATTATTTTGTTACCTCTCTTTTATTTAGTCTATTATTAAATAACAATAAGGTATGGTGTTAACTTGAGTATCCATCTCTGGGTATGCCATGGGCAGTAACTATAATGTCATTGAACAGTTTCTTCATTTATTATTTTATTGGATTCGGTATTTTAATAATAATAATATTATACATCAAATCCAATAGTTATAGATGAAACTGCTTAACAACTTGATAAATAGCAGCGCTGCTGCTATTTTTCATTCATCAAATTTAATTTATATGAAGAAGCCATTCAACAAGTTAATATAGTTACTGCCAACAAATACTTACCGATGTAATATGTAAGTTCATTCTCCATTATGGTTAATGAAAGCATCTAAGTTCATTCCTCTATACATGCAACTCTCCTTTGAATTCATTTCAAGAATGATCATATGTGTGTGTTTTATACTTAGTTTGTTTTTGGGGTACAGCATTTGCGGTAGAAGGCACATGCACAAAATATAGGCAAATCATGAAATGCAACATCACATGTCTTAGTGTTTTCCAATTGGAGAGCTTCATTTGATTTCTTTGATTGTGTAGGTAAGGAAGCTGTGGGAGGAAGGACAACCAATACCATTGTTGCCTGTAAATGATAATCCAGACTTACGATATTGTCTTCTACATCAACAACTACAAGTTATAAACTGCTGTATATCTAGAAAGAAGAGGCGCATTGCTGCTCTAAAATTGGTAGACACACGTAATGTGCAAGATGATTGTAAAAATGAAGAGCTAGCTACTTGTCCTGTTCCAGAAGCATGGGAAGAAAACTTGAACACAATTGCTCCTGCTCTATATGCAAAAACTAAGTCAGGGAAGCTTGTTCCTAGACTTGGAGTGCTTCATGCAGCAGAAAAAATGGTCATGTTGGAAACTACTGAACCTGTGTTTTCCCCTGTAACTCAGGTTGAGTGCTGGGCTTAAAAATTAGTGCTGTTTCTTATTATGTTTGAGTTATATATTACTATAGACATTTTCTTTCATGCGTACCTTTATTGATTCAAATTTCATTTGTCTCATGTGATCCTTTACAGGAGGGTCCCATATTAACTGAAGATTTGATCAGAGAAACAGAGGAGCTTATACTTCGAACTGGAAGGTTGATTTGGACATAATATTCCTTTCTATGTGAAAACCACTGGCTGTCCTTGCTGGTTTGAAACAATCAATTTATTTGATGTATTTATTTTCAGTAATAATTCACACATTTTATCTATTAGTTAAAGGTTAAATGCTGAGTAGGGGTACTTACTGAGAGGTTTCCCAGGCTGTGAATGTAATTGGCCACAGTTGGGCACATCCTGCCTGTGTTTTGTCTCTGAATATCTCTAATGGCTCGCAATATATAATATAGTAGAATCATAACACCATTTTTGTCAATATATGTAATTTATTGGTTATTTCCTAAGTTACTATTTTATAAGGAACCTTGTTGCTCTAGTTTCTGAGGATTGTTTTACATTCTCAGTGTTGGCGCTGGATGTTCTCAACTCTTTTCTGATATGCAGGCATTTAAGGTATATAAGCAAAAGTCTGATGAATTGACTAGCTTTGGCCTTAGTATTTTCTGATTTGTTGATGCTGAGATGGACAAGTTTAGCTTGATGTATATTTCAAATTTATTTTTGGATTCTGATTTCACTGTTTTCAGGCTGCAAATCCTGGTTGCATTTTGGAGGATTTTATCAGATGGTATTCCCCACCAGATTGGAAACAAGAAACCTGTATTCTCTCTGATGAGGCCAGTGATATAGATAAAGTGTCTAGTAGGCGTGGCTACCTAAGTAAGCGTATGCAAGCTAAGGGTAGTACACTCACTATACACACTTTTCACATAAGCCCTTATTTTGAATTTGCAACATATCCCTAATCTTTAAAAGCCTATATGAATGAATAATACATTTAGTGCTTTATTATTACTAGAAATGTTAATAAAGTTATTTTATAAAGTGATTTTTTTTTATTTAACTTTATTAATGCATAGTCTATAGTTTGTTGGAAATATTAAATGAAATGATTCCCTTTAATTTCACAACATATTGGAGATAAAAAATAACAGGCAAATATTTAAGGAAAAAACACTTGCAAAGAAATAGGAGCCGCAAGGAAATAGGGAGCCATGGAAACATAGGGGCCGTGAGAAAATAGGGAGCCAAAAGAAAATAGGGGCTGTGAGAAAATAGGAGGGAAAAAAAGCAATGTGATATTGTTTTTATCCCGCATTGATGAAACAGGTGAGTGAGCCCATACGGAAAATGTATGAAAGGGAATGAAATGCTCTCTTTTTAACAACCTTGATTATGCTATATTCAATGGAATTGGAGAAATTGTGGAGATTATTCTCTAAGGGCTTGGAGGGCAAAATCCATTTGTGCTAACATTTTTCTTGCTGTTGAAAGATATAGTCAGGAGGATTTCTGGAGGTTGAGGTAAATTAGATTATTTGTGGAACTTGTTATTTGCATTTGAATGAGATTGCTAGCTACCTATAGGCTTGGTTTTTAGCTTTAGAAGTAAGGAATCCAATGCTCATGCTATTTGTGTGCAAATACAAGCTGAACAAATTAACTGAATGCTGCATTCACTGTGACTTGGTTATATGTGACTGACTGGGGTTACCATACTGATTGGGAAATTATCTGGAGGTTATTTTACATGTTTGGACAGAGTTGTTACACTCACAAAAAACATTTCCAGCAAACCACCTGATGGAGCCCAAAATTCTGGGCATCCACTTGAGCACCTTTTATAATCCTTTTATTGTTCTCTCATATTTATATCATTGAAGATTATATCTAAAATATATTTCCTACCCTCCTAAGTCATATGGTTCATGCCAATATCTTAGAGTCCTAAAGTTGCTGCTGTTTTGGATAGTTTAGTGATTCATTTTCTAAGAACCTATTTCATGTTTTCATCCTGCAAATATTATAAAGATTGTTCATGTAAGCATGAAGAGTTAGGATATTCTGAAGATTTATGAATTGGATGTTTATGCTGTCTGCACAAGAATCAGGATATTGCCTGAAGAGAGCAGCAATAGAAGAAATTGAGTATTCTTCATAGGAATACTGTATGTGTTATGGAGCAGTTCATTATCAAAAATTTCTTTAAGCATATTAAATCTGGGATTGGTTGAAATATTTTCTGGCATATTTTCAGTGATAACATTAATAGGGCATGTGAATGAAATATCAAATCAGGCTTGACATTCATCTACTGAATGAGGCCATGATAAAGCAACTAAAATTCTTATAATAAATATCGATTTTTGTCACTTGGATTAGAAGAGTTGCGGGATTGGAAGTTTACACCATTATCTCCAGGAAATGGTTTTAGTGAGCACAAGGATAATCATGCCAGGATTTGGTAGCCCATGTAATTCTGAAAATACCTGTAGCATCCATTCAAAAATTGTACGCGGCAAGTATAAAAAGAAAAGTAACAAGACTTCGTCAATTATATGAAGATACCCAGGCTGTAGAATATATTAGCAGGATTGATCATTTGGTTGCTAAATTAAATTTGATATGCACAAACAACGATGCTATAGTATATGTAACATACAGATTTTCCTAAACTAGTTTTTATCTTGAATCAGTTGATTTCCTAATTCATATCACATGACATTGATTTCCATTAACTGTCTATAATTGAATAAAACTCTATTCAATATATTCAGCTGAAAGTAAGTAACTGATATTCTTGAAATGAAATATCTAAAAATACAAAATGAGATAATTATGTACTGTGATCATTTAACTACTTCTAAATATCCAGGTGGAATTAAATAACAGATGTTCTTGAAATGAAATATCTATCTAATTACAAATTGAGATAATTGTGAACATTTAACTTCTTCTAGTTAAGTAACAACTATTTGTAAAGTAATTGACTTTCATCTTGAAATGAAACAACTAAACATTCGGAGGGTTAAAGAACATACTGAATAATTTGAGAAACTTCTTTCATTTGTTGTCCAAGCCCCGACATTGGTGAGAGGAGAAGCATTGACATAGGTTTAACCTCCCAATTGCGGACCATTACTTATCCCCACTTATTCTAATTTAATAGAACAACCCTCCCTACCTCGGGATCGGGCTTGGGATGTTCATAAGTCCAACCATCAGAGTATTCAGGTGGGTTGAAGTCCCAACAGTTATTCGACAAAATAACTGAAGCGTCTGGATAATCAACAAAGATCACTTTTTTGGCAAATCTGCCTAATTCCACCCTGGCCAAGGATTTCAAAATTTGGGTCGACAACCTTGATCTCCACCAACTCGACTTGACAACTTTCTTCATGAGTGGAACATGCATGAGCTAATGCATTATTTATTCTAATGTCATTCTTGTTTTGCAGATTCTCTACACCTCCTCACCATTTTTAGGCCATCATGCCAGTGATTCCTTGGTGCTTCCAGATTAAAATCACAATGATACTTTACACCTTCTTGACCACATACTGGCATCATCACTTGGTGAATTCATTGGTGTTCAAAATATCATTTTATAAAAAGGATGCATTTACATTTTGAACTGAGATAATTGATTATATAGGATGGGTATATTTCCATGGCTAGGAAAGCATCAAAATAAATAATTATTTTCTTGAATTCGAATCAATACATATACAGTAGAGTTATGGTTATTACGTGTTATTGACTCTAGGGAAAATACGATTGAGTTTTTAATGGAGAAGAAATAAAGAAAACACGAAAAGTAACACAACATAATGAAATTGGTATCCTGTACTTTACTACAGACTCAGTGTAATAAATAATACAAGGAAACACAATTGATAGAGGTCTTAAGTGGCACCTCTTCTGAAATCTGATTACTCTATAGTCGGGGAAATGACTCTCTTTCTATCCTGTGACCCGCGACAGAGGTTATGAAGGAATAATGGGACAAACATAAGAGCAGTAAAGTGTATCGACTTTCAAACTTAGTCGTTCTTAGAGCTTCCGTTAGCAAGGAATGATATGAAAAAGGAATAGAAGAATGAATCGATTATGATTATGAGACTCTAATAAAAGAAGAGCTTGACTATTCGGCTCCCTTCAGTTACAAGATTCTATTCGAAAGCCATTCAAATTGAAAAAGAAAAAGAAAGGAGGGAAAGAAAGAAAGAAAGAAAATGAGAAGTTTTTAAAAGTTATTATTATTATATTTTCTCATCTATGCTTATGTGTACATAATGATAGGGTGGCATCATTGGATTATTATTTATGATGTCATGGTGTCATCTTATTATTATTTACATATGATCATATTTGAGAATGTAAAATAATAATTAAATAATATTAATATTTGATAATTCATTAAAGGTAAGATTTTATGTTTATTTTACATTATTTATTATAATGTTCTACTTTATAGCTCATGCGGTTCCACCATGAAATATGTTGCTAAGTCCTAGTAACCTTGCCAAGATAGTTTTAGGTCAAACCTGTCGGTTCTGATGACTAAACTATTCGACCATCCCCTTCCAATGACCCCGTTTAGCAATGCTTCCCCTCTCTCTTCAGTCTTCTTCCTGTAATTATTCAAAACAACATTCTCGCCAAGACATCAATTCAAGATTTATAAACTGCTAATTCAAAATCTTCAAGTGACCGTTAGGGATTTCATCAATGTCAGAGTAACTAACTCTACATGCTCATCATATATATACAACAACTATAATTAACTTACTTTCATATGATCATGAATAGATTGATACAATGGCTATAATTAACTAACTCACTTTCATATGATAATTGATTCGATACAACAACTATAATTAACTAACTCAATTTCACACGATCATGAAGGAATAAACAATGACTATAATTAACTAACTCAATTTCACATGTTTTGAAGAAATAAACAACGGTTACAATTAACTAACTCAATTTCACATGATATGAAGAAATAAACGACGACTATAATTAACTCAATTTCACACGATCATGAAGAAATAATTTGGTTCAATGGCTATAATCAATTAAAAAATTTAGGGCAAAATTTGGGATGTAACAGTATATTTGAATGTTTAAGAGTCAATTGTGTATTTAGAATTGTGTAATTCTCACTGTCAAGAGAACATAAGATCCCGTGCGGTGAAGATACGAAGTGTCTTTAACAATGATAAGTGTAACTAATTAAAAGTAGAGCCGGCTGCTAATGAAATTTATTTTATGATATCAATCTCAAAAGAAGACAACTACTCATCATTAGAGAAATTCTAATTGACAATAATATTAGGGCTACATTGTATTCACTTGTCGGTGCTGAAGAATGGATATTAGGCTATGATACAACTATTTAAATTATTACACATCAGCCACCAATGACAAGGACTTTTGTCGGGTAGATAGTTGATATTATATACAATGATCAACACATGTTTCCGTGTCATTATCGTGACTGCCATTGAATGCAACAACACACACCAAAGACAGGTTCGATTATTGGAAACAAATATTGAAGGAGAGCGTGAGTTCCGGTTACTGAAGAGTGATTGCCTAAGAGACTTTGCTGCTTGTATTTTGTAGAAGCCGGACTATTATTGAATATTGGCTAATGTTTGATGAGTAATATCTAACGCTTCTCTGTATTTGTTGTAGGTTTAATGAGCCCATGCGGATTAGGAGATTGGATGCTGCGGAGTATGGTATGAGCATTTCTTGAAGGTAGAATGATTGGACCAACGTATATTGATCCATATAATTGAGGAAGGAATTCGAAGATGATATGTTACCTATGTTATTTGAAAGCATACTCGTGTTTATATCGTTGCTCCAAAAACATAAGGATGGCTACTGAATATAAGCTTTATTTCCTTAAAGTAACACCAAGTTATATTGCAAGTAATTCCAAGGCCCACCATACATAACAAATGATCGGTCATTTGTTATGAAGGGTCACAATGTTATAAGGGAAGTTTGGCACATTTTCTTGGTCTATTAATATATGATGAAAATCAAAACAATTCATATATATATTTATATATACTTTCCAAAAATTTCATTCTATACAATGTGCACTTGATGTATTATGTTCTTCTATTGGAAAAGATTGAATGATTGAGCCAAGCTCGTGAATTGTGGATTATTGAATAAATTCTTATGCCATTCTGGAGTCAAAATGCATTGGATGGATCATCTATAAGGAGTATCTCCAGTGTAATTTTATTTTTGACATGATCAATAAGAAATATTCATTTTTATTTTATTTGCATGAAGCCTTAGAGTTAAAATATTATATAGTTCCATCTTTTGTAATTATTATTCTTAATTTTATAAATAATTTTTATGATAGATAAGTGGACAGGATCAATTATAGCATTTTAAAATCGAACATCATAGATATTGAGAAATATTTAATTGTTTCCGAATCTATGTTTGGTTTGTTTCTCGAGTTAAAATACATTCTAGACTATTTTAAAATTGCATCCATGTATTTGATCTGTCACATCTTGATTACTAAATTGTTTATAATTGATGTGCGTAGAATTTTATGAAGTTGTACGTTTTAAACTTATAATATTTACTCTATTGCCCTTCGGCATTGGTCTTTATATTTTTTATAATTTGCAATCCATACACTGGCAATTATATCATATCTTTCCTTTGAAGAATTAATATATTCATTTGTTGCATTAATTTGTACTTTAAAGAATAAAGTCATATATTTATTTATTATTATTAATTCGTTATTTGCAAGTTTAAAGTTTTTTGTAATTCTTGCCGTTAGGAAAACTTTCATCGCATTTGCATTCTAAACGATCTACTATAAGCATCCTGGGCTTAAGTGTTTTTTTTAGGATTAGGTACACCTGCCTTGGTTTTGCAGACCCAGATTTGGATCGCATTGATCAATCCTGTCAAGTTGGCGATAACCGGTTGGATATCCCAGCATCAAGTTGGCAAGACTTGTAGGATTCCAATCTGTGGTTTTGGGAACCAACACTGCCTAAGTCTGCAATCACCTAGGATGGTGTTGTTCAGGTCTACGTTGCGTTTACAAAATGTAAGATCAGTATTGAGGGTTCCATACAAAGATGCAAACAGATAGGCAGAGATGTTAAGGGCCTTTACTTGCTGCTATTGTGCTTAATGGACAATATCATTAAAGAATAGAGATTTGGGTACGTGCATGACATTGGAATGATGGTCTTCTATGTTATTTTATATCTAATTTGTAATTGTTGAAGCTCTGAATAAATCCGAAGTGTTTTTGGAATCTGAAATAAGTCTTAGTTATGCTTTTTTTTTGTTAGCTCAAGCTTTGTTTGTCATTTCCTGAAATTTTAATGTAATTTTTAAATTAAATTAATTAATTAATTGGTTCGAGAATTTAAATAATATAAGGACCTTTAATTAGTTACTTTAATTAATTAATATGTGGCCCAAGTTAATATTTGTATTTGTGGTTCCGATTGATTTAATATATCTCGGACCTATTTTTATTTTAGTTTCGGTTGGTACGTGTTGCCATCGGCTATCTTTGTACATCCTCGAAAAGGTTTTCCTTGATGGGTATTTAAGCATGGCTTGTAGTTAGTCATAGATATGCATTCTGATTATTTATTTTGTACTGCGAATTCCCGTTGGGATTCTCTATTGTTCGCCATTTCGGAAGTGAAAGATCTTCCCTACTAGGCTTATTCGGTTTCGATGGGATTTGACCCTCACCCTATTCTGTTGCATGTAATACTTCGCTTGGATCTGGCAAGTCGGAGCACCATCTTTTGGCAATTATTAATTGAAGGTTGCTTGTATTCAAATCTCTATTCTTGTTTGGCATTGTCTGATGAATTCATAGTTAATAGTTTAAAGTGCAAATCTGAAATCATTCTTTTCCATACCTCCATATCTCACAACACTGCGCAATTATTGTATGGCCTCCCTTACTACCATTGTACAGTCCTCTTCATTCTACCGTACGACCTTCTCATTTCAGTGTCTACACCTATCGTGCGACTTCCCATATCTCCTTCCATCCATCGTATGGCCACCCTGGTCATTCACCCTATGGCCTCCTGGGTCATCGTATTGCCATAGCTGCACCCCGTAGCACCCTCTGCCATCACCGTACGACACCACTTGTTGACCCACACTACGTCGTACAGCTTGTACCGTATGACCTCCCCTTTGCTGGTACCACGACGCCTAGCATCTGTACACCAACTTCGCCTATCTGTATTGCCACAAAAACTTCAGACGTGACAATTTTAAGAGTAGTTGCAATGATCGGGATATTGCACTGGCCACTCGAAGCATTGACCCGAAGCACTGACTTGAAGCACTGACTCGAAGCACTGGCCTGAAGCACTGGTCACCCGAGCACTAAGGGAGAACTACTTGAAGCATTGGCCACCTGAAACACTGAGGGATGCTACTTGGAGCACACAACTAGACTACCTGAAGCACACGACAAGACTACCTAGAGAAAACTATGAGACTTAATAAGGAAACTTTAGAACAGAACATTACAGTGGTATCAAAGTAGAAACCTTTCGGGAGCATCTTTGAAACTTTCAGGAACATTATTGAAACTATTCGGGAACATCTCTGAAACTTTCAGGAATATTACTGAAATTGTGCAGAACATTACAGTGGTATTAAAGTAGAAACCTTTTAGTAGCATCTCCGAAACTTTTGGGGAGCATTATCAAAACCGTTCGAGAGCATCTCCAAAACTTTCAGGAACATTACCGAAACCGTGCGAAACATTACATTGTTATACGTTGTTCTACATTGAAAATGAAAATCTAAGATCCTTAGCAAACAAATAAAGACATTAACATTTTCAACTGGAAACAAATTAGAGCTTAGCATTCAAATTGTAGGACAATTGTTTGAAAATTTTTTGTGTGATTAGAAGAAGTCAAATTTATTAGAAAAGGGGGGGGGGGGGGGGGGGTTGTTATAGTGGTATTAGAGCAGTGTATCTTGCCATCTTGATGGGTACAAAATGAATAGACTATGATATGTCACCATGGATGTGTCCTTCGCCGAGTCCATGTCATTCACTATGGCTGTGTCCTTCGCCGAGTCCATGGCTTTATAAGTTAAAGCCATATTATATATAGTATTAAAATTGACTTGGAGAGCGTGGACTCAAAATATAAAAGGTCAATTTAATATTATAAAGTGAACTAAAAAGGACAAGGAGAGATAAGACAAAAAGCCAGGAGGGGAGTAGAAGAGTCACAATTGTGAGGATAAAAGGAGAAGAGACTCTTTTATTTGGCATGCTTGATTTAGGATTCCGATTTCAGTTCTCTCTTGCGAGAGTTATTCAAGAAAGCTTCAACTTTTAACCAGTGTGAAGGCATAGCCCCTCATACCGGCAGATAGTGGACGCAAACCCATTGTCCGTGGAGACGTCACTTCAGGTGTCTCGTATGCGCTTACAAGTTCTTACCTTAATGTTCCAATTTGACTGTAAAACTGTGTTTAAGATTGGGTTTTGAATGCTGGTTATTGTATTACTATTGTATAATGCAATAACATGTTTTAAGGAGTTGTATGAGAGTCTATTGGTTTTATTCTGTTGGTTTGTAATAGCATTTTATAACGCTTGAATCCTAAATATTATTTTGAAAGAACGGGTTTATATCTATTGGGGAATCTATTGGTTTCTATTGCTGTTCCATAATACATCTGCCTATGTTTAAGTTCTGAATATATTTTGTGGAAGAATTTGAGTTGATATCCGTTTGGGATATTTCTGTGGTATTAGAGACGGCTTTCCTGCCAGCCTGTGAGGATTTACAAAGAATATCAATTGTGAAATTGTTTTTGGTTAGAAATCTTAGAAGGGTTATCAATGTACTAGTTGAGTAGTGCATTTAGAAATTTGGGCAAATTAGTCTCTCATTGGAAATTGTATCGGAAGTAAGGAAAAGAAATGCAGATTGTTAGATGATTACCACAGATGTTTGTTAAATAAGATTCTGTATGCATGAACAGGTATGTACGGCTTCCTTGACATATTGCCAAAAGATATCGTATGCGCTTACAGGCTGTAGGAGTTTCTGAAAGCATTGCTTGAGGGGAATAAAAATTTGAGAGGGTCTAGTGTCTGTGATATGTTTTTGGCTACCAAGATTAAATAGCGGGTTTGGACAGCCTACCTTTTGGTACTCCTCGCATGGTTTGCATTCATTTGCCATGAATGTTTTAATTGTTATCTCTTGATAAATATTATTATTTGTGGGACGAATGATATGTTGCATACGAAAAGCCCAACTTGAAAATGTGTCTCGAAGAATAATATATTCCACAATTCTATCTGAGCCTTTGATTGGCAGTGGGTCCATTTTGTTTAATAAAGACTAAAGAGATTACAGAAAAGAAATGCATTGAACTGTTCACCATGCAGGAGACAACTTAGTAATGTGGGTACAAAAGCATCTATCAAGTTTTAAAATTCATAGCACATAAGAGTCAACAGAAAATTACTTTACTTAAAATGTTTGTTTTTAAGAAAATATTTAAGTTTATTTTATTGGACCACTTTGGTGTTGAGGAAGATGAATATTGTTAGCTAGATAATCAACTGTTCTTCAAAGAATTGGTAAAGTTGAAGGGTAGACGACAACAGTTACAAGGCCACGAAATATTTCACTACAAATTGTGCTTTTCAGGTCATGTGACAGCTGAAGGTAAATAGGGAGTTCATTTTGGCCATTAAAAGACCCGTTTGAGGTTACAAGGATAGTATTTCAAGTTGCTCTAGGCGCTATACCAGCCGGTGTGGTAAGATAGCATCAGGTTGCAGGAAGCTGTGGGAGACCGCAGGGAGTTGTGGGAGCTCTAAACTATTACATAGGTGCCGACAGATCATTAGTAAACATATCCTCTGCGGTAGACAAGAAATTCTCTCCTACATGTGCATCTAGCCGTCAGTGCCTAGAAGACTCACCGCATCCCTCCAGAAGCAGAGCCTAACCCGAGAAGTATGAGCAGAGTAGAGATTATAAGGTGTAGTTAAGTTAAACTCCAGTTGAAAGAGACGTTATTTGTATTTCCTAAGCTATTTGAGGGTGAAGTTGAACAATCACGATATCATGAGAGCTGTGTATAACTGATGAAGGAATTTTGTGTGTCAATGCATCCATCGAACACGTGTTAAGATGACACATCTTCGGTCGATTGGGGATAGCAACCATCAAACATTTGGAAGTAACAGTTGCATGACAATTGTGTGCATTACTTTCCTAGCAGATTGTCATGTCTGTTGAACATTTAGATAGGTAGGAAACGACTACTAAGAATTGTTGGAGATTTATGCTTGAGCAAAATATTTGAGCTGGGTGGTAACATGTGGGATGTTGTGCCATTATGCTGCTCCAACTACGGTTGGCATCTGGAGTAGTTAGCATCAACTATTTATCAAAGACTATATTAGAAAAGACAATGGAGCATTGGTTAAGCAAGATGCTTGCATGCACTTCTTGAAAGGTTATGGCAGCAAGTGCGAACAATTAAAAAAAAAAGAATCATTGCCTTATCTAGAGGAAGATGAATAGAAGCCCTGAAAGGTGTAACAGTTGGATTTTGAACATATATGCTGTTTTCTATAGCAAAGTGCTAGGATTTTCCAAGTTGAATGAGAGCTGGTTGCAATATTCATAGGATAGCTGTTTATAGCATTGATCACCTCCCATCATCATGTATTAATGGGCACTCAGGAAAGCAACAGGGTCTTGGCGGTATAGTATGCATGATGCGGATAATTCTCTATGCTGCATGCATTTCTTAGAGCTCAACTTTTGCACGTCACTAGCTTTGTGGACAACGTTGATGCTTTTCGCTATTTTATAATTTGTGCATTGTTTAGTTGGGGAGAAATAAGTGTTGCACTTGTGAGATTTGATGAAATATGATTATGAGATTAGAAGCAAGAAGCTGGACTGGTAAACCTTACCTATGAGTTCCACCCCTTTTACTCTTGATTTCCATTTAGTTAAGTTCAAGCTCTGTGCTGCCAAACGCTAGTTAGTTAGCATTTCTCTTGGATACATTGTAGTAGTGGAGCATTGGTTTTTACAATCCAGATAACAATCAGAATAAATAAATAAATGACAGTGCTATACTCAGTTGATAATGAAAAGAGAATTCGGATCCTATGGAAAAATATTTATAGTCTCTTGTGATCTAGTAGACAACGGTTAATTTAAGCCATTTTTACACAGGTTAGATAACTTGTTTAACATAACTGGATGGTGCTGTGCATGGTAAAGAACTTTGCTTTGATAAGTTCGTGATGTTACAGGGTTGGGAATTGGCTATTGAATTGCCGAGAGCATGTTAGAAACATGATAGTTGATTCTGTGATGGCTGCATAACAATTGTTGTTAGGGATTTACAAAATTGGGACAAGAAATGGCAAGATTAGTACTTGGATATTCTAGGAACCTTGACCAGGTATTGACATTAATTGTGGGGTTGGTAGTTCTAGCCAATCAAGAACTGCATTGAGTTAGACAACAAAAATTTGCATAATAGGAAATTTGTGAATCTTATGGTTCACTTGTTATGTATTGTCTGGTCTTGAGCTTTGAATATAGTAAGGAGGAGTTTCTTTGGAAATCGCCACAAGAGATCTACCAAATTGAGGAAGGGTCTAGTTGTACCGAGTATGGGGAAGTTTTACGGTCCGGAAGAAATCAGAGAAGACCTTGTTAAACTACAACAATTATCCCAACATTCTCAAGTCAATGTAAGAACAAAGATACTCGACATATATGAAGAATATAACAAACTCCCAACAAAGGTTCAGAAAGACTTACCTTTCATCGATTATATGGAATTCCATCCAAAACTTCAAAACAAAATTGATACGACAAAGAAGAAGTTTCTGGAATTGGTTTAGGATCTCCTTGAATAAGACCAGTGCAAAAATGTGTATGAAGAATTTCCAGCATACCAAAATCACCTAATAGAGTGAAATGATCCTTGCTTATTCTGATCAAGAATTCAAGTTCAGGCTGTAGGAATTTTGTCAAATAGTTGGTAAGTAACCTAGGACTTAAGCTTGGATACTACTGTAAGACAATCTGGCTCAAGGAAATACAGTGTTATGACTGAAGTGATTTGCCAAACAATATGAAAACTTAGGAAATAACAATATTGAATTTATATTATTCTCCTCTATAGTAGACCTCATACAATATTTTATCTAACTTGAATCATGGAAGAGTAATCATTGAATGTATTCCAATGTACTAACTTATGTTTGCAATACTAACACAAATTTACAAACATAACAACTGATAGTGGAACCTGGTATAATTGTAGATAACTGGTAATTTGTAGTTCAACAAATAAATGATGTCGTTTGCTCGTGAGGGGATACTTGTGCTGCTTGGAGAGAGGGAGAACTCGTGCTGTTGGGACAAGTGATACTAATGTTGCTGTTGTAGGAAGACACCGTTAGGCCACTAGAGTGTCTCTCTGATCATTCCCAGCCTGCTTGATGTGGTCTCACTGCTATCATATGCCCTTATAACCCATGTTCTGTAGGAGGTTGCAGATTGTCGTTGATTGGAGGAGTGGAGTTCTGTGTATCTGTTCGTGAGCCACTGTGAAGATACTTAGACGTCTTGCACTCACCTCCAGTCCCTGCGTACAACACCTATTATTAACTCATGCCCATCACTGCTAGAGTGAAGCTATTCATGGGCCGAGTTCACTATGAAGAGATTCTTGGCTGCCGTCCAGCTATTCCTGTCTATCTCATGCTCTGCTACTATTGTTTGGTGCTAGGAAAATGCTGATAAGACTTAACTGTAACAATGGTAATGATACTTACGCCAAGTACTCTTTTGCTATGGAAATGACTATACCAACCTTGTCTGCCGTCCAATGCACTCAAATCTGCTAGATAATACCCTGTACGTCCCCAATCACTCTACAGATTTCAATCATCTATTCTTCTACCAGTCTTGGAGCTTCAACTTCCTATAAATCAATGTATCAATTCCACTCTTAGTTTTGAAAGTACAGTGTGAGAACTAGGTTTGCGTCCATCCTTACTATTTTCCTTAAGGGGTTTCGTCCTTAGGAAATATCTAGTCACATTAAGCAACCTTTAGGATTTTAGGAAATAACATATATCTGTGGTATCAATCCCAATGCAAATTTTTTCTTTTATAACCTCAAAGTATGGGGAGATACAAACATCTTAGCAATGTGGGATAAAAGACAATTTTGTCTTTTAGTTACTTAAGTCATTTTGTCCTAAAGTGACTTTAAATAATAAAGTACTTTATATTTCAACTAAATAAAATATAGTGACTTTAACCTTAGGATTTCCCATTTAAAATCTCCTCAACTGATACCAAAACTGCTGCGACTGGTTGGCATCCTAAATCACATGCTGTTAGCCTATCCAGATGGAAAGATAGACCAACTAGGCGCCATTAAGGCTAGCGCAGAGAAGGGGACATTACATAGAGGGCCTTGAAAAAGAAGAGCAATCAACTACCATTGATGTGCAGCCTGATGGAACCTTGATTTATAAAATAGACTTCCATTTTGAGTATCACTTTTTCATTTTGTTCTTGATCATTGTTGATCAATTTTTGTTGGATAGGGGTTTTCACTTGCATAGGATAATGATTGAATACTACGGTTTGATCAAATGAGAACCAGATAATGATTGAATACTATGGTTTGATCAATCAGAACCAGATTTGTATTAATTGAATATGGAAGCCTAGAATACAAGTGATTTTGGGGATTTACATTCATATGCAGGATTTGATGGGACAAAAGAGAATATGATACTAATTATAAATGGGATTAAACAGATGCAACTGTAAGTTCCTATAGTGAAGAGAAGTCATCATAGGACATATATAGTAGGTTCCAAATCATTAGGACTACACAATAGATTAGAAGCAACACTGTCTTCAGACAAGTTTTGGAGGAAAATATTGATTTAAACAAAAGTCTTGTTTCACTCAGCCATATATGAATATTAGTTATTGCTTAGAAATATGTCGTTTTGAAACATGAATTTGTGATTTCATTTGTTTTTATTATTGTACATTCAAGGAGAGTGAATGGGATAAACTTTTGAGATGCTCCATGATTGTTTCTATATATGGTACTATTGGAAGCAAGTTTCAGTTTGGATATGTATTATAGACCAAGTTACTCATGTAATTGTGACATCAATATATATTGAAGTAGCGACAGAGGAGTATGCAGAGCGGTATGGTAGAATGGTACAAAGATTGCTCATTGAGTCAACTATTATGTGTCATCACAATATATAAAGTGAGAGAATTCTCCCTTGATGACCGTATAGTCAGGAGAAATATTGATTGGCATGATGTTCGGGCAAAACTAAAAGAAAATAGGTATATCTAAAATGTCCAATCAAGGAGTCCAAAAGGACACACCAATAATACATTGAAACAAAGGTCTCCATATTGAGTAAAAGGAGCAACAAGATTGAGAGTTTGCATCACCATTTTCACCCATGGAAAGTTTTACAGCCGGAAGATGTCAACAAAAATTATTGGAAAAGCCTCATACAATATCCATGATTATGTCTGGAGCATGTACATGGAAGATGGACCTGATATTACATTGCAAAACTCCTATACAGGACCACGTGATTTGGTTTTTATGTTGTGGACAATTCTAGTGATAAGGCTCAAGCTGGGTTTGATATAACCATGGACGTTATTTCCTTTCCTGGTGATTTTATTGGCATCATTTTGAATCAATCGAGTGATACTAATTGTTCATTTGTGTTTGTTGCAGGTTCTCAACCGGAAGAAGAAGCGATCAAGAAGAGAGCATATTGAATTCAAAAGCCGAGTAGAGGAGAGAAAGAACCCAACATGATAAAGGGGCCCGATGAAATATGTAAGGAAGATCATGTAACTTTGGAAAAGATCCAAAAGGCATATCGAGAATGATGCCTGGGCTATATATTCATCAATATGAAGGATTGAATATATTTCTATCCATAATCTTTTATTGCCAGAATTGGTAGTACCAAGTAATATGCAGTTACCCAAAAACAATGACTATTGAATAATTGATGCCTTAGGTTTATTTTTGAAGCCTAAGTAGCGAGCGATTAGTTTCTTGTTATCAAAGGGCGCGATGTTTGAAAGTGTCTCCTCATCGGTTATAAATATGATATGTAAAATCAAACAAGGGGAGAGAGACAATTCCTATTCCTACAAATTTTTACATACCCAAGTTATAAATATGCTCTATGATATATTTTATTCTTTCATTGGTAAAGAAATGATATTTTGAACTAAGCTCGTGAATTCGGATTATTGAGTAAATATATTTATGTGATTTTGGAGTCAAATTGTATTAGATGGATTATCCATCTAGTACAATTTTATTTCAGTAAGAAATATTTATTTTATTATTTGCGTGAAGCTTTAGAGTTAAAATATTATATAGTTTCGTCCTTTATAATTATTATTTTCAATTTTATAAATAAGTAATATGATAGATAAGTGGACAGGATCAATTATAGCATTTTAAAATTGAAAATCATAGATATTGTGAAATATTTAATTGTTTTCGAATCTATGTTTGCTTTGTCTCCTAACCACAGGAGTTAAAACACATTCCAGACTACTTTAAAATTGCATCCATATATTTGATTTGTCGCATCTTGATTACTAAATTGTTTATAATTGATGTGCGTAGAATTTTATGAAGTTCTACGTTTTAAACTTATAATATTGACTCTACGCCCTTGGGCATAGGTCTTTATATTTTCCATAATTCGTAATCCATATGCTAGCAATTAGTTCATATCTTTCCTTTGAAGAGTTAATATATTCATCTGTTGCATTAATCTATACTTATTCTTATTTTAAAAACATTCATACAATCATTTACTTTTATTCTTAATTCATAAATCGCAAGTTTGAGGTTTTCGATAATTCTTGCTATTTTGGAAGCTTTCATTATATTCACATTCTAACAAATCTGCTATAAGTATCCTGGACAAAAGTGTTTTGTTTAGGATCAGGTGCACTCGACTTGGTTTTACAAAGCCAGAAGTGCAGAGGATTTGAATTGCATCGATCAATCCCGTCAAGTTGGCCATAACCGGTTGGATATCCCAGCATCAAGTTGGCAAGATTCGTAGGATTCCAATCTACAGTTTTGGGAACCAACACAGCCTTATCGTGATCACGTAGAAGATGTTACACAGGGTGCACGTTTTTATGTTGGTGATTCGGAGGTTAGCTTTGACAAGCAGGTTGATGAGGTTGGTTGCACACGAGGTAATAGCAGGTTAGGGTCCTTGTATGACGAGCCTTTATATGCAAATGATAGCATGGTAACACTTTGGTCGTTGCATACAAATCAAGAGAATGAGGGAAAGGTGGTCTATGATTTTGAGAGGTGTGATGAACCATATATCTGTTATGTCCATAACATGAATTTAGAGGAACAATCCAAGATGACACTGCAAGACGATGAACCACTTCAACATGACAACAATGAAATTCAGAGCTTAAAGAACCAACTAAAGGTTAGTGAAGACATGGTTGTGGCATCCTTGGTACGTTATGACAACACTCACAAGATGGTTGAAGATCTCTACAGGAAGGCTCAAAGGGAAGTGGAAGGCGATTGGCCTGTTTTTGATTTCCAGCTGGTTGAAACAACTCTTGAAACTATGAAATCAAATTATTATGTTTTCCTTCCGATAGAGATTATATTCTTAAAGTTGCTGAAATCTATATGTTGATTAGTCGAATAGAGAAAGGAATGAAATGAAGGAGCTCAACAGGGAGCTTAAGAATGCTCGTGAGACATTGGATGAAACTCAATTTTCTCTTCAAGAAGCAGAAAATCAGATCAGGGTCACAAATCACTCTTAGGAACATGAGGGTAAAGTGAGGCAGGAGTTTTTCCAAGAACTCATTGATGAACTTGATAGCATTCAACAAACATATGACTTGGATAGCTACCCCAAACGATCAAGTACCAAAACTTTAGATCACATTCAGCTTGTAGACAACCTCTTGTTTGAAGTTGGTGCTGATTGGACTTCCGATAATCCCCTGTTTGTGATAAATGTGGGAATTCCTTTTGATTGCCATGAAGAGATGATTTTGATTTCAAAAGATTGGATCCTGGTACATCTCCTAGCAGTGAATCTTGATCATAGGATGGGAGTAGTGAATTGACTACTGTTGCTTGTCATTGGATTAGTCCAAATATATTTCCCGATTTCAACCCATATAGGAGTTGGATGGATTTTCTACATCAGCCTTTGAATAGATCTTGGTGGAGTATGGCTGAGAGTTATATTTCAATTATAGCGAATGGCTTTACATTTTCATACTTACTTGTAGCACCTATGTACTTGGGGGTTCTCCAGACTTGTGACAACGATGTGGTTTTTGATGTGCCCGTGGTATTAGTTTCAGCTTTTGAGCAGCTCGTTTCTTTCATCATCTATTTAGGACAGATCATCACTGTCTTCTGGGTCATACATAGACCCTTGATATATTTTTACCTCATCATATCAGATGGTCATGGCAATAGGGTTTGGGATCCAGGTGTTGACATTATGTATCTATGGCTTATTGAGGATTTTGTTATCGTTCTACTCAGTTTGAGATTGGATGCAAGAATAATCAGAGTTGCACAGTTGACAGGTGCAACGATATTTCGTAGATTTATATGGGATCCAGGGAACCGGTTGATGGAGGGGTTGTAGAGTGACACCATGCTTCGTAGTGTGGCAAGATTTGTTTATAGATTGGGTTGCAAAGCTACTTGCAAATTCGTATGGGATCCTAGTACTAATTGGTTTAGGACAAGCAATTTCAAGGAGGAGAGATTTGTAATGTCCCCTTTTTGGGACATTAGATAAGTTAAAGCCATATTATATATAAAATTAAAATTGACTTGGAGAGAGTGGACTCAAAATATAAAAGGTCAATTTAATAATATAAAGTGGGCTAAAAAGGACAAGGAGAGATAAGATGAAAAGCCAGGAGGGGAGTTGAAGAGTTATAGCTATGCGGATTAAAGGAGAAGAGACTCTTTTATTTGACATGCTTATTTAGGAAAGCTTTAGCTTTTAGCCAGTGTGAGGATGTAGCCCCTCGTACTGGCAGACAATGGATGCAAACCCATTGTCCGTAGAGACATCAGTTTAGGTGTCTTGTATGCGCTTTTAGGTTCTTCTCTTAATGTTCCAATCTGACTATAAAATTGTGTTTAAGATTGGGTTTTGAATGTTGGTTATTGTATTGCTGTTGTATAATGCAATAACATGTTTTAAGGAGTTGTATGAGAGTTTATTGGTTTTATTTTGTTGGTTTGTAATGCATTTTCATAACGCTTGAATCCTAAATATTATTTTGAAAGAACAGGTTAATATCTATTGGGGAATCTACTGGTTTCTATTGTTGTTCCGTAATACATTTGCCTGTGTTTGAGTCTTGAATATATTTTGAGGAATAATTCGAGTCGATATCCGTTTGGGATATTTCATCCATCACTGTAGTTATGTTTGTTGTTATCATCATGTTTGTCATCGAGTTTGTGCCCGTCATCATCATTGTGTTTGTTGTCATCATCGCTGTGTTCGTTGTGTGTGTCACCATTGTCGAGTCTATGTCCATCATTGTGTCTGTGTATGTCACCATAGTTATGTCTGTCAACCTGTCCATTGCCAAGTTTGTGTTTGTTGTTGAGTTTGTGTTTGTCATTGTAGTTATGTCCATTGACATGTCCGCTGCTGAGTTTATGTTTGTCACCTTCATTGTGTCCATCACCATCGTTGTGTGCATCGCCGTCATCGAGTCTGTGACTGTCATTGTGTCCGTTATCGTCACTGTCTCTATTGTGTCCGTCACCGTCGTCGAGTCGGTGTCCGTCATCGAGTCTGTGTCCATTGTTGTCACTGTGTTTGTCACCATTGTTGTGTCTATCACTATCACTGAGTTTGTGTCCATCATCGTAGTTATGTTTGTTGACATGTCCGTCGCTGAGTTTGTGTCTGTCATCGTCATTTTGTCCGTTGTTATCACCATGTCAGTTGCCGAGTCTATGTCCATCATCATCATTGTGCTTGTCGCTATTGTCGAGTGTCTATTCATAGCCGAGTTTGTGCTTGTCGTCGAGATTGTGTTCGTCATTGTTGTGTCCATTATAGTTGTGGTGGCTGTCTATCACCTTCATCGCAGTCATAGTTGTGCTCATCATCATCATGTTTGCTTCTGTCACAATTCTTTGTCCATCATTGTGGCTACATCTGTTGTAGTATATGTCATCGAGGTGTTGTTCGTTGTCAAGACTTTGTCCATCATCGAGGTTCTATTTGCAGCTAAAGTTTTGTTTGCTATTGAGGTTCCATCTGTCGTCGAGGTACTTTTCGTCGAGGCTCTCTCTATTGAGGCTCCCTTCACCGAGGTATTCATGGTCAGGATTCTCTTTGCCGAGTTATTTTTCGTTGAGGTCCCCCTTCACTGAGGTTCTCTTCGTTGATACTCCCTTCACTGAGGCACACTTTGCCAAGGTGCCTGTCGCCTAGGTATTCACAACCAAGGCCTCCTTTGCTGAAAGAATCTCCACCGAGACTCCCTTCATCAAGGCACATTGGCTAATTGACCATACAACTTTCGTGTTGTACGGTTTGCATACTGTCATCAAGTCTCTTCGTTGAGGCTCCTTTCAATGAGGTACTCACAACCGAGGCTTCCTTTGATGAGCTAGTCATGACCGAGGCTCCCTTCGCGGAGGTACTCTTCGCCGAGGCTTTGTCCGTCGGGAATATTCTATCGGGTTTATCCAAAAGGCATTTGCTAGTCAAAAATATAATAATGGTTGTTGTGGTCGTGTCATGGCTAAGTTTGTGTCAACATAAGCGTCTATGGCTATGACCATACTCAGAGATTTTTGAACATGAGGACGCGAACGATTTCATTGATCGACGTCATTGGCATCGTAGTGAAGGGTACGACAATATTTATATTAGAGTGGTGTAGTGGAAGTTGGATGACTGTGTGTTGCAATAGAGGTTTGATGTCAAGTCACGTGCTCTACCTGTGTGTTTGATATGGGATCCAGGAGTTGATGGCAAGGATTGGATAGCGAATTGCTTGAGGACAAGCAATCTTTGGGCGGTGAGGATTTGTGATGTTTGCAAATTTTATTGTAATAATTAAATTAATTAATTAATTAATTGGTTCCAGAATTTAAATTATATTAGAGAAAATAGAGGACCTTTAATTAATAAATGTGGGGCCCAAATTAATAAAATAAAAGTTGCATTTGCAGTTCCAATTGATTTATGTATATCTTGGGCCCATCTTTTATTTTAGTCATTGGTGTTTGTTGTCATGTCAGCACTTGTGCACCTTGGGTGTTTTCCTCCGATGGGTATTTATGACAGACAAGTAGGAATGTGATTTGGATTATTTTCTCTGAACTACGAATTCTAATTGGAGTTCTTTGTTGTTCGCCATTTCGGAAGTGAGAGATCTTCCCTACTTGGCTCACATGGTTTGAGTGGGATTTAACCCTAATTCTATTCCGTTCTGTATTAGTTTCTTGGATCTGGAAAATCAGAGCACCATCATTATTTGAACTTATAGTCTTATTTGGTTACCAATTGATAATCTTGGCGCACTTTATACATTGTTCATTTAACAATTTAAAGGTCTTCTCCATTGTTGAATCAAGGCTCTTAGTACATCCTATTTCCATGATTGTCTCTGTAATAAAAAACTTACATACGCATCATGATTCGGAAAATACCCAAACCTACTGTACGGATCTCAACCCTTCAGGCAATCTTTTGCTTACTGTACAACATATCCAGCTACACTGTACAGTCATTGCACCCCATATGCCTTCAATCACAACCCACACTGTACGATCCTCCAACAACTCATACAAACACCCTCATCTACCACCATATGGATTCATATTCACTGTACAACACCCTTGCATTGATATTGTATAGACAATACAAACTACTTAACCTCTAGACAGAAAACACCTCCGAACAGAAAACACCTCCAGACAGAAATGACCTCCGGACAAAAAAAGCACCTCTGGACATAAATCATCTTTAGATAGAGATCACTTCCGGACAAAGTTCACCTTCTGAACATTACAAATATAAAGAGTAGTCTGTCATACTTAGCTGAAAACAAAGTTCATTTGTTTCATTTTCCTTGTCTTAACCAAATTTGATAGCAAGTTCCCTATTTGCTAAGAGCTGCAAGTAATCTGATTTCATCGCTTCAAATGCTTCTTTGATTGTTTGTAGTTGCATATTAATGACTCCACATGAGAAACTATGTTGCCTTTCATCACTTTGTGTTCTTGGAAATCTTGGAAATTTTTTCTTATGCTCTTATAATAGTGATTCACTCATATTATCAATGCGGGATAAACAAAATCACATTTTCTCATCAATTTTTGCTTTCCCTATTTTTTCAGGATTTGGTTTTTGCCTCTTATATTCTCACAATTGCACTTACCAATTATTTTTCCGCAAATACTTTCATTTAATATATTTCTCGCTGTCACTTAAAATAACTTTCCCTTCAACTTCACCTCCTATTTTTTTAATGTGTTATTAAATAAATAAACTTTAATATTTAAATGTTTACTACTTAACTATGGTCCTGCATTAATAAGTTAATTGTAAATATTTATCTTTATAAACTAACTTTATTAGTGCATTGATAAATCATATCAGTGATATTAAAATCTTCTGTCAATATTAATCATCTAACATGGATATGACATTGTCACTGAAGATTTGGACCATGTGCAAAATGACTTACTATAAATATTAAGTACACCCGAAGCTGGATCTAGATACCTCAGATTGAGCTGCAATGAAAATTGCCAAAACCAATTGGCACTGAAGCACCTTAAATGTCCTGATTAGCCTACGGGACCATGGAGATATAGGCTAGCAATAAACTTATGCAACCTTTGTTAGAAAGAGGAATAAGCTGATTTCAAAATATACTAGAAGGCATTGATAATTCTTCAAATCGACCTTGCAATTCTCAAAGAGTTTCTTGGTCCATGCCGGTATTACCAAAGGTCTTTTTGTTTTCTTTTCCCTTGCTGGCAGTGTTTTAATCAGGTGACCTGAAAATGTGCAAGTCAAGTCTTGTGCTTTGTTGAGAATACTTTTCAACTTCCAGCTTAGGGTGACCATCTTTATTATAGAATCTTTAGAAGTGTAAGGACCTCCTTCAAGAAAATCAATATCTTTCATGATGATAGGATTAGCTTTTATCGCTTCCGTGCCCTAATATATACTCTGGTTCATTAATAGTGCCTCTTTGTATTCATAGCCTTTACTAAAAAGGTGCACTTTTCACCCTTATTGAGGCAATCATGCAGTTCTTTACCCAGTTTGCCACAAAGAGCTGTATCAAATTTTGCAATCATGCAGTTCTTTACCCAGTTTGCCACAAAGAGCTGTATCAAATTTTATCTTGCAGCAACCTTGAGGCAGTGGTACCAACTGCAAAATGACTTACTATAAATATTAAGTAGACTCGAAGCTACATCTAGACACCTCAGGTTGAGCTGCAATGAAAATTGCCTAAGCCAATTGATACTTAAGCACCTTAAATGTCCTAGTTAGCCTACGGGACCATGGAGAAATAGGCTAACAATAAACTTATACAACCTTTGTTAGAAAGAGGACACTACAAAGAAACAGTAAGCTGATTTCAAAATATACATAGAAGGCATTGATAATTCTTCAATTCAACCTTGCGATTCTCAAAGAGGATCTTGGTCCATGCTGGTATTACCAAAGGTGTTTTTCTTTTCTTTTCCCTCGCTAGCAGTGTTTTAATCAAGTGACCTGAAACTGCAAGTCAAGTCTTGTGCTTTGTTGAGAATACTTTATAACTTCCAGCTTAGGGTGACCACCTCTATTATAGAATCTATAGTAGTGTAAGGATCTTTTTCAAGAAAATTGATATCTTTCATGATGATAGGATTATCTTTTGTCATTTATCTTTTGTCATTTGTGTGCACTAATATATACTCTGGCTCATTAACAGCGCCTCTTTTGTATTCATAGCCTTCACTAAAAAGGTGCACTTTTCAACCCTTATTGAGGCAATCATGCGGTTCTTTACCCGTTTTTTCCCAAAGAGCTGTATCAAATTTAATCTTGCAGCAACCAAGAGGCAGTGGTACCAACTGGAACTTCCTTTTGAAATTCTTTTTGCCTTTTACAGAACTTTAAACATTAGTTTGTTATTAAAACTAATATAATTTGTTAACACATGCATAGCTTTCTATACTCAATCAAATACTCAAAATCCTTAAAACTACTCTTGTTCAATCAATAGGTTTTCGTGAATGATGCCATCTTGTCTGTCCTGTTATTTCACATTCTCAAGCTGTGAAATGCCTAATAAATGGTTTTGAATATTCTAAACATTTTTTGAAATCCTAAAATTTAATGAACTTATCCTCTTTCAGAACATATGAACTTTTCCAATGTGGTAATCATTCTGACAGAAAAGTATTGTTTTATGTTTTTTCTCAAAGATGAGCTAATATATAAATGTTTCTGTTATGCAAGACAACTTATGGCGTGAACTATGGGAGTCTGCAAAACCAATCCCTGCTGCTAAACAGACACCACTATTTGATGAAGATTTGGCCGGGTAACTAACTCTTGTGATATTTTTGGCTTTGATTGCCTGTAGTTTGACACATTTTATTAAATATTTTTGTATTGTGTTTTATATTACAGTGAAAGTACCATAAGCTATTTAGAGGACATTACACCTTCTGATTTGTTTGAACAACTGTTTATTGTTGCTGTAAGTATGGAAAATCCTTTCATTTTGTTAATTGTTGCATTGTTTTTGTTTTTCCGTCTTAAGGAGCAGCAGTTGTCAGTTAGATATTGACCATTAGGCAACTGTTTATAACTTACTATATTCAGTTGACAATCATATAACAAAACAAGTTGGCTGTAAAAGTGCTAACAAAGCGTAAATTTATGCTGATTACAAATCTCTTTTCTGTTTCTTCCAGTTAATTCAATTTCGGTTTATTCTTCTTGTTGATTTCCCAAGGACCGCTGCCAATGTACTAAGCACTGCCATGTATTTGGTATATGTGTTCCCAATGCAATATTCTCTTAGATTTATATATAGAGAATAGCTAAGTTACTGATGCTGATTTTGATGCTGATGCGGGAGCGGGATGCTGATGTGTGGAATTTTTTTTTTTGGATTTTGGATGCGTCCATATATTTATAATAATAATAATAATATATAAGTACTAAAATTTATGTATACAAAGAAATGCAAGAAATATACAAAAATAAACCATTCCTTAGCATGATGCTTCACCATTGATAGTTCAACTTCAAATTCACTAATCAAATTCAGTCATTTAGAATCATAAGGATTCTCAAAAAAATCCATATTCTCATCATCATCAATTAAATACATGCTAAAATTGACATCTAAAAGGCGTTTTGGCTGTGGGTGCTTTCTAGATGGGCCTAGATGGTTGCCGGATTCTCCTAGGAAGCACATCCTGGACCTGTGGATTCTTGCTGGATGTGCTGCAGTGCATCCACCAAGAACCCACAGTCGTAGGATGCGCTTTTAGGGGGAATCCGTGCAACATCCTAATGCACCCAAGCATCCGAATGCATTAGAACCAGCATTTGGCCATTTCAACAGAGAATCGGTAACTAAGGAGAATAGGCTATGTCTATTCATTAATCAGATAATTAATACAATAACAAATTTTATCATATATATATGACTAAATTTTCTCACATAACAATAACCTTATATCTCAAATATAAAGAACACATATAGGTTTATCCGATTGAATCTATCAAAAATCAAAACTCCCTCTTAGCTTAGAAGGATAACTACATTTGATATCTCAGAAGATTTCCACCATTTGATATCACATTTGATATCATGAGCATTGGTCTTCCAAAATATCAACACATGATATTCACGAAGTACTGAAAAGGGTTTTGATATCAAGAGTATTGGACTTCCAGAATATCACTGATATTCACCAAGTACTCAAAATAAGGTTTGATATCACATCTGATATCACCAAATACTTTTGAGTCATGGCCTCCCAGATTGTTGAGATGCAAGACATTCACCATATATTCAATTTATTTGATCTCATAATAGAAGTTATTGTAAGATTGTCACCTTACAATAACTTTTGCAAATACAGGTGACATCATTGCTCATGATGTACATAGGGGTTAGGCCCTCTAAAATCACATAGTCACAAGGAATATTCATGAATCACAATCCTCTTGATTGCTACAATTTATTGATCATTGGAGAACATGGTTAACTCCCTCTGAATCAACATTATCGAGATCATCAATGGTTAACTAAATTATTGGATCCCTCTCTTTCAAGGTTGCCTCTAATGAAATGTCCGACTCCCTCTGAATCTCAGTCTTTGTCTTTTTCCTGCAAGGAGATTCTTGGAAAAGATGAAGGCACATAGTTCTTATGGTATGTATTGGAATACAAAAAATAACTTTACATAATGATAACATCAATCCTATAAAATATAGATAATATCTAACTGAAATATATGCTATGAACATATGCATATATTCAATCCTCAATATATATTTTAACCTATACTTAACATATTATTTGATATTTAATATCGCTCTATATAATATGTAATACTATTAGTGTTATCATTAACCTCATTTCAATTACTTTATTGAAGTAATATATCTCATACAAAAAGGAAATTTAAAGTAGTATAAATCTTATACCTATCTATATCTCAAATGTCACACATACTTACCTTTTCCTTAGGATGATGTGGGCCCCATCGACTATCTTCTTAACACTTAATAGGTATGTGCCTACATCACCCTAGATGCCAAAGTTCCCTTTTCTAGTTAGCAAGACGATGGGTCCTTGTGAGTGACTAATGTCTCCACAATTTGCTTGGTGTTGTGTACGGTTGCGCTAACTGTACATATGATTTACATGACTGCCAAATTACTTCCTTTTTTCTTGCTTGTATTAACCGATGCTTTTTTTTTTCGTTATGTGCTCCCATGTTCTTGCTTACCAAAAACTGATGTCCTCATTGTATCCACTGCTTTGCTAACAAGGATGGTATTGCTATAGTCAAAATATATATTGTTACTGTATATTTTCAAACCCTTTTCGGTGCTCTGTTTTCACAGTTTCATTCCCATTCATTTCTAGGAAGCGTCTCTTGCTTCATTCGTCTTGCAATTCTACCAATCACAAGTCTTCACGAACTGCAGGCTATTGGACATGGAGTCCTACATGGCAGTGCGAGACCACTTGTCGGGGCTATTATTAACCTCAGATCATTTTACTTCATGTGGACGCATGTGGCTTGGTTCTGGTCATTTAAAATTGAAACAGGGCTTCCTAGGGCTTGTATATGGCCTCGTTGCTGCTGAATTGGTTTGTGCATTATCAATTGTAGTTGTCATCTTATAGACTGATTGGGCATTCAAGGCCACTAGAGCAATACAGTTCAGTAGATATGATGATGATAGGGATTTTGAAGAATGGCTAAAATCTCAAGTTGACTCGGGCAGCAAATGTGCTTGCAAACTGCACATTCCAAGGTATATATTGTTCTACTGGTGAATATATGGTCCTCTAAGATATGTGTTGCGCTACCTCTGGAGAATCAATGAAATTTATATGATAGGTTTGTTTCCACACAACATGAATTATAATACTTCATGTCCACCACGATATCAATCACTTCCAATTGCATTGCATTGTATAGTATATGATTTTCAAAAAAATATTAACTGTAGATTGTGTCCTTCCTTTAAAATTTGTCACATCCTTGATCATAATTCAGTGTTTCTCAAATTCAAAGGTCATCCCCAAATTTCAATAAATCTGAAGTTTCAAATTTTAAACCATGGCTCTAATACCATGTTGATTTCCTAAGGACCGCTGCCAATGTATTAAGCACTGCCATGTATTTGGTATTTGTGTTCCAAATGCAATATTCTCTAGATTTGTATATAGAGAATAGGCCATGAATAGACATGTTCCTTCATAGGACATTGCCCATTCCTACAATAATATGTGAGCCCCATACCATACCTACCTAGCTAAAATGATAGGGCTAGGGCTAAGGGGGGACCCCATACCATACCCTACCTACCTACCTAAAATTACATGTCTCTTCATTAATCAAATAATTAATATAATAACAAATTTAATTTTATATATATATATATATATATATATGATTAAATTTTCTCTCATAACAATAACCTTATATCTCAAATATAAAGAACACGTATATAACAGGTTTATCCAACTGAAGCTATCAAATATCAACACTTCTATTTATGCTAGATAAAATAATCAAATGAATTTTTGTTTAAAAAAGAACACTCAGTCAAATCATTGTTTACAGTAAGCCTCTTGTACATGGATTAGATCATCTACTAGTTCTTGTACATAGTAATGAGCGAGCAATACTTTGTGAAATGACCAAGAAAAAACATAGAACTGTTGTTCCTTTTGGATACCCTCGATCTCTCTTAGGTATTTATTCTTCTCATAAATGAGCTGCTAATTGGCCCTTAATGAGATAGATTATATGATTGCAAATAAAAGTATTTCCCTTAAGCAAGCTTCCCAATGCAGCAAATCACTCCTAGCTTCCTAATCTATAACCACCCATGTGAATGATCCACTTGGGCCCCAAGTGAAGACCTGTGTGATGTCCCTGATATCACTAACTCACCCTTGTAATGCATGCACCAATGAAGAGGATAATTTTTGCCAAGTTGCCCCATAAACCATACCACTATGTTGGAAATGGTAGAGTAATTCAAAAGTAGGTGTTGCAAGAGTGAACATCTCAAAAGAGAGCAACTCACAATGCCATTCTGTCTCACCTGCCTCAGTTGTGCAAGGGCATACATCATAGTGACTATCCAATCTGCCATTAAAGGTATCCATCAAAATCAAAACAATCCAAGAAGATCATCAGAGTGCTATTGCACAACTCTGACCTATCTTCACCATGCTAGGATTGTTGAAGCCCATCAGTGGAACTCAACCAAGCTATACTGCTAACTCTATCAATACTACTGCTAACTCTATCAATACTAGGATCCCAAAGCGAACTACTTTCACATCCATCGACTATGAGGAGATACAAACTATTGAAGGAATTTGCAACCTCACAATTGCATCCAACCTTGCAAGATCCCCATGGACGTGTTGATTTTGCATGTAACCTAGCCTGTAGCAACTAGCACCATAATAACCTCATAACTCTACACCGACATGATATCTTTGTGATATAGAAGTAATCAACCCACTCAAATACATATTGCTATAATGGAGAACTGATTGTGCCCTTGTAAATAACCTCCCATAATCACCCTTGTCAGATATTTGCAAATTATGATCCCATCTTCCAAAGATGGCAAATCTCCATTCCACAATAGATGATACCCTCTCTGATCCAATCCACACTTGTTCCTCATCAAGTCTGTAATGTCCCCATTTGTTGCCAGCATAAGAATTTCAAGGATTAGCCTAATATTGGATCCTCGTAGGCTAATGAGTATGGTTAGAGGGTCTTCTGAGGATTGATTCATCTCCAACATTCAGGGATTTATGGATTTGGCCTTCGTTCGATATCATTTGGACTCCATTTGTCATACCAACAATGTATAGTAAGTCAAGAATAATAGAGATGGACCCTTTCTATTTTTAGAAAATGTATTTGGTCACATTGGGAATTATGAGGAGAGATTCCTATTTTAAGCGGCATGGCAATCAAACAAGTATTTCAAGAGGTATTAAAGTTCAAGTGACTAAATATTTTGATGTTATTATAAAGTTATAAAGTAACTTATAATAATAAAGTCACTTTAATATTATAAAGTTCAAATATAAAGTTTATGATTTAAAGTCACTTTATGACAAAAGTAACTTAAGTGACTAAAAAACGAAATTTGCTTTCATTCCACACTGCCTAGTTGTTTGTGTCTTCCCTCATATTGAGATTATAAAAGTGTCGAGCTACATTGGGATGGAGAGCATGAAGTATATCTATATCTTGAAGACAATCTCCTTAAATGTGATTGGTTATTCTTGAGGACGAAACCCCTTGAGATAGTTCGAGAAGTTGGATGTAGCTGCAACCTCTCATTGGAGACTTTATTCATTTTCATAAGAGTGCATTTGGAGACATCACTGTTATGTGGAATCCACTACCAAGAGGTAAGTTATTAGCAAGAAGTAACAGTTGATATTCCGAAACTAATGGGAGTTAGCATGAATCGAATTTCAGTTCAAACCCACACGTGAACAGTATAGAAGCAAGTGATTCACAGCCGTGTGAGCATCAACATAGCAGACTGACAGTAGCATGGTGTTCGATTTATTGATATCTGTCATTAACGCAAAATAAGGGAGACTAGTTATATCAATCGAAGGGTAGTAAGGGTGTTTGGAAGGAGTGGCTGGACACTCCATACAATGGGCAGCATACCATACATCGGTTATGACAAGTCCGTAGCAGGTTGTGGGACATTGGTGGAAGGTATAGTAGATTGCGAGAGTTCACAGCAGTCACAAGGTGTGGCGGCAACTAACCCAGCAGCCTGATATCCCACGGAAATAAGAGACTTCGTTGTACATGGACCACTGACCAGGGTCATTAGGAGGAAAACCACATCACAACACTAACATCAGTATTAATTCTAATAGGCTGCGGGTAGTAAAACTGGGACTGCAGACCGAGTGGCCTTATCATTAACCGCAAGAGAATAGTGGTCTCACCTACAGGGTTCACTAACCTGATCAATTGGACTGGCCGGCAAGGAACCAACCAAACTTTGGTCACGTGAGGCAGTAGGACACTCACAGCAATCACCAAGTGCCGTTTTTATTTTATCTTACAAATTGCTTATGTAAAACCTCAGACTATTCAGACCAGTATAAGGCATTTCCTTGTATTGTTGCCAAGGGCCATTCTGGAATGAAATATGGGGCAGCTGAATAATTGATTAGTTGTGTTTGAAAACATCTGCAACTTCTGAGTTTCCCTTTTTAGTATTCACGTCATTGCATTGGTGGAAGGTGTAGTAGATTGTGGGAGTTCACAGCAGTCACAAAGTGTGCTGACAACTAACCCAGCAGCCTGATATCCAATGGAAATAAGAGACTTTGTTGTACATGCACCACCGACTAGGGTCATTAGGAGGAAAACCACATCATAGCACTAACATCAGTATTAATTCTAATAGACTGTGGGTAGTAGAATTGGGACTGCAGACCGAGTGGCCTTATCATTAACCGCAAGAGAACAATGGTCTCACCTGCAGGGTTCACGAACCTGATTAATTGGACTGGCTAGCAAGGAACCAACCAAACTCTGGTCACGCGAGGCAGTAGGAGACTCACAGCAATCACCGGGTGCCATTGTTATTTTATCTTACAAATTGCTTATGTAAAACCTCAGACTATAGTTCAGACCAGTATAAAGCATTTTCTTATATTGTTGCCAAGGTCCATTCTGGAATGAAATATGGGGTAGCTGAATAATTGATTAGTAGTGTTTGAAAACATCTGCACTTTCTGTGTTTCCCTTTTGAGTATTCACGTCATTGCATTGTTATTTTGCCATATTGAGGGCGAGTTAATTGTTGAACTAAAACTGGTTTGTCATTACTCCTAACCATAAATTAAGTTTGAATGGTTCATGTTACTACATCTCAACTAGATGTTGTATTACCAGTTGTAAAAGGAAACTAAACTTCAATTCAAGAACAATGATTTCTTGGGTCAAAAACTTTCTTTGGAAACAATAGAACAATAATTCCAAACAGCCACAGATCAGACTTTAATAACAGTCCCAGGAAAAGATCATTATAGTGGTATCAGAGCTGTGTATTCTGCCAGCCTGTGTGGTTTTTGGAAATTGTATATGAGAAATTTTAATCAGAGATTTCATCAAAAACATTTTACAAAAGGTTTAATCTGAATTGTTTAAATTATCTGATAAATCTTTTGAACTTGTATTCTTTTGGAGGTAGGAAGAGTATTTCTTTGTGAGAAATAAAGTGAAGTGCTTTGCTTAGAGCCTAGTTTCTTGCCATCCTATGGGGTAGGAAAGTTATTTTATTTTCAGTTTTGCTGTAGCATTTGGAGTAATCAGCATTCGAGTTTTTTTCCCTATGGACAGACATAGGAGGATTGGTAGTTCTAGAAGTAGGTGGAGTAATGAGGAATTTACCACAAAAATGAATGCTTTGTAGGAGTGTATGGAAAAACTTAAGCTTCATCAATAGAGGTTGATAGAGAGCTTGTCGGATCCAGAGATAGTTGAGAGGACAACAAAGTATATAGTTTCTACCTTTAGAAGGCTGACATCGAGGTTGAAGGGAAGGAAGCTTCAATTTTCCACAACAAATGTCCATGATGTAGATATACCTATATTTAGTACGACACCTGCTAATTCTCTCTGCAGTGTTGATGATGAACCCATTTTATAGAGATCAGTAGATGTGTCAGTACCCTAGGTGGATAGCAACACTAAGCTTCAACACGTTGTTGCAGTTAGTGCAGAGACAATTGATGCAGGTGTTATTACTAATACTCCAGGCTCTTTTGAGGAGGGAATTATTATTGGAGATTTGTATATGAGTTGTCATAGTGTTGCTCTTGTGCAGGAGGCAGTTGCTTCCTCTGGTGGGACCGATGCATGTATGGAGTCACCCAATTGTGATGCTGATGATTTGGGTGTTACAACGGAGTCTGTAGATGTGGGTTCATGCTCTAATTTTATTGATTCATAGCCTGGCATAGAGTCATGTGTGCAGAGTCAGGTGACGACAGTTGAGGCTCTATTAGGTGATGGGGATGTAGATATTGTGGACACCTTTGATGATTTGTTGGATGATGTTATGAGTTGCACTGGGTATGATACCCCTTTTCAGATATTGGGTGATAACTTTGAGGAGGTTTTGGATGAGTCCCAAGATCGATGTTTACAGTATTTTACTATTGAGGTGGATGCTGAGACGTCTGGGGAGATTGATATTGCGTGGGCTTCTTTTTCTTTTGAGTTGTTGTTTAGGTGCACAGTAGTTGTATCACAGATGTAGAGTTATGCAAGGACGATAGCACATGTATGCATGATCTTGTGGTGGACAGTTCTGATTCAGTTTCCTATCACAGTGCAGTTAGTGATTCACAGAGCTTGCATAGGAGTCAGGG
Source organism: Cupressus sempervirens (assembly GCA_028749045.1). Lineage (NCBI taxonomy): Eukaryota > Viridiplantae > Streptophyta > Pinopsida > Cupressales > Cupressaceae > Cupressus > Cupressus sempervirens. Next base: position 316,535,683 of record CM053788.1, read on the forward strand.
GTTACAAAGGCATCAAATGACTTATCAGTTGAAGGTGAGTGATAGTGACATTGCTTCATCTCTTGATCATTATGATGCTATTCTTCATATGCTAGCTACATTTGGTTGGGGTGCTCCTGTGTCAGATGAGCACGATGCTAGTAGTCTTTCCCTAGCAGAGGTTCATGCGCTTCAAGAGGTTGTTAGGATCTTGAAGCATAGTTACTCTTAGTTAGTTAATGATAGAGATTACCTTCTGGAGTGGGGTAGCACTTGCTATGAGACGTTGTTAGGGAAAGAGGAGGAGGTGGTTGAGCTCACTCGGGAGCTTTAGGTGACGGTGGACTCTCTTTAGTATACTCAGTTGGCTCTTCAGGAGTCATAGTCACAGTTGGATGAGGTTACCGTGGAGTTAGAACAGGTACAGTTAACACCAGCCCCAGATCCTGTTCACTTACATACTATGGTTGTGGTGAGTTTTCTTGTACGGTTGAGGGTGAGGGATGTGATGATGTGGAAAACACATTCCTCTAGGATATGAGTGTAGTATGTACAGAGTAGGTGAGAGCATCAGAAGAGACGGGATCTCATCATGATTTGCTTCCTTTTACTGGACGTGAATCTATTTCTTCTTTTCATACAGCTGGTAGCATTGGACAGTTGGCATTGTCACATTTTTAGAGAGATTAGCTGTGGATTGCAGGGGAGTAGATTGATGCTTCCACATATAATTTCTACTGTACTAAGTCATTCATGGAGTATTTGCTTGAGAGCTTGGATTTACAGGAGGTTTCATACAATATATCTGAGGGTGCTCTCATTTGGGGCTCTCGTGCTATTCGACGATTGGTGAGGAAGTTTGCAAAGACCTTGGCTACAATGCTTCTCAATAGAGATTTTGTGTTTGGGCTTGCTGAGAGGGTTGCCTAGGATCTTGCTTGACCAATAGTTTAGAGTCATAGATTAGAGCCATATTTTTATTTCTAGTTTGATGATGATGAGCCCTTGACAGAGATAGGGAGTTTTTATCGGCATTACACTATGAGGAGTGCTCATCACTTTTCTTTTGACCCATAGGTAGAGGACTTGGTTTTCAATGTTATGGATGGTGACAGAAGGGTTGGTATTCATTACACTCGCAAAGGGCATACTTCTCTGCTAATGGAGGGAGATTTTGAGATACAGGGTACTGTGAAATAGTTGGATGTGCTAGTGAATGAGAGGAATCAAAATCACAAACAGATGACCCAACTGATTTCAAAGCCGAGATTTGAGTAGAGAATGATATCACTTTTTCTAAGAGTGAAATATGATGATACAATTGCAGCTTTAGATTTGCATGACATTTCTTATGAGACACTACATGAGTTGGGCACAATTGAGGTGGAATGTGATGAGGATTTATGTCAGGTTAAGTCAGATGATGTAGTTGTTGGCATGAATTCCACGGATCATGTATTTGATGGCGATGCAGTGATAGTGGGAGTAGGAGCATGCAAGGATACTGTCATATCAGCAACCACTTCTGTGTCGGTTGAGCCATCCAATGAGGAGTTTAGCAATATGCAAGTGGTTGTATATGTGTGCTTTGATGATAGTACACTTGTTAATGTTGATGAGGTGAGTGATGTAGTGATAGAGTCATGTTATACTATCGATCAGCAAAGTGTTGATGTTCACTTCATGGATAGTCCTACGTCTGACATGGATGCAACATTGTCTTATGACAATCTGTTGTTTGAGGTTGATGTTGATCACTAACTTGAGTGGAGTTGGGATCAATTTTCACCATCTGTAGAGATTCGGTTTTGTGTTGCGGCAGTTGGTAATGTTCCTATGTCCATAGATTTTGATGTGGCTACACCTATGGTTGATACAGTTGGCATGAGTGCATATGGTCCTCCTGTAGCTACGTCTCTTCAAGGGAGTGTTGATCAAGATTCCAGTCCAGTTTATATTATATAGGTGGGGACCAGGATGAAGATATTTCTTGTGGGGAATTCTTCTTGTGATATTCTAACTCCTACATCATTAGTACAAGTTTTGAGTGCTATACTGCAGGTTATGTTGGTCCTGAATCTTGATAGTGTTAGTGGTATGCAATTGGTTCAATGTTAACATGGGTGTCGTATACTACTTCATTTGGGATCCAGGTGGAGGTTGGAGTTCATTGTAATTGCTGGATTGCTTGAGGGCAAGCAATCTCGGGAAGGGAGGACTGTAATGTCCCCATTTGTTGCCAGCATCAGAATTTTAGGGATTAGCCTAATATTCGATCCTCATAGGCTAATGAAGATGGTTCGAGGGTCTTATGAGGATTGAACAATTTCCAACATTCAGGGATTTATGGATTTGGCCTTCGTTCGATATCATTTGGACTCCATTTGCCATACTTACTATGTATAGTGAGTCAGGAGTAATAGAGATGGACCCCTTCTATTTTTAGAAAGTGTGTTTGGTCCCATGGGGAATTATGAGAGATTCCTATTTCAGAGGGCATGATTTAAGTGATTTCTAAAAGTTCAAGTGACTTAAGTGATTTATTTAAATATTTTGATGTTATTATAAAGTTATAAAGTAACTTATAATAATAAAGTCACTTTAATATTATAAAGTTCAAATATAAAGTTACTTTATGATTTAAAGTCACTATGACAAAGGTAACTTAACTGACTAAAAGACGAAATTGGCTTTTATCCCACATTGCCTAGTTTGTGTCTTCCCTCATATCGAGGTTATAAAGCTTGGAACTACATTGGGATGGAGAGCATGAAATATATCTATATCTTGAAGACAATCTCGGTTGTTTAAATGTGATTGGTTATTCTCGAGGACGAAACCCCTTGAGATAGTTCGAGAAGTTGGACGTAGCTCCAGCCTCTCATTGGAGACTATTCATTTTCAGAAGAGGAGTGCATTTGGAGACATCAATGTTACGTGTAATCCGCTACCAAGAGGTATGTTATTAGCAGGAAGTAACAGTTGACATTCCAAAACTAATGGGAGTTAGCATGAATTGAATTTCAGTTCAAACCCAGACGTGATTAGTATAGAAGCAAGTGATTCACAGCCATGTGAGCATCAACATAGCAGACTGACAGTAGAATGGTGTTCGATTTACTGATATCTGTCATTAACACAGCATAAGGGAGACTGGTTATATCAATTGAAGGGTAGGAAGGGTGTTTGGAAGGAGTGGTTGGACACTCCATATAGTGGGCAGCATACCATACATCGGGTATGACAAGTCCGTAGCAAGTTGTGGGACATTGGTGGAAGGTGTAGTAGATTGCGGGAGTTCACAGCAGTCACAAGGTGTGCCGGCAACTAACCCAGCAGCCTGATACCCCACGGAAATAAGACACTTCACTGTACATGCACCACCGGCCAGGATCATTAGAAGGAAAACCACATCACATCACTAACATCAGTATTAATTCTAATAGACTGTGGGTAGTAGAACTGGGACTGCAGACCGAGTGGCCTTATCATTAACCGCAGGAGAACAGTGGTCTCACCTACAGGGTTCACGAGCCTGATTAATTGGACTGGCCAGCAAGGAACCAATCAAACTCTGGTCACGTGAGGTAGCAGGACACCCACAACAATCACCAGGTGCCATTGTTATTTTATCTTACAAATTGCTTATGTGAAATCCCAGACTATAGTTCAGACCATTATAAGGCATTTCCTTATATTGTTGCCAAGGTCCATTCTGGAATGAAATACGGGGTAGCTGAATAATTGATTAGTTGTGTTTGAAAACATCTGCAACTTCTGAGTTTTCCTTTTGACTATTCACGTCATTGGATTGTTATTTTGCCATATTGAGGGTGAGTTAATTGTTGAACTAAAACTGGTTAAGTTTGAATGGTTCATGTTACTACTTCATTTCAATTAGATGTTGTATTTACCAGTTGTAAAAGGAAACTAAACTTCAATTCAAGAACAATAATTTCTTGTGTCAAAAACTTTCTTTGGAAACAATAGAACAATAATTCCGAACAGCCACAAATCAGACTTTAATAACAATCCCAAGAAAAGATCATTGCAAAGTCCTCCATGTGCGGATCAAATGAAAAATGGTGAGCACTCGTCACTTTATAATCATGAGAAATAAATCCAACCTCTGTCAATGGCTCATCACTAAGTACAATTCGCCCCCTGAATGTAGATGAATAATGCTCAGTTCTCATGCTATCATCACTGACAACTTCCTCAATGCTCAAATCTAAATGTTGATATAGAATGAAGCGCGCCAAATTTAATTTCTAATTAAGCTCAACAAACTGACTTTCTGCTTTATGAAATGCCACTAAGGTAGCCTCTAGGGTGTCCTTGACATTCTCAAGCTCATAAATACATGCATCTACTTATGCTTCCTTTTTCCTCAGTTCTTCTTAGTAAATCTGAGCAAGGTCAAAGAGATGATCACGATCCGAGAGTAGGTGTAGATAACCTAATTTTAAAAATTCCAGCCCTTCTTGGATTATTAATAGCTGTGAAAATTCCTCTTTTAGTTCCCTATGTTTTCCCTCGATCTGTTCTCACCAAACGTATTTTTCAAACACCTTGTTTATGTCATCAAAGCATGATAAAGCTGTAATAATTTAATCTTCAGTTACCATCAGCTGATTTACTAACATATTGGAACTAGTAGGTGTATGAGAGCAATCAGCTGCATATGGGGTAGAAGAGTACATGTCGTCGCACATATCAGTGTTATGAGTGTTTTTTTCCATGTCCAATTGTGCAATGGAAATAGGGACAACACTATGTCTACAATAATTACAATAACCATAACATAAGCAGAGACCATTAAGTCTGCTATAAAATAAGCATCAGCACTCATAAAAGATGCAGAGTCGTTATCATTAGCTGATTGTACAATCTCCTCCAATGTGTTATCAATATGCCCATTAAGAGCACTAGGTAGACAGCCCCACAGGAAACCTCTAGCTCTATGCTTCCTATCAATAAACTTGTGCCATATTTAACATCTTTCTTATGATCATGAGTTGGCTGCAAATCGTTAGTAGTTGGTTGCACTTCTTGTTTAGACCACCTATACTTGTGTAGCATATTCCTCTTCATTATCTTCTAAAGTTTGTTTGAAATTTGGTTCACCTATAAGCTGATTATAGTCTGGTGAAAACTTCTCATACATATTTAAGCACCTATCTTTTGCAAGAAGATCCTGAACCAACTCATGGTACTTCTTCTTTGTCACATTATTATTCTTTTGTAGCTTTGAATGAAAGTGCACATAATCAACAAAAGATAAATCTTTGTGAACTTGTGGAGGTAATTTGTTTACTCTTTGTACATGTCGAGTATTTTTGCTGTTTTATCAGGTTGGAAATCTTGGGCTAACTGATGCTGAAACTTAACAATATCTTTCCTGACTTTTTCCAGACCATAAAACTCTCCCATAGCTAGATGCACCTAGCCTCAACACACTTTATGTAGCAATCTTGGTTATATGGACTATTTATTTTTATATTTTTCAAGTACTTTCAGCTTATGCGAATTTGTCAAATAGTTTGCATGCCCATTCATACTATTGTTTATGATGTATCCATGTGGTTTATCAATAGCTTGATTTTAATGATATGCAAGAACTAATCGTGCAATACAACAATCACATCTAGTGTTACCCCGAGATGTGTTTGTCCCCCTCCAAGGCACATCTTTGCGAATTTTGAAGTTTCTAAAGACTTTGAAAAGGGGGGGAGACTTCATGATGGAGTCTTTGAAAATCTCCGCGTCTCCAAACCAAAAAAAATGAAGTGTCCAGCGCATCTCTGCCTTAAAAATAAATTTATAACATAGTATAATTATCATACTAGATACTAGATAGATTCTGATTTTTGTTTACAATTCAGTTTTTTGTTTGCAAATAAGCGATTTAGCATCAAACTATATATATCTTTGAATTTCAAATTTCAGTATGTAATGAATCTAATGATAATCTCAGCCGGTGCGTCCAAGAAATCACCAGATGCTAGTTCTCTTGCTTTCGGATGTGTGGATGCGTTTGGATGCTGCACCAGTGCTTACAGGAAGCTCGTCCAATGCCTGCGGATGTCCGGGAGATGCGTTTGAGAGCATTCAGAGAGAATCTAGACAACATCTGGGCGCATGTGGAGAGCATCCAGACTTTTTAATACCCAGTCACAAAAAATACAGTCAGATTGGTAATAAGAAAAGAAATGTTGAAGCACAAATGAGATACCCATGTGATATCTCGAGCAAGACAATGATTTTCCGTCCATTGCCTCTAGGCTCAATGATTTTCATCCTCAAACTGGCTGAAAGCTGAAAGCCTCCCAAATAACTTTCTAAGAGAGAAACGAAATCCGAATAACAAAAGTTCAAAACCAAGTATACTTAAATAAGCTCCTTTTAAACACAACCTAGCATCCCTTCACATTCCCTCTTCTGTCTCTTAATTTCCTTTTAAAAATAATACTTTTTCCTATTAAAGAAAATAAAGTGGTCATACATAATAAAGTGACATTAATAATATGAATTTAAGTTATAAGTCACTTTATTAATAAATCAATTAAAACTCCAGGCATCAAAAGCTCTGATGAGATGGACTCGGATATGCATGTTTGATAGCTCGTCGGAAAGGTCTCGACAAGATGCTCCTAGTTTGAACCTTGAAATGTCAATAATGTTGAGTTTGTTGGCTTACTAAAAATAGTAAGCGTCCTGAATTCCCATTGAAACAACCCCGATTGGCCAACTGAAACTACCTAGGCCAAAAATTGAATTGATCCTAGAGAATACTCAGTTAGCCCACAGGAACAAGCAAAAACAAGCTAAAACACAACAAAATTCATTGACCTAGAAAAAGGGTCATGACAACAATTTGGGGACATTCCAATCTCCCCCTCTTCCAAAATGCTTGTGCACAAGCATTTCAAATTCGTTAGGATGATTCCTGGATCCCAAACTTGAAATTTCCCATCTCTATATAGCATAACTGCATTGATAAGAATGATTACTCATTGTGATGGTGGTAGAGATGTGGATAATTAATCTCCATAAGTTCAATAGATCCTCTACTAATGTCATCTTAACTGGAACACAATGACGGTGGTACTTATCTTGCATAAGAAATATGATTGAAGTATGTTTACCCTCATTAATCAAATTTGAATAATTGACTTTTGATCTTTGATTCAAGGAATGTATCTTTTCCTGAATTGTATCTTTTGGTAATCTGAAAGGAGAGCCCTGGGTGATGGTACTATGATTCATTTTATTCTAAATTGTTCTCAATGCTCTCTTGATGATAGGTGCACTTGGATCCCAAAACTCATTCTCATATTTTCCTGAGTGTAATTTGAGGCTAACTTCTTCATACACCTCAAAGGGTGGGTTATCATCAATTTTGTATGCTTTATTTTCGAACAATGGATTAGGAGTAATTTGAAGTTACCCCCTGTTGCTAAACTCAAATTCATCTTTTTCCGCCCTCCCTTTATCTGATTTCTTCAAACCATCATCATCTTTCCTTATTTTCAACTTTCTCACTTATCAATTTCAAGGAGTGGAACATACCAAGTGACTGTCGACTTATCCTCCTTATTTGCTACTAGGGATGAAAGAATGTTGTGTTTGAACAACTTCAAATAATCAGAATTATAACTTCTTACTTTATTCTCTTATACCTTCTCCTGTGTATGTTTCTGTACAATCAGACTCATGGTTCTTTTAAGTCTGCATGCTCGATTTACTTGTGATTAAAGATATGATTGAAAATTAGGGGTGGGGAGTGATTTCTTCTTCAGGTATTTTTAACTCCTTGGAGTGTATAGTGACTATGTCCCGATTATCATCTTCTTGTTGTGTTTGGTGATCATTTCTCACTCTGACTTCTTTGAGGATTTTATGTTTTACACCGTGTTTCTTTGTTGCAACTAATTCCATTCTCTCTGCTGATGCATGGACATAAGAGACTCATGGTGCATTTGTTGTGTTGCAATCATTGATCCTTCATTCCTTATAGTGCTTATGTTTGTCATCTTCCCTTTTGCAGTCCATGAGATGACCTTTATATTTCTTAGGAGAGCGTTTTATTCGTAGATCAATTTAGTCCTCTATAGAGATATCTTGTTGATGACTACTACACAACCGCTCATGTTGAAATTGCTCATATACATATAGTAATTTTAGCTCCTGTCGCCACTGATCTTGTAAATCAGCAATAGTAACCTCTTGTCGTTCTTTCTTTGGAAGGAAAGTAGGAAGGTTTGGTTGATATTTAAGGGCACGATGCCTTGAATAATCATTTTTTCTCTTTTATTTTATTTTCTGTGATTGCTATTGGTTGGTATTAGTGATGCAAACGACTGATCTAATTTCTTCTGTGTGTTTCTTGATTATGCTTTGGAGCATTGGGTTACAGAGTTCTCATCTTTTCCCATATTTCAAAGATTTTTATTAAATTAGTTTCTCAATTGCTTCCACTTTCTACAATCTGAATGTTCATCCCACAAGCTGGCAGGTTCGTTAGCTCTGATACCAATTGTAATGTCCCATTTTAGATCACTTAGGGACACTTCTTGGGTTATGGATATAAAGTTCAGTTTATTTGAAATGTGATAGTGAATCATGGAAACAAATCAATGAAATATGAATATGATTGGTAATTCCAAATGCTAGAATAATGGAAATACACTAATGAATAATAATGCAATGGTAAAAGGGAAATCTATACGACTGTAATTCCAAATGCCAAAATGTATGAATAATAATGCAATGGTAAAAGGGAAATATATATGACTAATTCCAAATGCCGAAATGGAATACAACCGGTAGTTCAATTCTATCACAGTTACAACAATGACTGCCATATGTGTTTGGCAGTTCAGAAGCAATATAGAATTCAATATTTATGTATACTGGCTGTTTCTGATTTAACAATATAAAGTATACACATTACCCTATGAGCCTTCTCTGCTATACCATTTGATATATGCTGCAAGTTACAGGATGATCACTTAGCAGAAGTATGTCGTCTTAGATATTCTATTATGAATCATCCAATATTCTGTCCAGGAACCGTCTCTGATATATGAATAATGTTATATGCTCTTTGCTTGGTGCCATCTCTGATCTGCAATTATAGTACCTGTACTTGATATAGGTTGTGATAGCAATTATCTATGCTCTTATTCGAGTGGAATTCACAAAGGGAGTTATGTTTATAAAATTGATTCTCAATGTATGCTTTTGATAGCTGATCAGCTTGGTATATATATTTGCCACAGAGGCACAATGCAAAGATGTCAAACTTCATTATCATTAACTGCCATTTGTTAATGGATAAGCAATGCAATGGTTATGGATAATCCGTATGTTATTGCAGATTAAACATACTGTCATGTCCCCTTCTCTATTTTAGTTCTAAGCGACAGAATTAATCTATCTCCACATCCGGATAGATTAATATCGACTTCAGGCAAGATGCTATCCAGTCACAAAAGGAGAATTTAATTTAATATATTCCAGGACTTTATTAAAGATGCAGAGTTAAGTCACTTTAATGTTTTAAAGTTATTTACTTTATAAATAGCTTTAAGTGACTACAGGACGAAAATGACTTTTAATCCCACATTCTTTGCACGTGGTACTTTTCCCTCATTCCGAGGTTATAAATGCACGAGTTTGCATTGGGATTGACATGGGAGAATGTATGAACTAAACCATTCTGAGTTCTGGTTGCTTTAATGTGACTGGGTTTTAGACTGGGAGGACGAAAACCCTCTAAGTCTGGAGAATTTCCTAGGAGTTGGACGACACCCCAGCTCTTCATTTCAGTATTGCAGAGATATTTTGGGCAGAGTCGGCAAGAACTAGAAGACCAGTTAAAGGATGAAGTAAGTTTGGATGCTGTGAAAATTATTATTTAAATACAGTGGAGTAAGAACAGGAGTTTCGTTAGTCTTGTTTTCAGCTATTAGTTCCTTTTGGTGAGGGGAAGAAACTTAGGAAACACGTCTGCAAGACTTCCACTTGGAAGTTTAATGTCGTGATTGTGATTCATGTGAAAAGTGGTATTTTAGAACCACACGATTCGATACTCCCAGCCGGCACACTTGCTCCTGGTTGGGTAGAGTAAATCGTATGCAGATATCCGTAACTTCAGTGAGTACGTTGGATGCACAGTCGGGTTGGTCGTGATTCGCAGGGCACGGGTAGCAGACATCCTCCACGGTAACAGAGACACTTAAAATCAGCTGCCAGAGGTCTTAAAGGGTTAAGCGTGGTTCAGAATAACTCCAGTCGGGCAGTGGTTGCATTGGCGGATTGTCACAACGATTACCATTTTGAGACAGCCGTTGAGGCGTCTTCCAGCAACATAAACATTTCACAGTCAGGTTTTAAACAGTGGGTATGTTATCGTTCTTCCTAATCATTCTCGGCAAGGGCGCATTATTTTGACTGCATATTTTCCCGGGAGTTATGAATGAAGGAACTGTTAATGTATTTTAATTTTCTGGTTGCCCATTGTCTTAAGTAACATTGTTGGATGACAAACGCACTCTCAAAACACTGTAAATCAGTCTTCTGGGTTCAGTCGATTTAAACATTCAGGGTTCTTGTCGTAGATTCCAGTCTGCATTTTGAATGTATATGATCTGTTTGTTAAAAAGCTCTTGGAATCATTAACATACCTTGTTTAAGTTCTGAGCGTATTTACTTCAGAGGTATAGACTTTATTTCAGTCCGCCTACAAACTGTTTGAATTAATGACAGATGTTACATCTCAGTAATTCAGGCCAAGAATTGAGTTCAGATTATCACAGTGATGATATAGAGTTATTTTCAAGTGATACTGAAAACCTTGGCTGGTACATGCATTCATAATAGTCATTTGCTGTCATATTTGTTCTTATTAATAACCACTTGATATTTGCAAGGTTACTGAGTATACTGTCATACATTTTCCATCAGTCCTCCAGAGTAGTATAACCATAACAGATTCCTTCTTATGAACTGGGTTCAAGACAACTGGTTGACGTAATTCCTTTGAGCACAAAAAAATCAGTGTTCCTGGGGTTATTACAGAACAAGCATGGGATCTGTTTGACGAAATTTTGTATCACAGTTATCCACCAGCACTGAACACTAAATTGAAGGTCAGGTTATTACACATACAATCAATATATGCCAAGTATTGATGGTAATTGGATTAGCCATCATTGAGCATGTAATTGTTATTACTGTGCTGTCTTGAAATTGTCTGTATTATGTACTCTTCCAGATCGCTGTTTCAATGATGTTTCAATTCCCTTGGTTAATTCTGCTACCCCGTTATGGAAAACTCGTGTTTGTCTTCTATGTTGTGCTTGGCAACATTATTTGTATTTGTTCATCTGCATCTATATTTGGTATGCTGGTTGTTTATATCATCTTTGATCGATGCCCATCATTTCTTTACCATGCAATGTATTATTCTTTGATCATTGTATATCTACAATTCAAGGATATTACAAATCTAACTGGATCAAATATAAGAGGTTATCGATGACTTGATGCCTTCTGAAATGAGATTGATTATCCTTTTATATCTTGTGTTGATGTCATGTTCCAAGAGACACGTCTCATGACTGTCTTCCTTCCTTTACAATTCGTTTTAAAAATTAATCAGTGTTTTTCTCATAATTGGCTGACTATTAACATTGTATATTATTTGTCCTTTAAGCATTGATGGTTAGCAAATCATACATGCTGACTAATGACATCAATTACTTTGTTATTACATTTCATAGCATTACCCACCAGTTAATACATATTTACTACCATAATAGCTGTGACTTATAACCATTGGCTTGATAATAATATCAACATCTCTTATCATTGATGCTTATGCAATGCACATCTATTAATAGCGATCATCACATAATGGCTTTTATTTTTTCTCTGACATGATGATGTTCTATACTCATTGTTTATCTAACATTGTCAACCACTTAGAGTCAATATTAGTTGCTGTTATTATGCTGAATGTATATTTCCACCTGCTTAATTCTTCTGCTATGAATCACATCATCTCTTATCAGATCTATTTTTCCACCTGCTTAATTCTCCGGATGACAAATCCATTTCAGTCTGAATGTATCTACGAAGACCACTCTTATACTTCAGAACTCAATGCTTTTCTGAGTCTTTGATGCCAAGCTTTGCAGAGAGAGCATGAAAAATGTTGGTGTACTCCTGAACTGATTGGTCTTTCTTCTGTCAGAGTAATTGCCATTGCATATATTTTTGTTCATAGGTATCCTCGGGGTAATATTCTTGTTTTATATGCTCTACAAATTCTTCCCATGTGGGTTTTCCATCAAATAACATAGAAAATTCATGTCCATCCTGAGATTCTTGGGTTTCTTCAGTTGTTAGGTGTACCTCCCATGCCAACTTCACATGATTCTCAGCTTTGAGGAGTGCAAAGGTTATCTTTTCAATATCTGAGAAATTATTAACACAAAAATACCTCTCCAATTTGGACAACCAATCATCAACAACATTTGCATCGATTTTTCCTTGAAAAGTTGGAATGTCAATATTTACCTGCACTTTGTATGGGGTTTGCCTGCCAAATTTTGAATTGCTTGGACTGGCATGTAACTCTTGTTTTTCCAGCATCTGTGAAAATTGCTGCATCATTTCTTCACGTTGTTTATTTAACGCCTCTTCTACTAGTGTTTTGATGGATTCATCCATCCCTTCCGATGATTGTTTTGCCATCTACGACCGTGTGTGTCTAAAGGAAGATAATCCGAGAGATCTCTTGTGGCCAATCCCAACTTTCGATAAGCTGCCTGCATACGATGGGACATACAAGAGCGAACAAGCTCTAATACCACTGATCTGAATTATGAATTCAGGTTACAATACCTGGTGTAGAACCTCTAGTATTGTGACTAAATTGAAAATAGTTAAAATGCAACAGTAGATGTTCTGCAAGCCAAAAAACATGATCCATTCATTTCGAAAAATAGAGTTTATACGAGTTTGATGGATCTTGAGGGTCACCATTATCCCTTGGATATGAAAATGAAAAGTCCACAAATTAATTACAGAATAAATTCTTAAAAACTATAAAAACTATAAAAATCTATATTAAAATTTACGTCTACTTGTAGACGTCGTATCTTTCTACTCGTAGCTCCAAATCACAAACTGTTAGAATTTCTAGAAAGATCTTCTAGAGTTCTACATTTATTGTTCAAAGTCTTGAGCGTAGCACTACAACTTCTTGGTCCTGCCAAAGCCTAGAAATGCCTTGGAGGCCTCCGAAAATGCAAAATACTAGAACATAGAAAATACTGAAAAAATGGATTTCGATATTTTCCCATTTTTGCTTGTGCCAACATCCTTTGCATCTTCCTGGACTATGTTTTGATCAAATATGTTGCTACTTAGGCGTAGATTGCATCCATGTTCACAAAGTCTCTTCAAGGAGAGACTTTCAAATATCTATGAGAAAGGTTGGGGGTAGTATCACTTTCATCTATAAGTTCTTCATGAGAAGTATGAATTTAAAGGGAGCTGTTTACTTAGCCCTTGAATTCCCATTGCCATTGATATCAAAGGGGGAGATATTGCAAAAAGGGGGAATGTAGCATACACAACCACATCATTGAGAAATTGCCATTAATGACAAAGGGGGATATTGTTAGAAAGCTATTATTGATGACATGTTGATGTTATTGATAGACAATACTAAATCAGTGAATAATTATTTTGTGGACAAACATCCATTAAAGGCAATATATCCTTGTGAAGACATACATATGATCAAGGTGATCATGAGCTGTGACTACTAGGATAAATTCAATAAAGAAGATGACTGTCTTAAGATTGTTAGAACAACAATGATTCAAAATAGTATGCTGAGACTTAAGGGTGTGACCATATGTTAATTGGCCAACTCATTTAAGTTGGTTACCATCTTTACAAAGCAAATCAAGCAATTGTTAATGGCCGACTCTCACTTAGAATTCAGCAAGTCGGAAAGGAAACCAAAGGTACAATAAAGCAGAAAACTTCTATCTTTGAAGAGGTTGTGCCTAAACATGAAAAATGAAACAATTGAGATTGAAGACAGAAACTAAGCATTGTAAGGCAATGAATCGATTATAACATTCATGATTCAAGAAACAGTGATCAGCATTGAAGATCTGTTCGCAGAGATTCTATATGATTGATAAATTAATAATAACAACAAATGTATATTAATGTCATCAATGTTGAACCTTTTTTTTGTCAAATTTGCCTTAGCACATACTCGGGTACACTGATTTTGAAGTATCCGACTGAAAAAATGGTGTCTATGAATGGTATATTGTAGAGACCCCAACAAACTGCTCACTGCAGTATGCTCATTTAATCAATCAGACCAGGAACATCATTGTAAACCTTTTGATTTAGATGATCCAGAGCATATGGAATGGATTTATTTACAGGCACCAAAATAAGTATTAAAGCAACAACTATAATTACGAAGTTAGCTAAATCTTGATTCAATTGAGGCAGTCAGCAATTAGAGAGGGATATTTATTCAAGAGCAACAATGGAAATATACTGATTATGAACATTTAAAGAAAAGAATAGATTTCCACAATCAGATAAAGTATGAAGATGTGCATTCTGGATTCCATTGTGTGCCATTTTTTTGCATCAACGTTTCGAATCACACTCTGTGATTCATCATCAGGATATGAATAGCTGGAGGAGAATCATGATTCTCCTCCAGCTATTCATATCCTGATGATGAATCACAGAGTGTGATTCGAAACGTTGATGCAAAAAAATGGCACACAATCGAATCCAGAATGCGCATCTTCATACATTTAAAGAAATATAAATAAATTTGTGCATATTTAATGTACCAATCAGAAAAGAAGTTTAGACATCAGGGATATTAAGCAGTGAGAAACAAGTAATGAACAATCACTTTATACCAAAGGGTATAATTAAGAAACAGATCCAAATGGTTAAATAAAAGTACAATATGCTGACCAATATAATACATGATAATTAAGCACAATTTGTTTCAAAGGACGTTCCCTCAAAATATTGTGATTTCCATAGAAAATTGATGATCATTTAAGATATGTTTTATCTTAAAAGTTATGACAATCAGAATTTGTTAAGGGAATTGTTTCGTCAAAAGGTTGAATCCTTATCATGAAAAGGGCATATGGAAAGATATAGAGGGAGATGCGATTCATTGTTTGTAGTGTGTGTTGTGAGCAAAGATAAAGTGCATACACCTAGAGACAGAGCATGTAATAACCCCAACAGGTTATTAATGGTTGGTATTAAATATACAAACATACAATTAACATAAATAAGAAAAGATACTATCAGCATTGAAGTGATAGCTTTTATGATATAAACAACCAGGTTATTATAATTCAAATCTATTTGTTGGGTCCACTACATTGCACATGAGTTTAGTCTCAAAATAGCTAGACTAGTCTTAAAAGAGAAAGTCCTCATAGATAAATAGCTTTTGCAAATGTTTAAAATTAAAAAAATGTCATTTTCTAAACCAGAAGTGTCGTATCCCCCCATTTGAAACCCTGAGTACATCATCCCTATTTTACAATAGAATTTAATGATAAATTTAAAGTATTGATTAAAGAATAAGATCTTATTAAATAAATGATGATAATAAAATAACAGTATTAACTTTAATAATAAATAAAACTAGAGTAATAATTTTTTAATGATTTTAAAAGATAAATTAAATAAATAATTATAATGTGAAACATTATATATATATATATTAGACTGCAGGAATCGGGTGCAGCACAACCCCCCTATAAACTGTAGTGTGCCGGGTAAACTTTTTAACGTGACCGGTAGCGCTGATGTGACACGCTCACTGGTACCACGGGGACGGGGGAGACCAGAACTCGTGACCAACCCCCTGCAACAGGGAAGATTTAGCCAACCGAGCTAGGGCCCCCGCCCATTATATATATATATAGGCAATGGGACGAAGCCTATATTTATTATTAGTATTTGTTAAGATTAATTATTATTACATGTTAAGCTCGAGAAGACTTGAACCAAAGACCTCCCAGATGAGAGGCTCACAACTAACTGTTGTGTTATAGGCTCTTGCCTCATATTATCATATATCATATATTTGATGTGCGCATATATATATATATATATATATATATATATATATATATATATATATATATATTTTAAATGATCACATTATAGTATAAAGATAAATATATACATGATCATAATATAAATATTATATATATTTAATAGATATATATTATCATAGCTTGATATAATTTATATTCAATAACAAATATAAATAAGATTCCAAAGGCATGAGAACAGCGACTAATAAACCAAAAGTCCCTTTTTCCCCATATGGGTATAAGGGGGAAAAGGTAACCCTCAGAGGGAATATGGAATATACTAAAAAACCAAGAAACATAAAGGACAAAACAGTGTTATCCAATCAGAGCATGTCATTGATCACAGTCAGAAAATAAGACAAATCAGTATTAACTCATCCCCATCCTTGCCAACATTGAAGGTGAATGCATCAGAGTTGAATATCGTCAGCACCTTATAATCCAATGAGCATTTCATGTCTAATACAGTCAGCAACTACATTACATATTTCTCTGTCGACTGAAGGGTACATTAATGCAACCTAACATATGGTCGGTAAGGCTTATAAATTGATACAGAATCAGAAATTCTGAAATACAAAATGTGCAGATTGTGATTACGATAGAGAATTCAATCAGTCAGAAAATGCTTCTCTCTCTCTCTCTCTCCCCCTCTGTGTGTGTGCATGCGCGTGTATAGGCACGTGTTTCCTATTTGATGATTATAGGACTAAGTTCCTATAGGACTAAGTTGGGATGTACCTTGTTAAAAGGCCTTTTAATTGATAAAGCTATATCTTTATAGGACTAAGTTGGGATGTACCTTGTTAAAAGGCCTTTTAATTGATAAAGCTATATCTTTATAGGACTAAGTTGGGATGTACCTTGTTAAAAGGCCTTTTAATTCTTACTTCAAGGAAATTTGTGATTCTGGGCAAAAATTAGGGCAATCTCAAAAAGGGGGACATTACAATAAGAATGTGCATTTTTTATTGGAGGGACTGTGTCTGCTGTGTTGCATATATTCTGTATTTAATTGCATGGCTTGTGTAGGTTCCAATTTTAGAAATGTTCAGTTATATTTAACTTTACAGCTCATTTTCTGCTTTCTTTTTGTTGTTCACCTGTATGTTTGTCTTGCATATTGTATAGATTTTATGTTTTCCAATTAGCTTTATTATCAAATTTTAGATAGAAAGCCTATTTGTGAATTACTTTGAAATTCCTATAAACAAAAGTTTTCTGCTTGTGTGGTGTGCATTTGTCTTTTAAATGTTTTGCTGCAATTCATTGCCAAAAGTTCTTTTCTTTGAGCATTGCAAAATCAAGAATGCCATTTTAATAAAAATACAGTTCAAAACATAAAACATAAGGGTGACTTTGCATTAACAATTGATATTTCTTTTGGTCTCAACTATTTTCTGGATGTGGTACTTGGTACTGGTTTTTGCTCTAAACTATTTTAGTGGTTCCAGGTCCTCTAAAACCTGGGTTCTCTTTTTTTGGACTATGTTAGTGGTTTCAGGTCCCTGTAAGACCTGATTTTGTTATTGGTTTTAGGACTTCTTTCCTGGTGGTTTTATTGCTATATCTTTTCTCTAGTTGTTAAAGGGTTTCAGGGTCCCTTCAAAACCTGCTTTTACCGTCATCTAAAACAATTGATATTGCTCTTATCCAGTTATCTCAGAAGATCAGTAGCAGGAAAACTGAATGCATTTGGCTAATTTACTTATAAATTCCATATAAGTTTATTGTATTCATAATATTGTTTTTAGACACCAGTTAACTTGCTCTGATTATTTGTCTACAGCTGAGTTCTGGCTTCGCAATTGCAGAAGCTGCACCTGCTGTTAATAAAGATAATGTTTCAAAATGGTTTAAGGAATGCAAACAGTATGTCATATCTACGTGTTGTAGAGGCATGGATATAGACACACTTGAGCATCTTTGCGAGGTAGATTGTGATTCAAATCTTTAATAGCACTGTATTGGGACTGCAGATTACTTTTTAATAAGTTATTAAGGTCTGTAAACATTCAAATTGATTCAGGTATATGAAACAATGGAAGCAATTGTAGTCCATCCTAATGAAGATGTCTTCAACGAGGTATGCGAATCTACACATGTTGAAGCTTTGGTTGCAGAAACTCCAAAGGGGCGTCTCCAAAAGTTTGGTATCCATAATGTTCATCTCCCCAACTTTGAGAAGCATATATTCCAAAAAAGTTTACAGGAGCAGAAAGAACAAATAGACAAGGATGATAATCACAATAATTTATTTTCCCGTTTAATTGAAGGGAAGAATTCACTGTTTGGGAAGAAATCACAAAAAACAACTTCCACAGGACAAAATAAAAAGTTGGGGATGTCTGAAAGTGAGTGGACAATTCTTTAATCGCTTCAAATTCAACTAATTTAGCTTTCTGTTCCGGGAGCTGTATTTTGTTCAACCAGGGAGTTTTACAACACTAATTATAAACATGCTCGCTTATATCAATATGGGAAATGATTGTAGATTGAGTTTGATGTATTGTAATTATTCGTTCTCAGTACGATTTATTTGAAAATCCTAATGTAATTTTTTTCATTGTAACTTTATGTGAAAGTGTTCCCATAATGTCATTATTTCCAGCCAAGGGTGATTTAGTTTTGAAGACTTCAAATGCTGCAAAATTACCGATGTTTTGAGAGCAGTACAAATAGATGGTAATAACCATGACGACAATATGATTTCTGATGTAGAAAATGAATGGACAATGATACGAGTTTAAATAAAAGAACATTTTTCATCTTTGCTGACAATTACACTTATTAAACCAATGCAATATTTAGCCCGAAGGCTATTCTAGTGTGGGCTTTCTCCAGAAAAACATGATTCTCATATAGAAACTTTTCTGGTGAATTTTTTGGTGAATGTTTTTCTTCTGTGCAAAATGCTGGGCCAAGTGGTTGCGAACACACCGAAACTGCTTGTGCCCATGACTTGTTTGACAAAATGCCCGAAAGAAGTGTGCTGTCATGGACTGCAATTATTGCAGGATTGGAATACTCTAGTGGCTGTAGAATAACTGGCTGCCTTAGTCTTTACTTGGAGCGCTTAAATTAGAGAGCTTTCTTGGCTATGACAGCAGTCCTACTATGGGAAATATTCTTTAAAAGTCGAGAGTTGCTTCATATTTCGTAATTAGCCGATAGGCCCTCCGTTATTTTTTTTTCTGCAAAGCTGGTTTCTGATGGATGAAAATTGCTTTTACTTTTGGTGGATGAAAATTGCTTTTACTTTTGGTGGATCAAAATCACTTTTCAACAGAACCTCTCTTTTCATGCTCTTTTACCCATTGTTAATTGCATGAGAAAAAAAAATTGATAAGAAAGAATTAATGTCCTGGATCTAAATTCATAGCTTGCAGTTTACATAATATAAAGATACTTTTAACTATTTATTTTAATAGTATAGCTGCTTTTTTCTTTTCAAGGTAGGAAAGCACTTAGTTTGGACGGTTTTCGTATGTTATATTTTTCAAAATTTATTGGATATTGCGTCAGAGGATGTGAATGTGGTGAATGAATACTTGGGGCCTAGAAGATCTTGAAGGAACTTAACTCCACTTTCATTGTTCTCATTCCTGAATTCCCTGAAGCAAGCTGATGTGTTGAAGCCTTCCAGCAGAAATCTTATTAAATGATCTTTTTGAAAGTTCTAATTTCAAGGTTGTTCTTCCCTTATTAATTACTCCTCAGCTGAATGGTTTTGTTCTAGGAAGGCAGATCTTGGATTCTATTGTTATGATGCATGAGAATATAAATGCTTTGGAAGCCTCTAAAACTTAGGTTTTTCTTTTGGAATTAGATATTTCTAAAGCCTATGATTGAGTGGATTGGATTTTTTTAATAAACATCTTGAGGGCTTTTGGTTGTTAGGAGAGACTTCTTGAATTAATTTGGTAGCTTATATCAACCATAGGTACAACTATTATTGGGAATGGGTCTCCTTCTCACTTTATTAAGTTGTCAAGGGGGCTCAGATAGGGAGGTCCCATCGCTTCTCTTCTCTTCTCTTCTCTTTATTGTCATGGCTGAAAGTGTTCATATATTCATGCAAAACATGATTTTAGAAGGGAATTTAAAGGGCCTTAAACCTCTGTCAGATAATTTGGTGTGTTCCCATTAATCATTTGTAGATGATACCCTCATGTTGGGTAACTCAGCTATTGGAAAAGCAAGAAGTTTTAAAAAGGTCCTAAAGCTTTATGAAGAAGCTTAAGGGCAGCAATTGAATAGGGGTAAGAGTTTTTTGTTCTCTTTCAAGCAAGACAAAAGAAGACAACCAATATTCTGGGGTCCATAGTAGGAACTCTCCCTTTATTTGCTTCTCCCTTTTTGTGACAAACCCCTTGATTCCTTTTGGCTCTCATTAGTGGATAGGTTTAATAGGAAACCAGTTGGGTGCAAAGGAGCCCTTAGCCATGCTAGGAAGATTTGTCTCCTTAACTCTTCTCTTCAAATTTTACTTGTCTATGCTCTTAGCTTGTTCAAGCTGCCCTTGAAGTTTGCAAACATATTCAAGAAGATAATAAATGCTTTTTGTGGTTGGGTACAAAAAGAAAGAGAATCCCTTTAGTTTGTGTGGGAATCTTTTTGTAGACAGAAGAAATATGGTGATCTTGGGTTGAGGAATATTAGAACCTTCAACAAGGCCTTGTTAGCTAAGCATGTGTGGAGAAACTTTTCTGATGAAAGGAAATGGAATTCTATTCGGCACAAGTACTTACATATAGTTAGCTCTTATTAAGGATTTTTTGGAATCCCATAAGCTTTTGCATGGATCTACTCTATGGAATAATGCTATTAAAGATGAGGATATTGTTGCTAAGGCAACTTACTAGAAACTTGGTGTTGGTAGAGAGATTAAGTTCTAGGAGGATAGTTGGCTTGGTCATGAGCCTTTTTGCAACAACATGGCCTTCAGACCTTTTTATGGAAGAATGCAATATCAGGTATGGATAGGTTGTTGGGGATTTTTGGAAGGATGTTCAAAGGGTCAACTTAACGGAAATTAGTCATGATCTTCTACCTCTCCAATTTTCCATTAACTTGGTCCATGTGGATTAGTAGAGTTCGAAGGACAAGATTGTGTCAAAAACTACTTCTCGGTATGTTTATCCTCCCCGTATGTGGGCTAAAGTGGGAGTGAAAACCTTATTCCTAAAATTTATTTATTTGACTAGATGCTTCTTTAGATTAAACTTCTAACAACAGACAATTTGTGTAAAAGGGGCTTCCCTTTACCCTACAGATGCTACCTCTACTTTGTTGAGGCCAAGTTAGCTTCTCATCTCTTTCTTTACTATACATTAGCTTGTGATGTTCACAGTCAGGTTTAAAGCTTTGGGATCTTAGCTAGGTTTTTCTTAATTCCAGTTTGGCCTTTTATTCTTAGTGGAGATTGCCCTTTGTTAATCAAGTCTTAAGTTTCTTTAGTATTATTGATGGATGTATTGTCTTTGATGTCAAAACATTTTACAAGTATGAGATAAATTGTAAACATCATCAATGTCAAAGGTATGAACATGAGGTTGACTAATATCAGGGACAACATAAATAATAATAAAAGAATTACGATGATTGGAGTCTTGATTGTTGAAGACTCTTGGAAATGAAGAGTTCAGGTCTATGCAGTTTGATATAGTTGTATACATCTATGATACGATACATATACAGACATATCATTTAGAATGATGACTAACAAAGATTCACTTACCTGCAAAAAGAAAATGTCAGCATAGCATGACAAGGTTAAACAACTGATAAGCCTATATGTTTGTCTAATAAGGCCAACATTACAGAGTTCGATAAGTGAAATAAAGGCAGAGACATATAAAGCACTAGTGACCACAGAAGAGTAGATAAAAGACATGAAAGATGGCAACCAAAAACTATCATAGAAGTATGCAAAGCAATGAATACTTAATGGTATTCATATATGGTATAAAAACAATGCAAAATTTATAAGAAAAGATATGCACATTTATATAATGTAAATATGATATAATAGATTGGACCAGTTACAATTAAAGAATATATATATACACACACAGACATAGTTGAAGTAACATCGAAAAGAAGACAAAAGCAACAATAGAATATAAGTGGAAGTAGTCTATTTCAGCATAGAAGAAAATCTACAGGTAGCAATTGTGATTCAGACAGACCACAACATCAGAATAAACAATGATATGTGTAAGAAATCTAATTATAGAGAAGTGATAATATAAAGTCATGCAGTAAGGCTCTGACAACATCTATAGCAATATAGGTAGCGTGTTATGGGGCACTGGCTAAATAGCCGAATATTTGCATCGACTAGCCAGTGCCCATTGCCATGGATAGGCATGTGCATCCATGCCCTCCATAGCATCACCCGTACTCAGTTGCCAGTCACATCAATGAGTTCTTTCTGCCTTTGCTCCCGTACTGGCTGTAGAAACAAACCAAACCGCCATTCTCTGTCAATTGAATTTATGATTTTCAACTATTACATTTGCAATCAACAAATGTAGCGCGCAAGAGGATGGTTGGTGGCATACGAGTATGTAGTAGGCAAGAGAAAAGCTGTAAAGTAGTCAAAGGGAAAAATAGATTATTGTTATTCTATTAATGTATTTACACAATATATTTTAATGTATTCATATAATATATTTTTATATGATTTTTACTTAAAATATTTTTATTTAACTTAGAATAATTTTCAAAATGGACATTATAGATTTCTTTTCTAATCTATATTAAAATATAACTTTAATTTTAATTATAAGTTTATTATGTACTAGAAGATATTAAATTAAATTTATGTAAATGAATGAGCATATTTCTTATTTATTGTAATAATAATAAAATAATACATACATATAGCTAATTCACTTCTTATTGTTTCTTTTATATTGTTACTATTTAATAACATCATTTACAACTAAAATATTTGATAAAAATACAACTAATAAAAAATAGTTCTTGCATATTTATCATATTTATCATACGATATACAAACTTTATTTTTTATTAGTCATATATTAGACAAAAAAAAAATATTAACAAAAAATAGATGAAGAACACTCTCTCTTCTCTCCATGTTTCAAACATTACATGACTTTATTGGTAAATAATTAAAATAACAAATCATAAATTTAGATATATATATTTTTACTTAGAACATTACACAAATTCATTATATATATTATAGCAAAAATATAGAAATAATTAATTGCAGAGACTATTTCAAGTTTCAATTTTTACACAATTATTTTAATGGTCAAATGAAATTAGAATAAAGTCTAGCACAATTAAATGTCTAGTCATCTTTTTTGTTAACACCTAAATTTCTTTCACGAAAACAATTTTAACAAAAAAAAGTGGCAAATTCTATGACATAATAGAATAGAATTTAAATTGAATAAAAAAAAATATAGTTCAAGATATATATAAATAACTCATTAAAGAATTTTTAAATGGTTTTTCTAAAATTCTCAACTCAAAGAAATGTGACTCTATTTGCTTGAACACTACATATATATATCAAATTCAAAAGAAATTGTTGATCATAATTTAGAATAAAAAAGTAATTGTTGACCTCTTTCAAAACAAATGAATTCTAGATCCTAAATTTATGTTGTCTCCACTCTATTAAAGAGAGTTTAGAACTCAAGTGTCAATATGCAAATTATAATATATTACAATATTATCCAAAAATGTGTTGACCATGATCTTCTATATAAATATCATGCCAACATTTGATTATCCAAAGAGATGTTGGTCATGATTCTCCATACAAATATCATCAACACCTGCAAATAAATCAAGTTAGTTATAACTTTAAATTCTAAATGAAAGACTTGGCATCAATAAAATTTGAATACAAAATTTTCTTACCATCTCCACTTTGCATTGTGTCTTTTATTGCTATTGTTTGGTTAAGATCAAGAGAAAAGGGTAATGCATGGTCTTGGTTGTTGTATTGATCATTTAAAACTGAAATAACATTCACATTTAAAGAATCAAAACATAACATATGCATTAAAGGCACAAAAATTGTGAAAATAGATCTCATTATTTTATTACCAATGGTAACTTGTATTGCATCCATTGTTGTTGTCGTCTTGGGTAAGAAATCTTCTTGAGTATTTTGTCCACCATCTAGCACTACAACAATATTGCATATTTAATACATCAAATCATATAAAATCAATATAGAAGAAAAAGAATCAAAACTTAATTAAATTGTCATTTTGTTTAAAGTCATTACCATTTCTAGCTTGGATTGCATTTTCATGAAAAAAACTCACTCTAATTTCATCATTTTCATCAACCAATGGAGCAACATCATCTGCAATTTATTAAAATTAATTTAGTTAGTTTCAAAGAAATATAATAATCATTTAAGATAATTACCATATATAACTTTTATTTCACTTTTAATCATTTGGTTCAAATTGACGGAAAAAGGTAATTGATGTCGACAAATGCTTTCTTGGTAGTTCAAACCTACAAATGACATGTTTATCATATATAGAAAAATATCTGTTGTTATATAAATTACTAAAATACTTTTGAATAAATGTACTAACCTTTCTGTATGATAACATCTCTTTCATATTGTATTGTTATACCTGATCGATTAATGACCTTCTTTTTCTTTTTCTTTCTATATCCTGTAGAGGGGAATTGAAAAGCTTCGTGTTCCTTGGCTCTTTCATTTGGTTTTTGAGTTATGGCATTATGCTTTTGATGAGTAAAATGACGTTTGCGCATTTTACTTGGACTAAACCATGGTGATATTCGTCTCATAGATGTTTTTTCTGAGTGAGGAATTGTTTTCAACTTGGAAGATGAAGAAAAAGTTGCATACATGTCTTTTTTAAATCTCCCAACACATTGACCAAACATTATTTGTTCATTTTCTCGACCTGGTAAATTTTGAAGCAATGAAGTTATGTAGTCAACTGAATCTAGAAATTCATTGTTGGAAGTATTAGATGATTTCCAACCATCTGTAATAGAAATAAAAATGACTAAGTTAAAAATTAGTTTAAAGATTCTACTTCTTCGTTATAAAGTGATAGTTTTGAAATTTACTTGTACTTCTTCGTTATTAAAACGTGATAGCTATACATTCATTCAGTAGACAAAATCAGCAAAGATGGGTTTTGTCATAGCAATAGCCAGCAATAGAAGATTGAAAGCTTAGCTGTTTCTATGCGCTGAGAAGCTTACGAATCAAAATACGTGGAAATACAAAAAAGAAAGAGGCAATTTACTCTGCTGTATAGACATTCATTCAGCAGACAAAATCATTGTTCCAAAGTTTGTTCAAGCCTCTATTGTGCTCCCGCAGCAAGCCCCTACTATTCGCCCTTTCAGATTATTCTGTTTGAAAGTTGATTGCACTTCTAGATGCAGACATCGCCATTGAAATTTCTAGACACAAAAGGTTAACTTTTTTTGCCATTAGAGATGATGAATCTGAAGTCAGCAGTTTTACCGCCAAATTTTCTCAAGCCTGCTGCATACTCGTATGCCACCAACCATCCTCTTGCGCGCTGCACTCGTTGATTGCAAATGCAACAGTTGAAAATCATAAATTTGATTGACAGAGAACGGCGGTTTGATTTGTTTCTGCGGCCAGTATGGGAGCAGAGGCAGAAACAACTCGTTGATGTGACTGGCGACTGAATACGGGTGACAGGAGGATGCTAGGGAGGGCATGGATGCACATGCCTATCCATGGCAACGGGCACTGGCTAGCCGGTGCAAATATTCGGCTATTTAGCCAGTGCCCGTGTTACGGCTGGAGGAAACTATCGCAGACCAGATAATAAAGAGTTCTGAAAGACATACTCTAAGTGTTACATTAGCAATGAAAACTAATGACAATGTTTAATGTCTTGAGCGGATTCAAGACACATACGAAGGCAAAGATTTGAAATATTATGAAATACATATAATCTGTGATGGCTAGCGGAGTATATGGAAAAGTCCATTTCATTTCTTATTACGGTGGCTGACTGAAAATAGCGAAGAGTAGAGATCTGCGTTAAGTTTCTATGCATCGATGTTGGAATGAAGGACGGCACGATAAGGACAATCAATTTTAATACATTATATCCAGTCACCGGAAGTTTTTAAAATCAATGATATATGCCATAGCGAAGGAATAATTAAAGTTATAATGCTTCAAGCGGTGGTGTCAGATGTCAACGTTGGAAATAGAGTGGATGCTCAACCAAACAGAATGAAAAATGTTTGTGGTATGAAAAGGAGCCCGATAAGCATACAGAAGTGTATCGCTAAAAATATGCATAGTGAACTCTCATGATCAGATATCATGTTTAGAGTTTATCGGGGACTCTACGAATCAATGAAACAGTGAAAAAGACATGAATACGCCAGGTGTCGTTTTAGAAGTTCAGAAGTCACTGAAGAAAAGAAACCAGTGTATGTGGAATATGAAAAGCGTATGAGCCTTTTTTCGAATGGCATATTGGCGACATGCTAATCCAGCGTGAAACAAACAGCAAAAGTCTAGTAAGCATTCACAAACAAGATATCCAGTCAAAGAATAAATAAATGGAAGTTCGTGTTCAGCGGCAACAAATATCTCAATATTAAAGAAGGAACCATATATATATATGGTAGCAATCTATGATTGGGAAACTAAATGGTCAATGAAAATAACTAAAACAAAATTGCAATTATAAGATATAATTTATTATTAAAATAATGTGACTCTTAGCCTTGAAAGGTCACACCTCCTAAATCATGGGATATGAATTATTTCATTTGCAAGAGAAGACTGGGTAAACGGAAGTAGAAATATAAAGATGTGAAGAAGTAGATTGAGTTGTATGTAAAGAACCGAGAAGTGTGTTATTAAGAAGAATATGTGAGCGTAGAGAAGGATATCGGCGTTGCAATTAAGAGAGAGTAATACTTAGATTTATCAAAATCTGATATATGTTGATGTATGTGTGAAATAGAACAGATCTAAAAGAAAGAATAAGAAGTTGTGAAGCAATTAATGAGAAGTCAGAATTAAGAGGAGGAGAAGAAAACATATGTAATCAGATTGAAAATCTGATTTATATAAAAAGCTGATTTCAGCAAGACAAGATAATGTGAGGGGTAAAGGGAATGGTTTCATTGTCTATCATCAGTTGAGTAAGCAACATTATCAGGTGGAAAAGAAGTTTGTGTGCAGTTGGTGTTCACAAAAATGGTAGAGGGGGTTGGTGGTCATGAATACAGTAGAGGGGGTTGGTGTTTTGAGTAGGTTGGAGTTTGCGAAGTGTGGGAGTTGGACCTTCGAGTGAGTTAGCGCTCATAGAGATTGTAGTCTACAAAATATTGTAAAAGAACAGTTAATAAAAGAAAACAATTTATTGTTGTGGTTTTCTCCCACATTTAGTTTCCATGTAAATCTTGTTTTCTTGTGTTCATGTGCATAATTGTTGATTCCAAAATTTAAAGTTATTTGAATAATTTTTTTTGTTATACTGATTCACACCCCCTCCCCCACTCTCAGTATAATCGTGTGCTTTTCAATTATATATATCCACATCTTGTTTAGGGAACCTAGAAAGAATATAACAATAGAATCTTTATAGATTGTCATGTTTGCGGAAATTGTTTCTGAAAAAGTTTTCAGGGCTATCAAGGAGAACATTAATCTTAATGCCATTCTTCTCATTAAGAAGTAGATGTGCAATGAGTATGGCTATCCATGGTTTCTATGGCATGGTAGGTCTAAATGACATGATTAATGCTCTTAAACCTATCAAAAATCCAAAGGAATGTAGTGGAATCTTCCTCCCTTTAGGTGGGTGAAAGTAATTTTTGATGGGGCAGCCAAGGGTAACTTTGGGCCAGATAGGAGTAGGCAAGTGATTAGAGATAAAAACGGTATGCTTATTTAAATACTGGCTCTTTTAATGTCGGAGTGAGGCTATGCCTCTGTTTTGACTCTCGGTGATTGTATATATATATATATATATATATATATATATATATATATATATCTATATGATCTTTTTATAGTTAATAGAAAAAAAATACTGGTTCTCCCCTTGGATTGCTAGACTAACCATCTCATTGAAGCCATTGGGGCCTATTATTTGGCTTGTCAACTCAACTTTAATAAAGTTTGGATATGAAGGTGATTCTAACAATATAATTTATTGTTTGGAAGGGAAATATAAGCCTTTTTGGACCATTGACTATTGGATTAATTTATCAAAGGAGATTATAAGGTCGTTTTAAAATTGCTTCATATCTCATGCTTAGAAACTAATATGGTACTTGAGCTTTTGATAATAAAGAGGTTATAGCCAAGGAAACTTGTGCAGGAGCACCTAGGTTCATCGCTAAAGCTAGTTACAATTTTGGCTTGTACTGACCTAGCCAACTCAGTAGTGTTATTTTTGACCTTAGAAAGTCTTGCTTGTGTGTTCCTAGGTGGATTAGACTAAGCTCAATCCAATCTTGGTGTTTAATGCTTTTCTAGTTGATACTTGCTACTTTAGGCCTAAAATGGGAAAATAGGTCTTAAAGCTTTTAAGGCTTGGGAAAGGGTAGAAATATGCTTAAAATAGTTCATAGGATGTTTCTACATCATTCTAGGCTGATTAGAAATCCTCAGCATTAATTTTACAAAAAATATGTAATAGTTGTCACAATGTTGCTTGACAACATTTTACAACTTTTAAAAGTTGCATGACAACATTTGCAGAATTGGATTATTTTCGAAGCATCATTATGGGTAGTTTCCATAATGGCCTAAAATCAAGGGTAAGACATATTTGAACATCTAGGATCCCATTTCCCAAGGTAGAGGGTGATGTGATACAATTTTGAAGTGGAATAGAAGCCTAGAGTTATGATTTGCAGACACAGTCAAGTTGCATTGAGTATAAGTGTGATTTTATGGATTGAATAGTAGTAGTTAGTGTTGGATTTGTGTAGTGTTGTTAGTTCTAAGCACTTTTGTTCAATATTGGATTTGATTTGAGTTCATTAGATTAGGTTTTAAAATTGTTTTGTAAATAGACTAGTTGCTGGGGTAGAGTAGACAGGTTTTGGTTTTATGGCTCCCCCATAGTTGTCCACCATGCAAATCATCACGGCCTAGAGGAATATGGTAGGGAAGCCATTAAAGGTTGTTTGTGTGAAAGGAGGAGCTCAGGAAAGTAAGTTTTCTATTTTTAACATCATGCCCTAAGTGAGATTAGTGTGCCCGACTAGGTGCATGACAGAGTGAAATTGATGTGTAATTGTAGGGGAAAGAGGGAGAGCATAGAACCAAGCATGGTTTTAGAGACTTAGTAGTCCTACAGACACCTAGTAGTGAGATTAGGCATTGGCCAATCCATTTAGGTAGATTTCCAAGCTGAAATCAAAGGACAACACAAATACAACCCTATTAGCCCTATTAGCCCTACATTTTAGGAATCCACTGTACCAATGACCTAGGAACCTAAGACCACAAAAATATTCAAGGTCTCAAAAAAGGGTATTTGGATATCAAGTTAGTCTTTGGGCTAATTTGGAAGTTTTGAGAAAGAATTGAGGAAAACCCTCTGTTTAGGGCTCATAGGCTAATTAGGCCTATTAGGCCAAAACCATAGGAAATCTTGAACTCAATTGAAAAAGCCTAGACACCCTGTTCTAATGGAGTAATTTGGGAGACAAGTAGTTGTCTTAGTGACGAATACACCCTTTGCAACACTTGTGAAGATAATATGGTGAAACTGCACTTGGAGACATCCAAGCAAAAGTGAAGGATTGAAGCACCCCTAATGATAGTTACCCCTCAAGGCGAAGCATAAGGAGACTAACTCATAGAGTTGAGTTAGGGAAGTCTTAGGTTAGGATTGCAAAGACTTTTAAGGTCCTAGAAGTGAGCTTAGGATCTTGAGAAGGCTAGGACTAGTAAAGTCCTAGATAGTAATTGTGCAAGCACATCTTGGAGTGAATCTATCAGATTGGTATTAGAGCTTAGTTAAGATTAGGCTTGTGGTGAATGTTTCAAGAAGAATAATTAGTTGGTGAGTTTGCAATGGTGAAAAATGCAGAGCTTGCAAAAAAAGTAGATGAGCAAAAAGAGGAGAATAGGTTGCTTAGAGATAGGCTAGCTCAATTGGAATTAAAAGTGGATGAGAAGACTGAAAAAGTCAAGAATACGGTTGAAGGAAAACATAAGGAGGTTGCAATTGAGGATGAGGACCCTAAAACAGACCCTGTACTCACATAAGAACCATTCCTTAAAGCATTGAAGGCCTTAAGTGGAAAAACTCTAGAAGGCATTCCAATATTTAGTGGTAAGATGGAACTTGAGATAGTCCTTGATTGGATAGAAGGACTAGAAAATCACTTTGATTCTGATGGCATAACTAAAGCTCAGAGAAGGTTAAAGTTGGTAAGGCTAGACTAAGAGGGTCTACACTCGGTGGAAATTTATCCAAGATGAGAGAGAGAAGGAAGGAAAGAAGCCCATTGCCATATGGAAGGCTATGGTTTCAAAAATCAGAGATGCTTATGTACCTGAGGATTATGAAATCCAGTTGCATAAAAGAAGAGAAAGTTTGAGATAGAAAGACTTGGATGTGAACTCTTATACTTAGGAGTTTCAAAGATTGTACATGAGGTCATGAGTTGTCGAAGATGAGAAGGTATTTAGGTAGCAAGGTACCTTAATGGTCGCAAGTGGACTATACAAGATGAGATGAGTTTCTTGACCCTTGATACAATTCAAAGATGTGACCAAATTGTAGTAAAGGTAGAAGAAAAGCTAAGGAAAAAGCAAGATTCAAACACTACTAGAGGTAGAGGGAAAGAAATAGACAATAGAGGATAGAGAGGTGGATATGGTGGTAGAAGTTTCGAGACAAAGGCTCAAGGAGAGACCAAGCTTACTAAGAAACAAGAAGGAATTTCAAACAAAGGCAATTCAAATAAAGGCAATTCAAATAAAGGAAATTCAAATAAAGGAAAAAACTCTCATAGAAATTGGAGAGGAAGAAATAGTGGTCAAGGAAGAGGTTCCTACTTTGCAACTATGAAGTGTTACCACTGCAACCAAATGGGACACCCTGCATACATATGTCCAAAGAAAGGCTTTGCTTTCACATGGAGGTGACAAGAGGGTAAACTACATTCAAGAAGAGACTAGTGGTGGAAGTAAATACCTTGAGGTACCCCTAGAGTTAGAAGGAGAGAACTTGAGGATGAGAAGAACATTGATCAAGGAACTAGTAAAAGAGAAACCTAGTCAAGGAAGGTCACTATTTAGAGTGAAATACAAGAGGATGGGAAAATTTTGTAGAGTCATCATAGACTTAGGGTCTACTGACAACATAGTGTTAGAAGAGGCATTCAAGAAGTTGAAGATGAAGAGAATACCCCATAGCAACCCATACAAGGTCACTTGGTTGAGCAAAGGACAACATGTCCTAGTCAATGAACAAGCATGGGTAGAGTTTTCAATTGGGAGATATAAAGACAAAGTGTTGTTTGACATCTTAACTATGGATGCATATCGCCTATTTTAATTAACTAAAAATGGTCATCTAGACTATAAGCCCCCTTTCTAGCATTTTTCCATAATTTATCTAATGGTTATTTTTTATCAAATCCTCAAAATCTATTTATTCAATTGTAACCTATGGTATGAACACTTTATCCTAAGTTCATATTTAATTAAAAGAACATGTCCCCCTTTTAATTAAATAAATTCCCCACTCATCTCTTATCCTAAGTATGCACACATAAAGCATTATTCCTATTTTAGAAATAAAAGAAAGGGTATTTTTGTCTACACATGAATGCACAATTTCCTATGTGAAAGGAATCTTTTACTTTTAAAATAATTTTAATTCTTCTCCACACATTTCAAATGCTCTCAAAAGTCAACCATTAATTGTGATTGGTTGAGATGCTTGTGCACATGGATCACTCCCACTTTCAAACTCCACCCTTGATTACATTTATCTTGCTTCTTAATCTCTGCCATCCATTTTTCTTTAAAAGAGGGTGCTCTCCTCATTCAAAAAATCTTAGTCTCTCATGCTATTGTTATGCTGTAGGTTTTCTTGGTGATTTTGGAGACTTGGAGCATTCTTGCATTTTAGCTTAGCTCTCATTCTACTTACATTATGGCATACTTTTTAACTTGGTTTCATTTATGCTTTAGCTTAATTCTCTTTGTTAGTTTGCATTTTATTTAGAATAGCTTGCATTTGCATTGCATTTTATTCTAGATTCTTAGATATTGACACTCTTGCCTCTACTCTTTGAATCTCTCGTTCTATGGTGCACCTTGCAAGGGTTGCATAGTTTGGTTCATTTGAGAGCCACCATCTCATAGCCTTTGCACATCATAGATAGAGAGCTATAAGTCGACTCTTGAGACTCCCTCTTCCATGTGTTCTCTCAAGAATAATGGTTTATAGAAGTGATGACACTTTTATGCACACACCTACTACTTGGAAGGCCATGACAATTTGATAGGTAGACCATGCATGCTAGAGTAAAGAATTTTTATTTTTTCAAGGACAATGTGACTTTCAAGACATAATATTTTTAGAGGATGGAGAGATAAAGTCATCAGGTCCAAATGTTCTTATGGTCAGTGAAAAGGAGTTCATGGAAACCTTAGAGGAAGGAGAGGGAGTAGGTTTCACACTTGTGTTGAAGCCAAAAGAAGAAAAAGAAAACAAGGTAGTTAAGAGGAGAGAATTACCAAAGGAAAGTGCAGGAGTTGTTGCAGAGGTATGAAGGCATAGTAAGTGATGGACAACCATCAACCCTACCCCCTAAGAGAGTTGTTAGTCATCAAATTGATTTTATCCTAGGAGCTACCCTTCCTAATAAGGAAACCTATAAAATGACCCCTTAACAAAACGAGGAAGTTGCCAAACAAATACAAGAATTCCTAAGCCAAGGACTCATTAGAAAGAGCATTAGTCCTTGTGTTGTTCTCACTATCTTAGCACCTAAAAAGGGAGGAACTTAGAGGCTATGTATTGCCTCAAGATCTATAAACAAAATAACCATTGGGTACAAGTTCCCTATCCCTAGGATAGAAGACCTAATATACTCTTTAGGAGAAGCCAAATACTTTACCGATTGACCTAAAGAGTGGATACCACTAAATTAGGATCACCGAGGGAGATGAATGGAAAACAACCTTCAAGACCATAGAAGGTCTATATGAATGGCTTGTAATGCCATTTGTGCTATTCAATGCCCCATATACATTTATGAGGCTTTTGAATGAAGTCCTAAAAGACTACATAGGAAAATTTGTATAGTGTATCTAGATGATAAAGTCATCTTTAGCAAGACCAAAGAAGAACATCTCAGACATCTGCAGATTGTTTTCAAGAAGCTACATGAGGAGAAGTTGATGATAAACTTGGAGAAGTTTGATTTCACGAAACAAGAGCTGGTGTACCTTGGGTTTGTTTTATCCCAAGGCAATCTAAAGATGGATCCAAGCAAAGTGTAGGGCATTCTCAACTGGCCTACTATGAGGACTGCAACAGAGGTAATAAGTTTTCATGGTTTAGCCCAATATTATAGGAAGTTCATTAAGCAGTTCAGTGCTATTTAGGCTCCTATGCTTGAGCTATAAAAGGATGGATGAAGACTAAGTTTGCTTGGAATGAGCAAGATAACCAAGGATTTGTGTTGTTGAAGAAAAAGATTGCTACTCTACCGATCTTGATTTTACCAAGCTTTGAGAAGTTGTTCACAGTTGAGTGTGATGCTAGTAATGTGGCTATTGGTGTTGTCTTAAGCCAAAAGGGAAGAACAATGAATTTTCATAGTGAAAAGTTAAGTGGTGCTAAGAAGTACTCTTCTTATGACCTAGAGATGTATGCTCTAGTCCAAGCACTAAGGAAGTGGAGGCACTACTTGCTTCCAAAGGAGTTTGTGGTTTTTTTCGACAATTGGACAGTAAGTTTCTTGAATTCACAAGACAAGCTCAGTCATAAACATATGAAGTGGGTGGAGTATCTACAAGCCTATACTTTCAACATTAAGCATATGAAGGGACTACATAATAAGGTAGCAGATGCCCTAAGTAGAAGAGCTCTGACTATACATGAGATACACCTGCAAAGCATGGGTATTGAGAGCTTCAAAGACCTATATGTAGAAAATGAAGACTTTGCATAAATCTACAAGGTATATCAACAGTAAGGGAATCATTTTTAGAGAAAATTCTCTGATTATACGGTACAAAGTGATTTTTTGTTTAAGGGAAGTCAATTATGTGTCCCTAGAGGGTTAATTAGGGAAAATTTGATTTAAGAGAAGCACAATGGTGCACTTAGTGGGCATTTTGGAGTCAACAACACCCAAGAGTTAGTGTAGAGGTTTTACATTTGGCCTAAAATGAATTTGGACATTAGGAAGTATGTAGAGAGTTGTGTGGTGTGTCAAAAAGAAAAGAGTACATCTTCCAATGCAAGCCTTTACCAACCTCTTCCTATCCCTAGTAGACCATGGGAATGCTTGAGCATGGATTTTGTTGTGATTGCCAACGACCAAACAGGGAGTCAATAACATCTATGTTATTGTAGATAGATTCAGTAACATGGCACATTTTGTCCCATGTAAGACAATGCATGATGCTTCCCACATAACACATTTATTCTTCAAGGAAGTGGTGAGGATACATGGATTACTATTGAGTATAGTCTCAGACAAAGACACTAAGTTCATGAGTCACTTTTGGAAAACATTGTGGCACAAATTGGGAACTAATATGTCTTTTGGGTTTACTTATCACCCTAAAAAAGATGGCTAAATAGAGGTGCATAGATTACTTTAGTGGTGAATCTTTGCCATTTGGTGATCCTGTCTCATGGGTCGATCATCATTTGGCGAATAACACATGCAACGTAGGTCAACCGTGTCACCAGATATTTATCAGATTTGGGTCTAATGCCCATGGTAGTCACCCATTAGTTATCACATGATTGGTCAACAATATCGGTCCAATTGCCAATGCAATATACATTTTGGATACATTTATTTTAAACATTTCGCCATCCTTTGCATGTTGTTTCTTATTGGCCCATGTTCTTTCGCCATTACTAGAACGAAATAATTTTTGCTTGCATTGGGCATTGCCTACCATTTTCTCGATGTGTGTCGACCACCAACCCCATTTAGCCAACTGTTTCCTTCCGTGGGCTTGCATAGGAAGGTGCATTTCACACTGCATTTGACATTCCTACTTGTTAATCCCACATAATTTTCCAACCTAGATTGGACTATAAAATATTATTATTCTACACAATTTGCTCTTTTCTGGTATAGAGACTGGCATTTCTTATTGTTGTTGAAGTTTCAAAGTGCTGAGTGTATTGCCCATTAACTCGTGCACCTTGGTTTTCATAAAAGACAAGTTTTTTTAAGTTCTTTTTATATTGATAGTGGTACTACCACATTGGTACAATGGTATTGGTTATTTTTTTAGTTTTACTATCTAGTGTCCATTGGTGAAAGGACATCTCACATGCTAAAATAGCTTATAGGTTTGTGAATTATATTGGGTACTACCATAGACTATAGTACCGTAGGAGTAGTACCATTTTTGGGAGAACGAATCATATTATTGTTATTATATGTAGTCTAAGTAGTCTACTGTCATTGTTCACAATCTTTGAATCGTCACTATTTGAGTCTTTCGTTCAACAACTAAGTTGATTTAGTTTTTGCAGCCTTTATCGGCTTGCAATGTCAAACAAGAGGGGTAACAGGGGTTCTGGTAGGATGCCTAAAAGTGAAGAGAAGCCACCACTACCAAAATGCAGAACCATAGTGGCATATTTTGGTGGTGGAAATGTTGGCAACCTACAAGATTCACAAGTTAGATCTCCATTGCTTATTGAAAAAGGAGATTCATCACAACTTGGAGACTTAGATTGTATTGAAGAAGTTCAATTGGTGAACCTAATATCTTAGTAGAGGACGGACTTGAACACAATTTGGAGGCACTCCCTTGAGTAGGGAGTCACAAGCTAATATTATAGAGTTGGAGTCAGTCCTGGACCATTTGGGTGAGAAAACTAAAAGTGATTCCATAAATCATGTTCATGCACAAAAGGGGAAAAGAAAATTGGAATCAAAGAAAGATCAATCTCGCTGGGATCTATCCAAAAGGAATTTTTAGTTAGAATGGGTGAAAAAGTATTGATTCATTGAACCAGTGGCCAATTCAATTGATGGTGAGCCTCCTATAGAATATAGATGTAAGATTTGCACAAAGATAACAAAGAATGAGAAAAGGTTGCAGCTTAAACTTGATACCATAGAAAAGCATGTCAATAAAGTTTACAAAAAGGAAATTATGGATGGAGTTGAAAAATCCTTGCTAACTTGGAAAAAAAAGGACAACTGTTTGCATATTAGGAATCCCAAAATATATGAGTTACACTAGCAATTATGGGAGAAGCGTTCTACATGTTAGAGTAAATAATTAATTAATTATTAATTATTTATTCTATTTACTTAAGCTTACTTAGGTTAATGCATTTATTTAATATTTAGTATTTAATAGTTGTAGTGGTTAGTTGTTGACAACACGGGGGTTCGTTCCCTTTAGCATACTTATCTTTTCCACCTTTTATGGATGTGTGCTGAGTTGTCATCCTTATCTTCTACCACATTCCAACTTGTTCTACAAGCTTCCATGAGGCCTTTATAAGCGGTCTCTCACTCATTGTAAATTCATTCCATTTTTTACATTTTCACATAGCAATTTTAATTTTTAATTGTGAAATATTCTTGTGCAGTATTTGCTTCAAGCTCTTTGCTCCCTAAGTTTCTCTTCAACAAGCTATTTGCATTATAGGTGATCTTGGTGCATTATCAGAGTCAGATTCTCAACTCCTACATGGTATCAGAGCCTCTCTGCTGCTTCTTGTTCGAAGGATTTTTGAAGCTGTAATTTGGAGTCACAAACCCTAGTTTGTTTGTGCAATTTTTCTTCAAATCGGGGGTAGAGAAAATTTTCAGAGCATTTTCAGCCCAAACAGACATTGCCATTGGATTTGGAACGCCGTTTACTGCTAAGATTCATATAAATTTTTTTTTTGGCTTCAGGCATTTTTCTAGAATTTTTTTAGCCTCCCAAGGCTGTCGTACGAACAGATTTTAAAAAAAAAAAATTAAAAGAGGGCATCGCCATAGCAGTGCCGAAGCGCCACCTAGTAGCCACCCAGCGGCCACTTGCTAGCCGCTTGAACTAGGCTCCATCGGCCGCTCCAACCCGCAGCACTGTCGTAGACAACCTCGACACCACTGCAGTGGAGCGCCACCCATTGAACACTCTGGCACCACCGACGACAGTGGCGTCATCGGGTTTCCCTCTCGGGTGCCATCGCCACTCGCAGTCCCCACTGCTCTACCGCCCTGCAAGCTGATGTCACTTTTTCAGCGACTGACGTCATTTTCAGACAAGCTGACGTCATTTTTCATCAGTCCATGTCATTTTTTTGTACCCGGTGCCGACGTCATTTTCAGTCAGTGTGATGTCATCTTTTCGATCGCTGATGTCATCTTTTCGACAACTAACATCATTTCTCAGCGACAGTCTCGTGATGGTCATATGGCCATCAAATTTAAGCCAATGTCTATAATTTTTTAGCAAGGTGCATTTTTGGAGTAGCAGTCTATTTTTTGCCTATAACTTGAGCATATAGAGGTCCTTTTCCGATCCAAAAGAAGCGCTGGAAAGCTGACTCAGGGATAGAGACATTGGTACTAGTTTTGTCAGATTTTGAGTTCATTTGAGCTTTCATTTTTGGCATCAAAGTCAAGGCTTGTGTTTCCTCCTATTCTGCATCAACAAATCCAGGGTCTTTTCTAGTTTTTTTTGCTTTCCATAGTTGTTTTTGTGGTATTTGGGAGATTTTCTTGTAGGTTTGTGGGGGGGGGGGGGGGGTGTCTTTCTTTTCTGTAATTTACTTCAGTTAAGACCCTTCTACTTCCGTCTTCTTCTTTCTCTCAATGGCGGATCCATCTATAACCCGTCTCACACCACACAACTACCACACCTAGAAGGCACAAATGACTAGGCTTCTCATGTCAAGAGGTCTATGGTCTTGTCTAGATGAGAATTAGCCTGCTCTTACATGACCTTTTGAGGTTCTACAACATAGGAACAAGATGGATGAAGCCATGGGGCTGATTGCACTCAACATTTCAGACAGTTTGCTGTTTTACCTGGATGGTTTGACTACTCCATGGGCTAAATGGAAAAAATTTCAAACTTTGTTTGGACAGGTGAATGAGTTCCAAGCACTTCTGTTGGATGCAAAATTGACTTCTTTGTCACCAAGCAACTTTCCCACCATCGAGGACTTTTTGATGAAGTTCAAATCCCTACGTGTAGTTTTATAGGGATGTGGGAAGAACAAAACGGATAATGAGTGCATATTTTTGATACTCTCAAAGCTGAAGGGGTAGTATCAAGTCTTTTCTTCTACTTTCTACTCCACCATGGATGCCCTTGGAGACCGACATAGGATGCCTACATTTGAGACATTTTGTGACAGGTTGACTTGAGAACAGGCAAAGATCCAATAGGTGGATGGCTCTGGCTCTTCCAGCCAAGCATTGGTTGCTCAAAACTCTAAAGGGAAATCAAAGAAGAAAGGAAAATCAAAGAAATACACATCAAAATCTGATCCTCTAGCTAATCCTCCAGCAAACCCTCCCAAGGTTAAAGATTCTTCAAAGTTGGGTGAGTCTACCTCCAAGACCAAGAAGAAATCGACTGAGAACTGCAACTTTTGTGGGAAAGATGGACATTCAGTTTCCAGGTGTTGGAAATGATTAGAGGCTTTAGAGGAAGCCACGGAGGAGCATCACATTTCAACTCCTCAGTCTTCATCTCCATCTACAGGGAAAGGTCATGCTCTTTCTGCACGAGCTACAACTTCAACGCCTTTATGGATTCTTGATTTTGGGTCTTCTCACCACTTAACAAACAATCCTAAGTATGTTTGTGGGGGGGGGGGGGGTGTCTTTCTTTTCTATAATTTACTTCAATTAAGACCCTTCTACTTCCGTCTTCTTCTTTCTCTCAATGGCGGATCCATCTATAACCCGTCTCACACCACACAACTACCACACCTAGAAGGCACAAATGACTAGGCTTCTCATGTCAAGAGGTCTATGGTCTTGTCTAGATGAGAATTAGCCTACTCTTACATGACCTTTTGAGGTTCTACAACATAGGAACAAGATGGATGAAGCCATGGGGCTGATTGCACTCAACATTTCAGACAGTCTACTATTTCACCTGGATGGTTTGACTACTCCATGGGCTAAATGGAAAAAAATTCAAACTTTGTTTGGACAGGTGAATGAGTTCCAAGCAGTTTCGTTGGATGCAAAATTGACATCTTTGTCACCAAGCAACTTTCCCACCATTGAGGACTTTTTGATGAAGTTCAAATCCCTACGTGTAGTTTTATAGGGATGTGGGAAGAACAAAACGGATAATGAGTGCATATTTTTGATACTCTCAAAGCTGAAGGGGTAGTATCAAGTCTTTTCTTCTACTTTCTACTCCACCATGGATGCCCTTGGAGACTGACATAGGATGCCTACATTTGGGACATTTTGTGACAGGTTGACTCGAGAACTGGCAAAGATCCAACAGGTGGATGGCTCTGGCTCTTCCAGCCAAGCATTGGTTGCTCAAAACTCTAAAGGGAAATCAAAGAAGAAAGGAAAATCAAAGAAAGACACATCAAAATCTGATCCTCTAGCTAATCCTCCAGAAAACCCTCCCAAGGTTAAAGATTCTTCAAAGTTGGGTGAGTCTACCTCCAAGACCAAGAAGAAATCGACTGAGAACTGCAACTTTTGTCGGAAAGATGGACATTCAGTTTCCAGGTGTTGGAAATGATTATAGGCTTTAGAGGAAGCCATGGAGGAGCATCCCATTTCAGCTCCTTAGTCTTCATCTCCATCTATAGGGAAAGGTCATGCTCTTTCTGCACGAGCTACGACTTCAACGCCTTTATGGATTCTTGATTTTGGGGCTTCTCACCACTTAACAAACACTCCTAAGTTGCTTACTTCACTTGTTCCTTGTGCCACCACATAGATTGTAGTTTGGAACTCTTCACAACTTTCAATTTTGGGTACTAGCACTGTTGCTTTGGCCAGGGGCTCTCTTCAGGGTGTACTTGGTGTTCTTGATATTTCGATGAACCTTCTGTTTGTCTATTAGATTTGCCACTTTGACTCTGGGAAGATAGTCGAGTTCTCACCACATGATGTGGTTATTCAGGACTTGCATGATCTGAAGATGATTGTGGCCACTGGGAGTGTTGACTCTGCATCATGCCTCTACAGATTTGATGGATTTGAGTCTTTTGATGACACAGGTTCATGTTTAGTTGCACATGCAGATTTAGTAAGCAGACTTTGGCATGAACATTTTGGGCATGTCAACTACAGATATCTACAGTAGATGAGCACACAGGCACTTGTTCTTGGGCTTCCCCAGATTTCCTATCCAGATGCTGTTTGTCAGGGATGTGCAGTTGGCAAGCAACATAGGGATTCTTTTCCACATGGACGAGCCACTCGTGCTTTAGCACTTTTGGAGTTGATTTATAGTGACCTTATGTCATTTCCTACTTCTTTTTCAGGTGCTAGATATGTTCTTACATTCATTGATGACTTCTCCAGATGCACATGGGTGTACTTTCTTAAGTACAAGTCTGATGCCTTCGACTCATTTCGAGTTTTTAAGGCATTTGTAGAGAAGCAGTTTGGAATTTCTATTCAACACATATGCACAGATAATGGGGGGAGTATGTGAACCAAGCTTTCAGAGATTTTTTTTTTCTGAGCATGGTCTTTAGCATCAACTTTCAGTGCCCTACACTCCTCAGTAGAATGGTGTGGCTGAGAGAAAGAACAGAACCCTTCGGGAGATGGAAAATTGCATGATTCAGTCTAGGTCCATGGATTCATGTTTTTGGGCAGAGGCAGTCAATTGTGCCAACTACATTTAGAATCGGATGCCTCACAAGGCACTTCGACATATCACTCCTGAGGAGGCTTGGTCCCATGTCAAGCCTGATGTGTCATCATTTAGAGTTTTTGGGAGTACAACATATGCATTTGTACCTGATGCTCGGAGGAAAGCAATGGAACTGAAGAGCTGACCATTGATTTTTGTTGGCTACTGCGAGGATGTAAAGGCTTATAGGTTATTTGATCCTGATTCTAGAGAGGTCCTATTTCGACGGGATGTCCAGTTTGGTGAGAGCCCTCTTGCAGTTCATTCCTCTTCTCCAACACCTCCTCCAACTCCCACTACTCCCTCTTCATCTCCACTTTGTTTCACAGATGATGAGGATGATGATCATGGTGATTCCGATATACCTCCACCACAAGATCCTCCCCAGATGCCTAAATGGGCTCGAGCTACTGTTGACGCTGCATGATCTCTAGCTGGTGACCCATCCACATCCCATCGCACCCATTCTCACACTACAGGTTCCAGCCTACTCAGTCATGTTGTTAGTACTGATCCTCAGACATTTGCAGAGGCGACATGACATTCAGAATGGGATAGTGCAATGGAGGAGGAATATTCTTCTTTGATGAAGAA
The DNA here is from genome assembly GCA_028749045.1 of Cupressus sempervirens. Taxonomy (NCBI): domain Eukaryota; kingdom Viridiplantae; phylum Streptophyta; class Pinopsida; order Cupressales; family Cupressaceae; genus Cupressus; species Cupressus sempervirens. The sequence continues at coordinate 316,577,536 of CM053788.1, forward strand.
CCACACATGGGATCTTTGTTCTCTTCCCAAGGGGAGAAAACTAGTGCGTTGTAAGTGGATTTATCGCACTAAGTACGCTGCTGATGGTTCCATTGATAAGCATAAGGCTCATCTTGTTGTGAAGGGTTTTTTGCAAGTCAAGGGTGTTGATTACTTTGAGACATTTGCCCTTGTCGCCAAGATGAATTCTATTCGCCTTGTCTTATCCCTCGTAGCTTCACAGGGATGGTCAGTCTATCAGATGGATGTGAAGAGTGCCTTCCTACACGGTGATATCACAGAGGAGATTTATATGGATCAGCCTCCAGGTTTTGTGCAGGATCCCAACTTGGTTTGCAGGCTTTGACGTTCATTGTATGGTCTCAAACAATCCCCTAGGGCTTGGTATGAGAAGATGGACTCAATTCTGCTGTCTACAAGCTTCACTCACTACCATTTTGATCCCACAATGTACATTCAGCATCTTGGTGATGATATTTTGATTCTTTTTTATATGTTGATGACCTTATCCTTACAGGTAGTTCGTCATCCATGCTTCAGGATGTCAAGTGTGCACTAATGGACCAGTTTGAGATGACTGATCTTGGTTTGCTGCACTACCTTCTTGGTCTTCAGATTCATCAGTCTCCTACTGGCATTTTTGTGTATCAGCAGAAGTATGCTCTTGACATGCTTCGTCACTTTCACATGCTTGATTGTAAGGCTACTCCTACACCATTTCAGTCGGGTGTCACTTTGTCTACCTCCTGCTCTTCACCTACAGTGGATGTTACTTTGTATTGACAGTTGGTTGGAAGCCTCGTGTACCTAACACACACCTGCCCTGATCTATCTTTTGTGGTTGGCCTAGTCTCTCAATTTTCTTAGGACCCTCATGAGAGTCATTGGCAAGCTACCAAGCGTATTCTGCGCTATATTCAGGGCACACTTATGTATGGCATTCACTACACTACAGGGACTCCACACATTGTTGGCTACATTGACTCAGATTGGGCTGGTGATGTTGATGATTGGAAGTCTACTTCTAGCTTTGTGTTTTGCCTTGGCTCCGGTCCCATCACATGGTCGTGCAAAAAGCAGCATGCTCGAGTACTTTCATCTATAGAGGCTGAGTACAAGGCCACAGTTCTTACTAGTCAGGAGGCTTTATGGCTTCGTTAGTTGATGACTGAGTTTGGATTTCCTCCTAATCATCCTTCTATTTTGTGGTGCCATAATCAGAGTGCCATCCACATTTCTCGCAACTCGGTAGAACATCAATGTACCAAGCACATTGAGTTGCATATGTGTTTCATCTGTCAGTTGATCCAGGATGGTGTTATTGCATTAGAGTACATTCCTACCGCTGGGCAGGTTGCATACATCTTCACTAAACCTTTTGCATCACCACACTTTCTTCAGCTACGGTCAATGCTTGGGGTTACAGAAGTTGTCCTTGGGGGGATTGGTTGAGGCCTTCCTTCCTTCACTTCATGTTTTTTTCAGCATGTTGTTTTTACTTCTTTTTGGAGGAGGGTTTTTCCCATAGGGTTTTCCCTCTTTCTCTGTTTCACAGAGGTTGTATTTAGTTGCATTGTACTTGGGTACCTAAAATGGCCTCGTTGCCAGGACCCATTTTGCCTTTTTCCTTTATTTTGTGAGCTTAAGGCATTTCCCTAAGTTGCACTTAATGGGGGGTGTTAGATTAAATAATTAATTAATTATTAATTATTTATTCTATTTACTTAAGCTTACTTAGGTTAATGCATTTATTTAATATTTAGTATTTAATAGTTGTAGTGGTTAGTTGTTGACAACATGAGAGTTTTTTCCCTTTAGCATACTTATCTTTTCCACTTTTTGTGGTTGTGTGTTGAGTTGTCATCCTTATCTTCTACCACATTCCAGCTTGTTCTACAAGCTTCCATGAGGCCTTTATAAGCTGTCTCTCACTCATTGTAAATTCATTCCATTTTTTACATTTTCACATAGCAATTCTAATTTTCTATTGTGAAATGTTCTTGTGTGGTATTTACTTCAAGCTCTTTGCTCCTTAGGTTTCTCTTCAGCAAGCTATTTGCATTGCAGGTGATCTTGGCGCATTATCAGAGTCGGATTCTCAACTCCTACACTACAGTAAAAGTTCCATTGAAGATTTTATTAGAAAATCAATGGAAGTTCAAAATATGGGAAAAGTAGTTCAATTAAGTGTGGTCTTTTATATTTTGAGTAGAGGACATCCTATGACAGACTACCCTTCAATTATTGCCTTATTGCACTTTTTCAAAGTTTGAAACTATTCGAATAATCATTGGTCAATAAATAGTGGGTGGGAATGGGCTAGATGTCTTGCACAAGTTGAAAAAGAGGATATGAAAGAAAAAATAAAACACTCAAATTTCATTGCATTTTTTCTAGATGAAGTTACAAAAATTGATAATACTTCCTGGGTGTGCATGCATATTTATACTGTAAATGATCTTTGTCGTCAACCCTTTCTACTATCCGTTACTAAATTGAATTGTAGTGCAACAACTGAAAATTTATATGAATTATTAAAGACTACTCAAATTGAATGTGGAGGTTTGGATAACATGGTGATTGCCAAAAAGTTGGTGTGTGTTGGAGCGGATGGAGCTTTGGTTATACAAGGTCATAAAGACGGTCTTTGCAAAAAGATCAAGAATTATTTGGCACCCTACGCTATTCCTATTTATTGCATGGCCCATCAAATGAATCTAGCTTTTGGAATTGTCAGCGATTTTGGTTGTGTAAGTAAAGTGAAATCTCTAATCAAAGAGATTTACTAATACTTTTGTCGAAGCCCTAACGAGTTCAAAAATTTCAACACTCTGCTTAAGGACTTACTGATGGGAGGAAGCTTCTTACAAACAATGATACCAAATGGATCTCTTTGGATGGACCAATGCATCGATTAATGTCAGAATATCCATAATTTCTTGGACTAATCCACTATGTGCAAGATAGATTCCCTCAGCTATATTCAAGTCTAACTAATGTTAAGATATTCTTAAATTTAGCAGCTATTCTCCACATGCTACAAGACATGAAGAATATTATAAAAAAGGTTCAAAAAAGAGCTATGTACATTGTAGAATATAATAAGCTACATAAAATGACATGCAATAACTTGGATACTTTGTATTAATTACTACCATTAGATGAATCAAAGTTTGCAAAGTGGATAGAAATCATATATTTGAACAATCCTGGGAATTTTTTACATATTGGTGCAAATGATGAGGTTTATGCTAGGGTACATGGAGTTGACATACCAATGCAGTACTATGCCTGTGTCAACTTTGACTCCAACCCAATGAAGTAGGAAGCGAAGTTGAATCAGAACCAGAGAAGGTACTTTCACGTGTTACAAGTGAAGACTTCAAGAAGATCAAAGACTCTTTGCTTGACTCTATCAAGTGAGTTTGCTATAATTTTTCATCATAAATTAGATTTAGATTCCCTCCAGAGGAATTGCTCAAAGCAACGTCAATTTTTTTTCCACAATATTGGTCTCTAAACTGTCCAACTGATTTTTGAATAAGGATGACAAATTTGATTCATCATTTTTGCAAACCTAAAGTAATCAATGAAGTAACTATAAATGGAATTTTAGATGAATCTCGACTAAGAGATCAATCATATTCTTTTGCAAACATAATGAGGGAATGATACGATCTTATGGAGATCCCAAATGAAGAGGGAGCGATAACAAAGCTTTGAAAAATCCTTGGTGAGAGTAATCAGTTGAGAGAGTCAATACTAGAATATTTCAAGCTTACGAATTTATGTTTGACAATGATATTGGGTTCAGTGGAGGATGAGAGAGTTTTCAATACTTTGGGCTTCCTGAAGTCAAAGGTTAGAAACGAATTAGACAAAAATTTGGATAATTGTTTGAGACTCTATAATTCTAGGTATGAGGTAGATAGTTTCCCTTATGATAGGGCTCTTAGCATTTGCAGAAACCAATGTCAAAGAAGAGGGATTGCCAACATTTCAAACCTTAGTGGCAGTGGTAGTGGTTCGTGTCCTAATATTGAAAGCAATGAAGATGGTGTTAACTTTGGCATACATACAAATGTTGACAGTGAATCTAAAGAAAACACAACATACAATGAAATTTTATATGCAAGAAATGAGGAGGATTTTGATGATAGTGATGCTGAGCCAGTCCAAGCAGAGTGGCAACTATAGCAGCTTCTCAACTTCAAGTTCTAACTTCTGTGTGAGTCAAATAGTAGGTTAGTAGCTCTGATCTAAGACTCTATCTACTAATTAATTATGTTTGTAGAAGTTAGTTTACAACCTCCATTCACTATCCTTTTATAGATGCTTACATTTTTTTTTTGAGCATGTTGATGTTACAAACTTACATGTTGAGATGTTCATTGAAACTAGTTATTACTTTTAGAGTCTACACATGTTGATATTTTTATTGATTATATTTTTTAAACATGTTGAGATTTTTATTGATTCTAGTTTTAATACAATAGTACATGTCAAAATTGAGATTTTCATTCATTCTAATTTTTAGACATTTTTACTTTTAGATTTTCATTGATTCTAGTTTCTTTAAGAAATTGTAACATAATGCATTTAACAGAATAAGCTCTATTTAAATTTTTTTTATTATAATTTATAATTATAAACCCGCTTGTAACATAATACATTTAACAACTACAAACAATTACAACCCTTTGCAAATGACTCAATGTCAAATTGAAATGACACTCTTTGCAAATACAAGGGAGCAACAATAGCTATAGGTTGGTTTGTGATTGTATATATAATAAGAATATTACTACATAATACATTATGTGTGTACAATCACATTGCCAATTTTTCACATTGCCAATTGTACAATTTTTTCAAGGAGTAGGGAAATTTTTTCCATCTGCTATGTGTAGTAATAGTATGCCAATGTTTGATTGTCCATCTATCTTGATATGCTGGCTCTTGATTCCTGTAACAATTAACATTAAACAAAGTTGAAATTAAATCCAAAATTTGAAATTAAAGAGCAACAAGTAACAAAATGATTATAGTACTATCACTTACTAAGTTGTTACTTATTAGTGCTATCATCTATGAATGCCATTGACATCAATAGTAACAGTTCAAGAAGATGACCCAACTCCAATGAAGTTCTTTAGGGTGCTCCATTTTGCATCATTTGGAAGCTCCATTTCTTTGAAGTTGTAGCTAAATAGTTGTAACCTTGTCAACAATGAATATTTCATAGAGATAGTTTTACATGAATCAAGGAATTTATCTATAATTGCATTCATTGTTGATAGTGGTTTGATGCAACTTGCAATTCTTTCTAGAGTAGTTTCCTCAAGCGAGTTGCCTAAATTAGAATTCACGATGTTCTGCAACTTTTTCATGTAATCTTCTTTTCCAATGAATCTGCCCTTTGAGTTAGCTGGATTTGGTAATCCAACATTTAGCAAGTTCAATATGTTGTGATTCATCTTCATCAAGTCTTTGGAAGCAGATTTGAGAGCTTCATTTATTTCCATTACTTGTTCACAATTGTGGCAGACAACAAAGGACATTACAGAGGCATCCAAGCGATTGTTTACTCCATGGTTTGCCAAATCCCTGTCACTGGATCTCTGCACTTTACTCAAAATTTGTTTAGCATGATTTTTAAAGGAATTGTTGAAGATTCCTCTTTTAGCCTAAACATATTTTTTTACATTTTCAAAGAGAAGTCTTGATGCAAGAGCATCTTGGGTTTGCTTGCAATCTTGTATGTTTGAGAGGGATTTTGGTTAAAGGTTATGGAGCTTGGTGAATATTGGTGCTTGACATACACTAGGATCTTGGCATTGTCTTGGGAGCTCGGCATGGTCTATGGAGCTTGGCATGGTATATGGAACTTGACATGGTCTATGGAGCTTGGCATGGTTTGGAAGCTCGACATGGTCTTTGGAACTCGGCATGGTCTTTGGTTGCTCGGCATGGTCTGAGAATTTGGTGTCTATTTTAGGCTGTATAACTAATTTTCCACAAGGAGTTAAAGGATGAAAATTTCAGAGATTGAAGAGGGCCTAGAATTCTACCTACGGTTAGAAGCTCGAGTTCTAATTCATTTGGAGTTAGAAGATATCACTATTTTACTAAGATATCAATTTTGGAAATTTAATTGTTGTAGGAGGCTGACTTGTGGCATTTAATTTATGTATTTGTATTTAATTTTTGTTCTAGGCCGACTTGTGGCTTATATTGGTATAAGTAGGGGTTCAGGGGGGAGTCTTTAGGCATTAATCATCCATTGTGGAGAAAAGGAGGAGCTTGGGAGAGTGAATTTTGAGAAGGGCTAGTAGCTGTGGCTTGGAAAACAAGGAGAATGCTTAGTGGGCTTGTGAGCTCAAGTTGAGATCTTCCTTGGAGGTTTCTACCAAAGTGTGGATTTAGACTAGCTAGGGTTTGGGTTTGGATCTTGAGAGATCTTGCAGAACTATTACTTGCTTTATATCTGGCCATAACTGGGAAGGCCTTACAACCCGACACATCACATGTTACCAGTTATATTTTATGAATATATTGTTATGATTTGGTATCAGATCTTGCATTGTTGCTTCTTGTTGTTGTGTTTGCACTACATGGTTATATAGTTGCAGGCTAGGACATCTCCTTTGGGGACTCCCTTACCTTGCACTACGTCAAGTCTAAGATTGCTATTTAAATCAAACTATTAAAAAAAACTATCATTGTTCTTCATTATTTTTTCTCTATTTTCTTGTTTGATAAACTTAACCGTGTTTATTATAATATCCTTCACATGATGGTCTTCAGAAGATGTCGTTCTATTTTGTGCAATTACATTCTCCATCTTTTTCTTCATTTTAGACATCTCTTTTTCACTCTTTTTTTATATTTCCTCTAGTTGCCCTTGCCAATTAGTTGCTTTCTTCCTCTTATCCTCCAATTTCTTCTTCAAATAATGGATTGTATTTGTAGTAGTTACCTCTTTTTTCTTCTCATCCTTGAGCTCCCTTTTTAAATCATGGATTGTCTTTGAAGTGGACTCCTCCTTTTTCTTCGCATTGTCCAATTCCTTCTTCAAATCATGGAGTGTTTGGGTAGACTCCTCTTTCTTCGTGTTCTCAAATTCCTTCTTCAAATTCAGGATTTTCTTTGCAGCAAACTATTTTTTTTTTGCGTTCTCCAATTCCCTCCTCATATGGTGGATTGTATTACTGCTTGCAGTAGCACTAGACTCTATTTTCTTCACATTCTCCAATTCCTTCTTCAAATCAAGGATTGTTTTTGTAGTTGACTCCTCTTTGTTTTTCATATTCTCCAATTGCTTCTTCAAATTGTGGAGTGTGTTTGCACTAGACTCCTCTTTTTTCTTCTCATTCTCCAATTTCTTCTGCAAATTATAAATTATCCTTGTCTTAGACTCCTCTTTTTTGTTTTCATTCTCTAATTCAATCTTCAAATTATTATTTTCCTTGACAGCAGAGTCCAGGTCAGTTTTCAATTTATTATTAACCTATGCACTACTCTCTACAAACTTGAACAACTATGCAGTAAAGGCTTTTTCATGCTGAATTCTTTTTTGGCACTTATCTATTTCTTTAGTCAAATTTTGCAATTGTTCATTCATCTTTTCTTGTTGGACAATTGACCCTATAGGAGAAGAATTATTTATCCTGTTTTGCAATTCTTTGAACCTATTGTCTGCTGCTTTCTCCTTGGCCTTTAGATTATCAAGGTCTGCTTGTAACTTTTTTATTTCTTTGTAAACTTTTTGTTTTCCCTCTTCACTTTCAAAAGTGTAGAGTAGACCATTTTGTTGCTCTCTTTTGATATATTGATTTTTTCAATATTTTACACTTTTGACAAATCCTTTTGAAGACTAGTAACTTGTAGATTGTTACAATTTATTACATTTTCTGGTGGATTATTATCTCTACCCAGGGGCATAACAACCTGAAGTTCATCATTTCATTGTTTGGATCATATGTTGGAAATATTCCGTTAGTAGATCCCTGACATTCAACAACTGCATCACTTTTCAAAGTCTTCATAATTTGCCTATTTCTTTCACTTGTCTATTCAAACTTTGATGCAAACTCGTTTAAACTAAAATCTAGGTTTGTTGACACAATTGAGTGTTTGAAAGGTAAATTATTAGTTGTATTGTTGTATGTTTCTCCAAATCCAATTAAACTTACTCCACATACAATTGTATTTTGAGGATTGCCAACATACTAAATATGACCCATTCCAAATCCTAACATTTTAGGACTATTTTCAAGGTTTTGTACAGAAGCTACTGGTGCATACATTGGTGAAGTAACCGCTGACATTTTTTGTGGTGTAATTGTCATAACTTTTTTATTTTTTGCACAAGGTTCATCCATGCTAGTGCTAGTGGGATCAACTACAACTAGATTTGAAGATTTAACAAATAATGTGTTGGGATGTCCTTCAAAAGTAGAAGTATAATGTTTTTTCCCCTTTCTAGATAAGTTATCTCCAATCTCATTGGAGAGTCCAATGATTAGTTTACTTCCTCTTTTGGGTGGGTCTAGTACTGGAACTAGATTCCAAATCCCTTCACCACTTGCACCAATGGGCCTTATACCCACATAACCCATTTTTTGTATCATAGTTGCCTCCTTAACATACATTTGTTTAGTAGAATCACTTATTTGAAGATTAACAATATGTCTACCCCCGATTGACCTGGAATCCTGAATACCTTGAATGTCGGATCAGACTTGAAGTCCTTCTATCTTTCAATATCATTGTTACTGCAACTACCAAAATTATATAGTACAGTTGGATGCTCTTTATTAAAATAATTGCTGAAAAGTTCATCCTCCTTAATTTTCTCAAAACCTGCCGATGTCATTGGTTCACCCAAATTTTGCCTCATTTCCAAAAATCAGTCATCTTGGTTTAACACCACAATTCAACTAGCATGCCTCTTTAATTTCTTTCGGCATAGACCTCTTAGAAGGTTGAGATGCTTTCTTGTAGAAATTTAAGTATGTCAAAGGCTCTAATTTGTGTGACTCTGATATGTGCAATGTCATAATTTGGGATGACAATTCTTGCATTGAAATATTATTCTCTGTTGCATGTTTATCCATCTCTTTCTTAACCTCATCCCACAAATCCTTGTTTTTTAACTTTTCTATCAATGACATCTCCTAATGTTGATATTTGCTTGTAGAGTTCCCATTGACAATAAGTCTTGTTTTTATTATGTTTAGGAGATCATAATCCTAGTGACTGGCAAAATCAAAGCCAAAAAAAGTTACCAATTCATTTGCCACTTTGAAACCCTTTCTCTCAAATGTGAGGCTTCAAATTGCGAAAGACAAGGAAGGAAATATCATTTTCTTTTCTTGTCCAGTGAAAAGTTCATCTATGCTCTCCATCTGCCATACATATTCCAATGCAAAAAATCTTTTTGTAACATGCATTGGAAGTTTGTAGGGTTCAATCAGTGAACCATAAAACTTTAAGACAATGTACTTTTCCATGAAGAACTAGTCAACCAATTGAATATGACTTCCTAGTAGAATGCAATCTTTATAAGGCATAAACAATCTAGGCATCGCAGTGCCTGTGATTTTTTAGTAAATAGGTACCAAAAAGAAGTCTACAAAATGGTTTTAGTTTTTATTGTTAGAAATCATCCTCATCTTATGTGTCCACTCATATATTGGACTTGGAGTCTTTGATTTCTTTTGGGTTTTCTCATCAAATTTATAGACCTCAATATCAAGCTTGTTGTTCTCTGTCTCAAATATTGGGTGATGCTTTGCCAAAAGAAGGTAGCACAAGTAATTTGTGAACCTAAATGTCTTCGTCTGGCCTGTAGTTGTAGTTCATTTAATCATTAGTAATTGTTGTTGCATAGATTCAACAATGTGCTGAACAAAATTATATCTTACATCTACCTTCTTAACTGATTGACCTCGACAATGGATATTATAAATCATTTCAAGAACATTGGCCCCCACTTCCTTGTTACTTTCCAATCCTAGACAAAATAATAACAAAGAAATAGTATTCTAAACCCATGGCACAAAAATATCATATTGATAAGGAGGCTTGGGGCTTATGTCCAGTGTAACACTAGTAGAGGACTTTGAGTTTATTAAACCCTTAATATATGAATCTTGAAAAAATCTTTCCAATTTTTCATAAGCCTATGCTAGTTTATCCAAGTCAATGTGCTCGTTAAATGTTTCCAGTTTAAACCCTTGCCCTAGGTCTAATAGAGTGAAAGATTCACTCTCAATTATGGATAAAATTTCCTCTTGAGTGTTTTGGTTTACAATTGCCTTTCTATTTTCATCATAATTTTAAGCAAATAGCATTACAATTTTAGGACAAGGGAATACTTTGGGTACAACGAGGTTTGCTAATCCAGTAACCAAAGAAACTAGTTTATTTGTATGTGCACAAATACTGTTGTTATATTTGTAATAAATTCTCCCCTTCTGCTGATGTTTCCACTTATTAAACAATGATGTCTAATTTCCATGATTCCAAAATCTCCATGGATAGTAGGATAAAAAATATCATGACAGTCATCGATGAAACCTAGGGTTTGTAGCACTTGCCTGAGTTCTTTAATGTCTTTCTTTTCCTTTATGCTTGCACTCGTAGGGGAGGTTTTTGACTTTGTTTTTCCCATGCCTGCTACTGGTTATTACACAAAATTCTTCTTCCAGCCCTATTTAACAAAATTGTAAAGTGTAAACTTAAGACAATTAAAATCAAGATTTCTATTGCTGCAAATTGCATTGATTTAAAAAAATAAAATTTAAATACTTAGAATTGAGATTCAATAATTGGTGTTGTCCTCTGATACTCAAGTTTCACACTTTCAGAATTCAGTCTTTAGAACACAAAATAAATTTTGTCAGTCTTTGAAAAGTTGAAATTTGAAAACCCTATCATATTAAACTCTTGACTTGTAGAACTTTCAACTTCATACTCTAAAAACATAGAAGGTTAATAGTTAAAAGTTAGAATGAAAGTATTAAGTAATTAATGGTTTTAGGTACTTTACTAATACTATGTACAATGTACATGTAAGTGACATAAAGACTCAATAATGTAGTTTTGTACATAACTATAATAATAAAAAGTAAAAATTTATTACATTAATATATATTTTAATTTTGAAATTTGTTCAATGTTCATTTTAAATAAATAAATCAATAGAAATCGAACTTAATTATCGATATGATTTTCGGGTCAATTTGTGGCATGCTATCGCTGTTGTTAAGAGTCATCCGGAATTGTGACACTTGTTAAGGACATGTGTCACAATTTTGGATGTTTCTTGACAACAATGATGGCAGATTCAAAATTTACCCAAAATTCATCCTGGGTGGGCTAGGCCATTGTCGTTGGCATTGATCTGCCTTTTACTTAATAATCATGGCATTGCCAAGTTGGGATTAAGTAATATTTTTTTAAAAGACTAAAAAAATTATTAATAATATTAACAGTCCTAACACTTAATTGAGCTTTGCAATGACTAGACACATGTCACAATTCTAGATGAATTTAGGCACGTGAAAAAACATTCTCCAAATTGTCTCGAAATTCATCTTGGGCCTTTGATCTTTCTTTTAGTCAACGGTTGAAATTTCGAGTAGAATTTTCGAGTACACGTGTCCTGAATTTGGGTGTATATGTATATGTATATGTATATGTATATGTATATATATATATATATATATATATATATATATATATATATATATATATATATATATATATATATATATATATATATATATATATACACACAATATAATAGTTATAATATAATATAAATAAAAGATTTTTTTATTTATTATATAAATGATTTTTTTTTCTATCATAAACTTTTTATTGTAAAGATGATATGAAAAATTCAATGAAGATATATTAAATCTTATAAAATAATTTTAGTGCAAGATATGAAACAAGTGCCACATAGTGGCTTAGTACTTGCCTTTAGTTTTTATATAAATCTAATTTGAATTTAATAAATGTATTATAATATATAAAATATTTTAATTAATTAAAATGTTATATAATTATATTTTTCTGTAATGATGTTAATTTAAATTTAAATTTTATTCATAAATATAATCATTGATATATATGTTCTATTACATATATCATATGGTTATAATTATATTATATTATATGTTCTATTATATAATAAGTAATTATAATATAATAATAGTAATATTTTTATAATAATAATAAATCTTAAATAATTATATAATATAAGTAATGTTATATTATAATTTATAAAAAAATACATTATTAAAATATAAAATATAAACCAATGCACTTACATTAAAAAAAGAAATATTAACATTAATGAATCACATTGAAAATGAAATATTTATCTCTTATATCCGGCCAATATAAGATCTAAATGAATTCATCCAATCATAACTTAGAAAAATATTTTATAAAAATTTTTAAGTTAAATTTTTTGCATCTATGCTATGTAATATATTAGTTTGATAAAAGAAATTACAATGATTTATTCTTACTCATAAAAATAGGAAATAAATTTAATCACTAGTTAAAGTCTAAAATTCAAAATGTATCACAATAGTATCTAGCCCTAAGCCTACTGACAAGTACTAATAATAAATTATAATGACAATAGTTTAATTCAAATAAAATAATTAAAATTAAAAAATATAATTACAAATGCTATATTTTTATTCATATTTATTATTTAGTTTCAAAATTAAAATGTAATATAGTTTAATTATCTATAAATTATTAACATATATTGATAATTGTGATAATTGTTTATAAACATAATTATTAATAATTTTAATCGAGTCTTGACACTTAATTGTCCCCAGATGAACGTAGGCACATGGGAAAATATTTCTCAAATTAGCTCGAAATTCATCTCGGACTGTCGATTTTTTTTAGTCAATGGTCAGGATTTCAGGGAGAATCTTCGAGTACACATGTCTCGATTTTAGGTAGAAATAAAATTTAACTTCAATCATTTAAAATTTGGCCTGAAATGGAGCCACAATCATTGAAAATAATTTAAATAGCATATTAATTAATATAGAGAAAAATATTGAAATAAATATTGTTAAAGATATTGTTATTAATTATTGTTATTATATTTTAAAGTTTACCATGTCAAAATCATGATGTTAATTTAATTATTTACATAATATTATATATATATAATTTATAATTATTATTATAATAGTTATGATATAATATAAATAAAGGATTTTCTTTTCTATTATAGAAATGATTTTCTTTTCTATCATAAACTTTTTACTGTAAAGATGATATGAAAAATTCAATGAAGATATATTAAATTTTATAAAATAAATTGTCATACGATATGAAATAATAATGACAATAGTTTAATGCAAATAAAGTAATTACAATTTAAAAATATAATTACAAATGCTATATTTTTATTCATATTTATTATTTAGCTTCAAAATAAAATGTAATATACTTTAATTATCTATAAATTATTAACATATATTGAAAATTGTGATAATTGTTTATAAACTATTCTTCAACATATAAAATATTTCATAATGAAAAAATGTTAAGTGATAAGATAGGTATGAAATAAAAAATTGACACATAAATTATCAAAATTTTATTTAACTTTGTTAATGTTATAATCTTTAGTTTTCCTTGCAATCTGCTCTTATTGCTCCATTTGTTTTAACCAATCAGATTAAAGAAAAATAGTTTTAAAAATTACAAAACTTTTAATTTGATTATTTTCAATTGAATAATTTTTACTATAAATCATTAATCAAATATATTATATGAAACCATAAAGGGATTGTTGAAACCCTTTTTTTGTTTCTGAGTTCTAACTTTATAACTATTAATAGTTAATTATTTTAAACAAAGTTGCAGACTAACATTTCAATAGTGCATTGAGAATCAAGATGCCAAAAATAAATTCGTAGACTAATAGAAAGTTGGAACAATGATTTGAGAAGCCAAAAACTATTGTTTTCATTGATAATATTTTAGATTGTACAAAGCATAGATATTCAAAATAGCTGATTAAACTAGCTTGGTTTTACTATTTCATAATTTACATTAAACGACAATGCCCAATACAAAGAAAAAATAGATATCTTAAAAATATTTTTTTGCCCTAGGGCAATGCCGCAAAGGTTAAGAAAATGGGATTTAGGAAACAGGGAACAGGGAACCAGGGAACATGGAGGCTAAAAGCATTAGTGAGCTAAGGGGCTGAGGGCTTGAAGCCTTCAATCAGAAAGGTCTTCAAGTCCCTCCCTGAGGAATCTTTTGGAGAAGATGATGTTGCTGAATTCGTCCAACCATGTGAAGTCAGTCTCGTTGACATCGTCCAACAACCACCACTTTTGTAAAAAATCCCTTCTGAGCCGTGCCCACTTTTGATGGCGAGTCAATTGCCATTCATTCATCTTGAGTAGGAAAGGATGCTTTTTTATAATGCTCCCTATGCCTTGCTCCCAACACTTGTTTGCTACATCTACAAAAGAGATGCTAATGCTTGACCCTGGTACCTGCTCAGCCAATACAAGAATTTTGACATCATCTTCTAAAAATGTTATGCAGAAGCATTAGAATGTCTATTTGACTACCTCCAAGGCAGAGAAGAGACACGAGGAAGTAAGAGGTAATATCTATGGACACACAATACCTCTTATCATTTCTTAAGAATTCATGGTGAGGACCATGAATATAACATGGTAGATAAAAGGACTTTGGGCATCTAGCTTGCAAACCATGGCAAGGACATCGTCAGGAATCCTGCCCAAAAAAGGGCTTTTGCAGAGCCATTGTAGTGCATTTCAGGCAAATTGGCATATCCATGACTAAGACTCAAGAAACTCTACAAACTAAATTTTGATTGAAGAATTTGAGAAATGATAATGAAAGAGGAATTGAAGAGGCTATTTAATGGCAGTTGCATTAAATTCTTTGCCATTCACGATCTTTCATATCTTATTTTTTCGTATTCCTATTAATTTTTAAGTGTGCAAAATGTCAAAATGTACTGGCATTAATGTCAGATAGTTGAAAGCACTTGACATTGAGTAAATTCCAATTAGAGATTACTGTGCAAAATTTTCCACGTGTCTCCATTCCAGAGAATTTCATGCAACTCTAAGTCTTTTCAAGCAAGTGTCCCCAAAATGCATTTTCTGTTGTTGATCTCTAATTAATCGACGATCAATAAAACTATTGTATTTACTATTAACAATACGAAAGTGATGGTAGCCGATTTGGTAATAGTGAGACGTAATGACGTCATGACATTATTAATAATAGACCTAAGACAATATGCAAGTTGAAACTTGAAGTTACTACTTAGTAATCAGTACAGTCACTAGCCAATACATGTGCAAATTCACTTTTAGATTAAACAATTTTTCAATTTACCACTAAAGATTAGCTAAGACCATTATTATTCATTTTCCTAGAAAACAAGTAATTCGCCTCTGACATTATTAATTCATTTTTGGTAAGGGAAAAAATAGCCATCATTTATTTATATGTAAGCAAGAAAAAATATTAGTTCGCCACATTTAAAATGGTTTTTGCTAGGGCAAGAAAAAAATTTCCAACATATAATATTATATTTCCCTGTATGGAACAAAAAATTGTCCTCGACATTAAAATTTTCCTGCCCACAAAATGTTGGATTCGCTAGAATTTTAGGCTTTTTTTGAGAGGGGTTTCTTGAAGTTATCACTGTAGAGGTGCTCAATAGAAGCCTTGGAAACCTATTGAGGTGTCTTACAAAGGAGTATGGACAAACTTGAGATCAACTCCTAGGATAGGCAAAATATGCCTATAATGATACTATGAACAAGACTACTGGAAATAGTCCCTTTGAAATAGTTTATGGCCTACACCCTAGAGGCATATTTGTGTCCAAAGAACTAAAGGATGGAGCCAAGAGTAGTGGTTATGCTGAAGACTTTGCACACTCCATGAAAGAGGTGCATGAAATAGTGAGAAGGACTTTGCAAGAGAACATAACAAAGATCAAACAGAAGGTGGATGAAAGGAAGAAATATGTTCAATTCCAGGTAGGAGATCATGTTATGGTTCATTTGAAAAAAGCTAGGCTACAGAAGGGAGTACCACATAGGTTGTAGATGAGAAGATTAGGGCCATCTACCATTCTAGCCAAACATGACAACAATGCATGCAAGGTTGAGCTCCTTGAGGATATTGATTTGTCTCCAATCTTCAATGTTGCAGATTTGATCCTTTATAAGGGTCCTACTCCAGATCTAGAATAGAGCCTTATAGAGGTCATAAAGGAGGTAGAGGACCTGAACTTGACTCCTACACCACCTAAAAAGGCATAGAAGATACTTGAGTCTAGGGCCTACAAGAAGACCAGACATAAAACTTACTATGAGCATCTAATCAAATGACATGGATAAGAAGATGTAGAGGCCACTTGGATCAAGGAGACTAAATTCAAGAAGTTGGGAGTGGATGCAAACTTGCTTAATCCAAGGGTGGATTGAAGTCTTTTCATTTGAGGAGGATGGTGCAGGAGCACCTAGGCTCATCCCTAAAGCTAGTTACAATTTTGGCTTGTACTGACCTTAGTCAAGTCAGTAGTGTTATTTTTGACCTTAGAAGGTCTTTCTTGTGTGTTGGTAGGTGGATTATACTAAGCTCAATCCAACCTAGATGTAAAATTTGTTGAAATATTGCTTGACAACATTTTGACAAAAAGATGTAAAAGTTGTCACAATGTTGCTTGACAACATTTTGCAACTTTTAGAAGTTGCATGACAACACTTGCAAAATTGGATTCTTTTCAAAGCATCATTATGGGTAGTTTCCATAATGGCCTAAAATCAAGGGTAAGGAATATTTAAACATTTAGGATCCTATTTCTTGAGGTAGAGGGTGATGTAATGCAATTTTGAAGTGGAATAGAAGCTTAGATTTCTGATTTGTAGACACAGTTGAGTTGTATTGAGTTTAAGTGTAATTTTATGGATTGTATAGTAGGAGTTAGTGTTGGAGTTGTGCAGTGTTGTTACTTCTAAGCACTTTATGGTCATTACTAGATTTAATTTGAGTTCATTAGATTAGTTTTTAATTTTTTTTTGTAAATAGACTAGTTGTTGGGATAGAGTAGACAATTTTTTGGTTTTATGGCTCCCCCATAGTTGTCCATCGTGCAAATCATCACAACCTAGAGGAATATGGTAGGGAATCCATTGAAGGTTGTTTGTGTGAAAGGAGGATCTTAGGAAAGAGAGTTTTCTATTTTTAACATCATGCCCTAGGTGAGATCAGTGTGCTTGGCTAGGTGCATGAAAAAGTGAAATTGATGTGTCATTGCAGGGAAAAGAGGGAGAGCATAGAACAAATGATGGTAGACTTAGTAGTTCTACAGACACCTAGTAGTTGGATTAGGCATTGGCTAATCTATTCTGGTAGATTTTTGAACTGAAATCAGAGGACAACACAAATACAACCCTATTAGCCCTATTAGCCCTACATTTTAGGAATTCATTGTACAGATGAACTAGGAACCTAAGACCACAAAAATACTCAAGGTCTTAGAAAAGATTATTTGGATATCAAGTTAGTTTTTGGGGTTATTTGGAAGTTTTGAGAAAGAATTGGGAAAAACCCTCTGTTAACCATAGGAAATCTTGAACTCGACTAAAAAAGCCTAGATGCCATCTTATAATGGAGTCAGTTTGGGAGACAAGTAGCTATCTTAGTGATTAATACACCCCCTGTAACACTTGTGAAGATAATATGGTGAAATTGCACTTGGAGACATCCAAGAAAAAGTGAAGGATTGAAGCACCCATAATGATAGTTACCCCTCAAGGTGAAGCACAAGGAGAATAACTCATAGAGTTGAGTTAGGGAAGTATTAGGTGAGGATTTCAAAGACTTTTAAGGTCCTAGAAGTGATATTAGGATCTTGAGAAGGCTAGGACCAATAAAGTCTTAGATAGTAATCGTGCAAGCACACCTTGGAGTGAATCCATCTGAAAGATTAATTTAGCATAAGGGTGATGAGATGGACAATGATGTCGTTGCCTTTATGGAATATGCTAGAGTTCAACAACATGAGGGATGACCTCTAACATTGAGAAACTTCATCACTGGGATCCAAAAGTGTCTAATTTTTTTGATAAAAAAATGATATTGTTTGAGATGGATGTGTGAATTGACAAAAATCTTATTATTGAGGTTACATGATTGTCTATAGAAGACCTTAATTTTTTTTAGATATGGAAAGTATTCAAATGTTGTTGCCAAGAAGTTTCCTAAATTTGTGGATGAAAGAGTGGACTTGGTTAAGCTTTCTAAAAGAAACTATAGGGTAAAACTGAGGTCTATTTTGATAGATCAATTCATTATTGAGATTATGTGTGTTGCACACATTGCATATTATTTTTATATGATTTTATTTTATTTTATAATGTAATGTTGTATAACTAAGAGCACCTAGATGGATGTGCAACATGTAAAGATTCCTATGAGATATACTTGATGAGTTGTATTGTAACATTATGATAATATTTGATATAATTATTTAATATTTGAGAAAAATAAATTAAATGTTGGGTCAATGAGTTAGGTAGCACATGGTTTTAGCACATAGTTTATGTAATACCTTTTGGTGGTTTTGTAGGACTTGCTACTATATAAGAAATTGCAAGGGTAGTTTTTAAGACAAAAGACAAAAAGATAAGATTTGAGCGGGACAAGGCTTGACAAGTTAGCCAAGGGAGCATTTGTGAAGGTTAGAAACATAGCATGGGATGTGTGGATTCATGCTTATTCACATGGATTGCTTGGTTTTTTGCTATGGCTTTGAAGGCTTCCATGGTTGTATTGCAATGGTGTTTTTGTTGAATAATACATTATGGTGGATGCTTTTGGAAGCTAGGTTTTTCCCTTAATGAGAGTTTTCTAGGGTATATCTTTTGTCACATTTTTGTGGGTATATTTCCTATTCTCTTGCATGTGGATTCTAAGTGTTTTAATTACATATTTATTTTAGATCTATTATGGTTATGTGGAATCAATTATATTTTTGTTGTAAGTTTTCTTACAAGTGGTATCAGAGTTATGGTTTTATTGTTATAACCTTAGATTGAATCCATGAGAGGATAAAAGAAAGGGCAAAATATATGAGTTATTTATTGCAGATCTAAGAGTTTTAAATTTTCTATTATGATGGCATCTTGGTAGATTTTGGGCATGTGAAATTGTTGGTCAAATATTTTTTTTTTGGATGTTTCATTCAAATATGGATTTTTTCTTGGGTGGGGGGGAGCTTGTAGAAATGACCTCTTAGACAAAAATAGAGCTCACCATTAGATCTAGGTTAATGTTTCCATAAATTTTGATATATAATATGCCCTAGTTTGGCCATGTAAAGGGAACATGATTTTTTTAAAGTTTCAGTCATGATGATCATCAAATTTAATTCTATCATAATTTTCGTCACAAAAAATAAAATCACAGTGAAAATGAAAAAAAATGTCTTAATAAAATGACCATAACTTTCTCTCAAGATATTAGATTTTAGACTTCTTACAGTCATTGGAAAAATAATTCAGAGCACTACAACTTAGTGTAGGTTTGATTCTATGATTTTTATATTTTGTCAAGTTTTAAGAGCCCAAAAGTTAGATGTTAATTTTGAGCACATATTAGGGCATAACTTGGGCATATGGAGTCAAATTTTAGACTTTGAGTAGTCAACGAAAAGCTCTTAGAGAGCTCTATACATTGGTTCAGAATTGGTGTAGGTTTGTCATGATTTTTTTGGTGATATATTGATCTAAATGGTTTATGCTATATATTAATTGTGGTAACATTGTGAGTTTATGACATTGTATATTTTAGAGATTTAGATTTTATGTCATTGTATACTTAGTTCATAATTCATATTGGTCTTATGATGATATAGTTATCAGTGTTTGATTTAGATATGTATAATAACTTCTTGGGTCTACAAGTTGTGCAGTTTTGTAAATGGTCTAGACTTACATGTTGCATTAATGACTTGTATATGGGTTATCTTTGTCCATATATCTTTCATTATTGATGCATATTCATATTGGTGTTTTGGATTTGGGTTGTCTATGCCTCGAGTCGTGATTTGTTGATTTCTCTTCATGGAGAAGGGATGAGACATTACCAGGTATAGTCATGGTGGAGGATTGCAGTTGACTATTTTATGCTGATTGGTTGGCATATTGAGAGTTAGTTTCTCAATTCATGGATGCGATCATGGTGCCATGGATTTTAGCATGAAATGATTGGATATATAGGTACATCCTTGATGTTCATTGGTTTGGATTCTTAATTTGGTTATGGTGGTATACCTTCTTGGTTGAGGATCATGGCTATTTAGTTTCTTTTGAGGAGCTCATGATGTACACTTTGAGTTTTTTGATGGTTTGATGCCTTGGTTGATCTTCATGGTTAAATGATAGTTTTTCATCATGATGTCATAGATAGGTTGGATACATGGTTTAGTGGGATCTTGTGACAGTGATGAAGTGGTAGTATGGGGGTTAGTTCCTAGTTTGGTTTGTATCTTCTTGGTTTAGAGATCTTGGTTTTTCACTTGGCACTGACATTTTGTTTATGTGAGTGCAGACCTAGAAGATCTTCATATAGGAGATGGATTTTATGATGCCATGGGTGACTCGATACCATAATTAAGTGGGAGTTTTTGGCATTGATATATTTATTGAGTGTTTGCAAAAGTTGGAGGTTTGTCTTAGATCCTATTGCTATAGAAGTGGCTTTGAAATTTGCATGGTGCACTTGTTATCTTCATGGTGTGTGAAGATGGTTGGGCTTTGAGGATACATGGGGTTCTTGGTTATCTTAATGGTGTGTGGAGATGGTTTTATCTTGAGGACTCATGGAGTTCTTGATAAAGGTGTGGTTTATGCTTTAATTTGACATGTTATTCTTGGTGTGAGGATGGTTTCATTATTATGTCATGGTATACTCTTGATACATATTTAGAACTTTGCCATGTTAAGGTGTGTTCATATGAAGCATGTTATCTCTTTGGTTGAGATGGTTTAGACCATGTTGTAATGTTTATATTCCTGAGGTCATGGTTGAAACTATGACATTGATCTTGATTTAGTTTCTTGGTATTGAGTACATTGATCATTTGTTGGATATTTTATGATATTGCTATGTTGCATTTGGAGTTGGCATGGATTGATTAGTCACAAGTGCTCATGGATACTTAGAGACAATGGTGATGTTGATTTCTTTTGAATTAGAGATGTATTCTAGAGGGTTCATTTGAGGGATGGTTTAGCATTGGAAATCTCCTTGTGCATATGTTGTTATGCTAGTTGAGTTTGGGAGATGGTTTTATATTAGGAATATTCCTTGGATTAAGAATGATTATTCCTTGGTTTAAAATGCTTTATGAGTTTGATCTTCTTGTGAGAGACTTACATCCATGATTATTTATATGGTATGGTTTGGGTGTTTTTATGGCTTCTTGGTTGGAGTTTTATGGAGGAGATCATACATGCACAATTTACTATTGATACATGTGATTACCTTTGGATTAGGTGTTTGTGATTGGCATTTCAGTTGGTACAAGATTTTATGATCTTCTAATGTGACAGGTTGGGTGGTTTTACCTATGGATGGATTCTATGTATGTCCAGTAGCAGTAGCATCATTCATGTTTGAGATGCTGGATACTTTGATTTTGTTGCAGGTACTAGGATGGAGCACGTGGTGTAAATTGATCCATGATGGTGGCTGTACTAAGATCGATTGTTTCAATTTTTTATTTATGTGGTTATGGATTGACCCTATGCAATGTATACAAGCTGGAGATTGTTGAGATTATGTGTGTTGCACACATTGCATAATATTGTTATATTGTATTGTTTTATTTTATTATGTGATGTTGTATCTAAGAATACCTAGATGGACCTGCAACATGTAATTCCTATGAGATATAGTTGATGAGTTGTATTGTAACATTGCAATAATATTTGATGTTATCATTTAATCTAAGGGAAAAAAATTAAATGTCCAATATTAAATGTGGGGTCCGTGGGTTAGATAACACATGATTTTAGCACATGTTTTATGTAATATCACTTGGTGGTTTTGTGGGACTTGCTACTATAAAAACTACCACAAGGGTAGTTGTTAAGATAGGAGGTAAAAAGACAAGAGTTAAGCAAGATAAGGCTTGATAGGTTAGCCAAGGGAGCATTTTTGAATGTTAGAAGCATGACATGAGATGTGTGGATTCATGCTTGTTCATATGGATTGCTTGGTTGTCACTATGACTTTGAAGGCTTCCATGGTTGTATTGCAATGATTTTTTTGCTGAATAATACATAGTGATGGATGCTTTTGGAGGTTGGGTTTTACCCTCAATGCGGATTTCTTAGGGTATATCTTGTATCACATTTTTGTGGGTATGTTGTCTATTCTCTTGCATGTGGATTCTAAGTGTTTTAATTACATATTTATTTCAAATATGTTATGGGTTATGTGGAAACAATTATATTTTGGTTCCAAGTTTTCTTACAATCATGACATAATTTGGATGGAAATACCTTAAGAGTGTCAATCCAGGACTCATAAGCTATTGAGAGATAGTGGCTATCTACTCAAGGGATGAAGATGGTATGTCAAGTGGTTATGGATGAATTCTAATTCACATGCTAAAGAATCAAATTGAAAGCTTTTAACTAGTGAATTGAAACTTGTGATTAAAATAACCAAACTCTCTTTTATAAAAGAATTCACACTTGACAAGATTAAATCTATCTTCACTCTTAAATCCAAACTTACTTTATCAATCACTAGAATATCACACCTTCTAATTACACTTGTCCATGTTTTAATTACACATTATTCTAAATACTCCCACTATTGAATATTGAAATTTATGAGAAACATGCCCCTAATGTTTTGAATTAGTTGACAATAATGAAAATGGGGCACAATTTGCGACAGGAAGTCTAGAAAAACAATGGAGACTGTGATAGGAAGTTCGATTCGGCAAAAGATGGTGAAGAAGAAAAGTGCAACAGGAAATTTGGTTTGAAAGTGATAGATATGCAAGTGAAATGCAAAAAAAGATTTGAATTGTATGCAGGTAAGAATTAGGGACAAGATGAGATGGATTACGA
This sequence comes from Cupressus sempervirens, assembly GCA_028749045.1. Classification (NCBI taxonomy): domain Eukaryota; kingdom Viridiplantae; phylum Streptophyta; class Pinopsida; order Cupressales; family Cupressaceae; genus Cupressus; species Cupressus sempervirens. Next base: position 316,600,749 of record CM053788.1, read on the forward strand.
GTGAGAGAACAACAATTTCAATAATCTAATTCTTTGAGAAAAACTCAATGATCAACATTCCCATCACAACCGTAAATAAAATGTTCCACATTCATACACTTAGATATTCTCTATTTTTCTAGTTACAACTTAGCTTAATGAAACAGATCAATGAAATATTAATCACATAAGAAAAAAATCATGCTACTAATATAAACAATCTCACCAGGTTTTTCAAGAGGGGGCCCTTCCTCTGGTTCACAAGGTGAGGAAAAATTTAACACACAACTACTATAAGAAATTCAATTCACCCAATTGATGCATTCATAGAAAACATAATGAGAATGGGGTAAAAGTACAAATTTGTGTCACCATTTGTGATACAAAAACCTATTTTGGTCAAATCTCATTTCTCTATCAAAACTCAATTTTTTTCAAAAACTAAAAATACCCTTTTATAGATCTTAGATTCAATATCATCATTATATAAATTTTTGAGTCTTTTGATTAGTTATAATATGTTATAATCTCAAAATATTATAAGTCGATATTTCAACATTTCAAAAGATGCTCTCTCAAAAAATGAAAAAAAATAGTAAATCATATCAAAAAAATAAAAAAATTATATTTATCACTAGAGGAGAGAATCCTCTTCACGAATATATAATTTTTTTTCAAGAAGGTATTGATTTGATAGGGAAGTTTTGACGAGAGGAAAAAACTGTTGGATTTTGAAAAGGTCGAACTTGAGTACTTATAACAAAGAAAATATACATCAAAAATAATTATTTCTTTTTTTGTTCACTAGCTATACATGTCATCTATAAAATATTTTCAAATCAGAACAAAAAAAGATGATTTGCACATACTTGTTTGACGGGAACTACATCTTATATTTTTTATAGTTAAAAAAGGGACTTCAAAATAAAATAAAATGAATAAATTCTTAGTCAAAAAAATTATAAAAAATATAGGCATAAAATTCATACAATTCTACACATTTCATCAGTTTACATCATCTTCATATTTTAAACACAAATACCATCTTTTTTGTCGTTAATGTTGAACTATCACATTCTGATATCATGTTTCTTTATAAAAGGTGACACAGGTTTGTGCTTTTACCCAATGATCTTTAACAAAGGTTATAATATGTTCACATTACTATGTCTTATAGTTACACATTTGTTAATATAGCTTCAAAATATCTTACTAATTAATAATTGAGTTGTAACCGACTACCTTTATACTACACTTAGGTAAGTCTATTTTAGTCTTGGCTGCAAGTCACAAATGTTTAATCATAAAACTTAACATAACAATATTAACATAAAGTCTTGGTCATAATACATCTGTGGCCTTATACTATCAAATCTAAAACTAGCCTTCCTAAAACAAGATAACAAAATAGATCTGCAATGTTTATTCATCTAATCCAATCGTGTAAAAGCTCATGTAATTTTCCAATCATCCTTGCTCAGTTCTTGTAGCAGAAACCAATCCAAATTATTTACATTTTTTGCACTTAGTGTAATATTTTAGAAAATGTCTTCTACTCTATAACTTTATTAAATCTACTATATTTCTTTAGTGATTAATGGCCTTATAGGGATTAGAAAGGCTTCAAGCATTATAAAAATACATAAGGAACATATAAAAAGAGACCTAAATGCACACCCATTAGCAACTATGATAAGTCAAATACTAAATTAGGAGGGATGTTTTAAAGGTGATTATGGAGTATGCAACTTTTGATGGGTAGTTCACTAGAGTGTTTGGCTACCGTTTCACCCTCCTTAATTATTTTAGGCATTAGGTGAATGTTTCCTTTCCATTCTAACTTTTGTCATCCCTAAATTTCCATATAAGACAACATAGGAAAAGTCATCCATGGTTATTATCTTAGAAAAGAAAGATATTGGTACATAATACTATGAGGAATAAGAGGAATTTCCCTCTCTAAGGAAGGGATACAAGAAATTGAAATTTGTTTCTAAAACCCTAACCAAGAGGTAAAGAAAATATTAAGGGAAAATATAAATGCGTCTCCTTCCCTTAGCTATGGTAAACATAATGGGCACATATAAATCTTTTTCCTCCACACCCTACTGCAAATAATTATCAAAAGGAAGAAAAACAATGATCCCTAGCTCACAAATAAAGGGAAGGCAATGACAACATTTGATCCTCTTGATGGCTTTAGTAAGGATATCTATGTGAGTTCCCTTACCTCAAATGACTCTTACTCATCGTACCCCACCACTAATAGGGAGGATATGCCTAGATTTCCAAGTGAGCTCAATATAGATTCTAATTATTTCATGCCTAACTAAGAGTTTCTAGATAACATTCTATTGATTGCTAGAATGAGGCGATGGATTTTTTAGTATCATTAATGGACTTTCCATGAAATCAAAAAAATTAAAATTAAATAGAGGGTAGTGGGAAATAGACTACACGTGGATGGGTGGTAGTGAAAAGAGTAATGAACAAAGCAATAAAGAAAAGGAATTATGGATTAAAGAGGGAAAAAAATTGGTGGTTGATTTCCGTAACAAAACTATTGATGCACTTGAGAAATTGAAGGAATGTGAAGGGGAAGGTCTCTAGTCCTGAGTAGAGGATTAAAAACATCAAAGATGCACTTCAAGAGCTTATGAACCTCAACCATAAGGTTATCAAGATGATTGTTGATGACATGGGCACAATGATGTGCAATTTGGAGAAAATGTATCAGGGGAAGTTGACAATAGAGCTTGATGTTAAAAAAGGTAAAGGTTCAAAAGAATTAATGTCTCAACCTTGCAAGAGAAACTAGGGAAAATGAAAACTTGAAGAGAAGGGAAAAAAATTCCCCTCGAGAGTTTCAAGAACTCATGAAGGTTGCAATTAATATGAAATAGCTTGACATGGAGGTGGTTGGTACCTCAAAGAACTTGACTTAATGTTTCTCGCTTGCTTTCAATTTTTTGTTGTCTTTCTACCATTGGTTTGTTATGTTTATTTTATACGTAGATGTTTGGTTTGAGATGTATTTATTAATACTAATGCTATATCTTGTGTTAATACTAAAATCTTGTTAACACTTTTTGTTAAGGTTCTTGGGTCCCTTGAGGACCCTTTTTTACTGTAGTAAAAAAAAAGTTTATTATATAGTAGTATTCAATATAATTTATATGTTAATATAATTTAATTTGAAAGGAATCTTATTTTAATATATAATTGATAATATATATGATGATATTGCAATCAATATTTAACTATGTAATTATTTGAGTCACTCATTAACCAATGTTTCATTAGTAGTGGTTCACATGAAACCATCTCACATGAGCATGAATGAAACACTTAACACTCTTTGCATCTAGATGATGGTTGTAGAGGTGAAGTGTCAAGACTTCCTAGGAGGTCACCCATCCAAGAACTACTACATCTCAAGCATGCTTACCTATTGTCATGAGTTTGTCTCAAAACAATATACAATTGAATCATGATTGCAACATCACAATCAATTGGGTAATTGTTTGAGTCACTCATTAACCCATGTTTCATTAGTAGTTGTTCACATGAAACCATCTCTAATGAAATGGATGAAACACTTGGCACTCATTGCATCTATATTATGGTTCTAGAGGTGAAGTGTCAAGACTTCCTAGGAGGTCACTTGTCCTAATATTGCTCCATCTCAAGTCCACTTACCTATTGTCACAAGTTTGACTAAAAAAAAATACACAATTGAGTCCTGATTGCAATATCACAATTTGACTTATTGAAATATGTCCTACTCATCAATATATTTTATATAAAATATAATATTGTGAATAATTTTAAATAGTTACATATAAATAAAAAATTTAAATGCTAAAAATATACCAAAGATAATGAAATCATCAGTCATAGATATATTTATTAGTTTATTATTATTTCAATTACTTTTATATTTAACATAAACTATCTTTATTGTAATTAGTATATAATTGATAATGTTGTTGATATATTTTTTAGGCAAGGGCCTAGAACACAATTAACACAACGATAAAATTGCAAGCTTCTTATCTAGGAGGTCATGGGTTTGAATCTACTTGAAATAAGTAAATAAATAATAATAACTAATAACAACACATAATAATAATTAATCTTAGCTTTGGCCTCTTATCGAACAAAAAAATAAAATTATTGTTGATATTTTTAATATTATAAATTAAATATAATATTGTTAATATTAATATATAAATTGAATAGTTCTAAAATTTTAAACGTTTATCATATATTTTATATTCATTTATTACATTTTTAAATGTTAAAATAAAGATATAATTTCATATCATACTTATTTTTTTAAAAATCTAATTATTTTAAAATATCAAAATAATTGAATTTTAAAGTTATTGTATGTATGTAAATTAGTCAATCTTCTATAATTAAATAAAATGAATATTTTAAAATACTAAATCATTTAGTTTTTCTTCATAATGTAGTTTAAAAATATTAATAATATTAATGATTATATTGTAATGTTATATATTTGAGAGAGTTAAATTTATTTTGCAACAAAGATTGAGCAGAAGATTCATAAAATAATTTTATTACAACATATTTTTATATTTTATGAATTGAAATATAATTTTATGTTAAAGATTGAAAAACATATATTACAATTATGCTCATCTTATAATATTGAAATTTTCTTACCATCTTTTATATAAAGTAATAGTTTATATTAGTAATATTTAAGAAATTGATATTGAATAAATAAATATTAATAATAGTTTCAATTGTTAGCCCCAATTGATAATGTAATTGATGGTGGCAGATTGTCAATTGATAATGCTATCAATGTATGTAAAAGAGTCCTATTAGTTGTTATATTGCCATTGATGTCAAATCTTAGTTGGTTAGACATTATGTTAACTCAACAAAGTACCATATCCTTCGATTGATGAAGACATAAGTGATATGTAAGGTATTCAATGAGTACTTGAATAAGTTGGACAATGGTAATGCAATATTGGTTTGATTATTTTACAATCATTTATTGTTGTAGTGTATTGAAAAGCTCAAGCCTAACTGAGTGACAAGGTTAATGAGGGGAGACTATATTTTCTGAGTGATTGTAGTATTGCCTGAGTGATTGACAAAGAAAAAGAGGAACACAATATTTCTAGAGAGAGTCAATAATAATTGAGTGAGATATTACCAGAGTAAATGTTATGTTTATCAAGTAACAATTAGATGAACAAGATTCAAGAATAGGAATCTAAGGCTGACTTTTGATGAAAATATGGAAAGCTCAAAATGATCTAAGCCATGAGTCAAAGTTTGTTATAAAATCAATGAATGAGAAAGTTCAAGAAGGATTTGATGATGGAGATTGAATGAAGATAAGGGTGGACACAAATTTCTTTGCAAGTTATATTTTCCCAATGTCTAGATTCATTATATGAAGTTTTGATTCTAGAAATTTATTATGAGCCTAAGATCAACAATTATGATTAAGAGAAAAAAGATGGAATAATCTAGAAGCATAATTGAGAAAAAAAATTGAGGAGAACAAGATAGTTTAGGCTATTGAGGATGTTGATGTTGGTTAAGAATTGATTCAAGGTTGCTTGCGATCGAATGCAAGAGAGGAGATCATAGTGCAAAGTTGTTGAAGGTGAAAGAAGATAATTAAGCTATGTCAATCAAGTAGAGTTGTACAATGAGAAGGTCTTAATTAGAAAAGTTAAAAGCACAAAGTGAAAGGAGATCCAAGAGAAAGAAAAAGAAAAAAGATCTAAACAAGCAAAGGTAGTTTCTATTCTTAACTATCATTTCTACTATTACTATTTAACAATTATAGTAGAAAATCTTAGAACTACCGAGTGGACCTAACAAGTCTATGAAATCCTATATGGTAACACTAATTAGTGGTGTTTTCAAGTCCTTTAAATTAGGCCACTCTTTAGGTAGGAACAATGAGTGATAAGGTCTAACAGATCTTTTGGTGAAATCCTCTAACAAGGTCACATTAACAATGTGTATGTAACCTTTAACAAGGTTGGCTCCTGGTAGAGCTCACTTCAAAAGAGTGAAATATTTGGGTTGCTGGTCCTAGGTGGGTTTTTCCCTCACATGGTTTCCATGTTAAAATCATGGTGTCAAATATGGAAATTTTATTTGTCTTGCAAGTTGTTTTACATGTTTTTATAGTTTCCTCCAACTCAGTAATAACTAATCACTAGGTAATAATTAGAAATTTTACTCAGACATGAAATAATGTGGCACTCACATCTGGAATTCAAGGACTCTATTTATTGCTAGTGGAATGTCCCACTATAGGGGTCAATAATGTTTTGTATTTCTAGGAAATTAGAAAGGATAAGAAAGGATGTTACGGGATGGAGAAAATCATCCTTTGGAAATATATTTAAAGATAAGAAGGAGATTGAAAGGAGATTGGAGATCCTTTAAAATGATATGGCTAATGGTACCCCCTCAAATGAAACACAACAAGAGGAACATGACTATCACATTCAATGGAAAATGATTATAGGAGGAGAGAAACATTTTTGGAAACAATGGTCGAGGATTCAATGGCTTGAAGAGGGGGATAGAAACATGAAACTTTTTCATAGGATGACCTCAAAAAGGAAGAAGATAAATACTATAAGTAAGCTATTGGATAACACTGGCTAGGAATTAATAGAGGAGGAAGATATAGAAACATGGATGTCAAACTACTTTTGGGAAATATATAATCCACCTCTTCATAATCCTAACAATAATGTGAAGGAAACACCCTTAAGGATTATGAACCTCCTCATTGATGAGCAGATAAAAAAGGAACTTCTTGTGAAGGTTACAAAAAAGGAAGTTAGTAAAGCTGTGTTTGTTATGGGTCATTCAAAGTTCTGAGACATGATGTGTTCCCCCCAACACTCTTCCAAGAGTTTTGGGAGGTTGTAAAATATGATCTAACCCATGTTGTGTGGGATTTTGTCAGAATAGGGAAGATATTGAAAGAGCTCAATCAAAATTTTATTGTGTTGATCTCGAAAGTTGATGAACTGATTAGATTTGGATAGTTTAGATTTATTAGCTTATGTAACATGATCTATATGATCCTTCCTAATGTGATTGTTTACCGTATAAAACCTCTTCTAGACAAGATCAATGACCCCTCTTAGAATGGTTTTGTCCCTAAGATACAAATTTTAGATGTTGTGATTACTGCTCATGAAGTAATTCACTCCATGGAGAAATGTGGGAACCTAGGTATGGCCATGAAACTTGATATTTCTAAAGCTTATGATGAGGTGAGGAGGGATTTTTTGTTTGAAATTTTAATCAAGTTAGGATTTGGAGAGAAATTTGTGAGATTAATCCCGAAAACTATAAATATTATCTAATTTTCTATTTTTGTGAATGACACTCATGGGAGATTATTCTCCTCTCATGAGGGACTTCAACAAGGGGACCCCCTATCACCTTACTTATTCATCATTGTTGTTGAGGTGTTGGGGAAAAAATTTTGTGGTCTTGGCCCAATAGAATAAAATCAAAGGTATCAAATCAACCTCCTCTCTTCTGGTGGAGGTCCTATAGAAATTTTTCGATGATACTTTTCTTTATGGAATCTCATCAATTCATGAAGCCAAGGCTTGGAAAAATCTTTTAAATCAATATTAGGAGGCATTGGGACAACAAATAAATTACCAAAAGAGAAAGGTTTACTTCTTAAACATGGATAGAGATATGAGGAGGAGAGTGGTTAAAGAAATAAATTGTGAGGAAGTAGAATTACTAGACACCTATCTTGGCCTCTCACTATCTGTCAAGGAGGTCATAACCTAGTTTTGGAATGGTCTGATGGAGAGTATGCGACAAAAACTTGCAACGTGGAAAGGTAAAATTCTCAGTAATGTGGGAAAAATCCATCTCCTCTTGACTTCCCTATAGGGAATTTTTGTGTACATCTTATCTCTCTTAAAAATATCAAGTAGATACAAGGATATTATTGAGAAAATAAAACAAGATTTTCTTTGGTTGGATACAAAGGAGAAGACAAGATCAAATCTTGTTAGTTGGGAAAAGTTATGCAATCCCAAGTCCTAGGGAGGCTTGAACCTTACGAGGATTGGTGACCTGAACAAAGCCCTCATGTCCAAGGTGGGGTGGGGACTGGCTAACAATTTGACAAACTTATGCAAAATTTTTAGAACCAAATACCTAAGGGGAGACTCATTTCACCAACATATTTATAGTAATAATCTTCCCTCAGGGTCAAAAATTTGGAACAATATATTACACATTAGGAAAGTCCTAAAGAAGGGTGTTAAATGGGTGTTGGGGGATGAAGCCACCATTAACTTCTTGGAAGATAATTGGCTAGGGGATGAGCCAATTTCCTGCTTTAGATTCCATCTAGTTATAGATCATTTCACAAGTTTGTTTGGAGGGTAGTTGAAGAACTACATCACTCCCAACAATTACTAGAAGAGATTATGCTTTGACTATTATCCTATGGAGACTAGACTGCTTAGGGAACTATAGAAAATTATTGATAAGGTTCACATCCCCATAGCACCAACATATTTATAGTAATAATCTTCCCTCGAGGTCAAAAATTTGGAACAATATATTACACACTAGGAAAGTCCTAAAGAAGGGTGTGAATGGGTGTTGGGGGATGAAGCCACCATTAACTTCTTGGAAGATAATTGACTAGGGGATGAGCCAATTTCCTACTTTAGATTCCATCTAGTTATGGATCATTGCACAAGTGTTTTTGGAGGGTAGTTGAAGAACTACATCACTCCCAACAATTACTAGAAGAGATTATGCATTGACTATTGTCCTATGGAGACTAGATTGCTTAGGGAACTATAGAAAACTATTGATAAGGTTCACATACCCATAGCTCCAATGGAGAATCTATTACTTTGGAGTCTGGTCTCCTTTGGGGCTTTACTATTATATCTTCTTATACTTTCTACATTGATGAAGGAGACATAACAGATATATGGAGTTAGTTGTGGCACCCATGGATTCTTTCCAAATTTTTTTTTTTGGTGGAAGATTTTGCATGGGAGTATCCTCACCATTGACAATCTTAAAAAGAGAGGTTTTCAATTGGAAAATCAATGTGTTCTTTGTAACAATGTGGAGGAATCCTCCCCCACCTCCTTATACACCATCCCTATGCCAATTCTATCTAGAGTGAGATTCTCTCTGAGTGGGAGGTGCAATGGTACTTTAACTATGATCTCCATCAATTTTTGGATTGGAAAGGTCCCTCCTCTGACCCATTTTTAAGATCCTTCTAGAAGATCACCTACTCTTTTGTGTGTTGGAATATTTGGAAAGAAAGAACACAATAATCATATCTTCCAGTACAAGTCATCTCCGCCCCTACAATGGCATCTCTACTTGGGAAGCTGTTGAAGGAATATAATTATATTTGACATTAGAAACCTCTTCCTACCCCCCAAAGGCTATGATATTAAGTGGGCTAATCAATGGGGCATATCGTGGAGAAATTTTATAATTCCAAAATCATAGCTAGATGCAACACTATCTTACAACCACCCCCCTCTTCATGGTTGAAACTCAACTTTGATGGTTTAACAAAAGATAAGAAGACTGCGATGGGTGGAGTGACCCATGATGAAAAGGGAAGGCTCATTGTGGCCTTTGTTGGAAACTATGGGTTCAGATCAAACAATGATGCTGAGGCCATAACTCTACTATGGGTCATGAATGTTGTGAGCACAATGAATATTGAGAGGCTAGCTATTGAAGAAGACTCCCTGTTAATCATGAATGCAGTGAAAGGTGATGAGAGTATTAATTGGAAGATTAATTTGATTATTCAAGATATTCATGCACTAATGAGTAGACTACAAGAGGTGATGGTGGACCACATCTATCACGAGGGAAACAACGTGGCTGATGACTTGTCAAATAAACATAAAATGTGACACCTTATCATTGCTCCCAGTTGGTGGAAAAATTTATGGTTTAAGAACCATAATGATTTTAATTAGAGTGGTGACACTTGCATCATTATTCTTTATGGAATGTTTATTAGTTGGTTTTATGATATTTGTGTAAGGATGATCCACATGGATATTGTCAGGATGAAGTGGTTGCAAAAGACAGATATACGAATTAGCCATAAATATAACTTTCCCATGCATTGTAAAATTAAATAGTGGCATACGTGGAGTTAGTTCAGCATGATGGGAAACATGCCATACATCTGTGTGAAGACATGATGGAAATGGGGAAATGTGGTACTTTGTAATCATAAAACAATGAGTGAATTTAACAAAAAAGCTATTCATAGTGGCAGTGCCTCTAAACTTTCTTTCATTCAAATTCTTATCTACAACAAAGGCATGTCAATGGTTGAGGAGGGTTTGGTGGTTGAGCTCAGTGAAAATGACATGGGTGCTAGCTTTAACTACATCGAGCTACATGAAATCAAAGAAGATATTAGTAATAGTAAAGAGGTGTGGGTCTATTTGTGAGGAGGTCTTTTTCCATTTATGGAGTGCTATGAAGGGTTTGATGAACATATATCCATGCAAATTGTGGATTCTTGGGATAATAGAAGGGTGACTATTAATGGGATATCCTTTGAAATCATGGAAGAGGTCATAGCAAAAGTGGGTGTTTTATCTCTAAAAGGTAAGAGTTGGAGAAAATAGTCCCGAGTCATAGATGAGGTGAGCCTGCGAAAATTCTTCTACCCTATATTGGAAGAATTGGTGCGTATGCAAGGTGGCTTCTCTAATGAATATCTTCCCTACCCTTGGGATGTGGTCTACTACACTATTATGCACTACATTATGCTTGAAGACAATTTCTAGGTGTTGTACTATTTCCACTCCCCTATATTAAATAATTTTAAGAACCATGTTATAATTTCCTTCCCACATCCCATTATGCATTCCATGGAAATAGTGTTTTTTAATGTTAAAAAAAGGAGGGAGGAAGGCAAATCTTACTATATCCTCCACCAAGCCTTCATGTTTAAACTTAAAAAATTCCTTCAAGCCCTCCACCCATCTCAAACTAATAACCCTCAAGCCATTACCACCCCTTAGATTTCCACTACACCGAGCTCTAGGTTAGTCTCAAAGAAAAATAAATCTACTAAGAATTCCCTTGGAGACTTGAAGGATATTAGTGTAATCAACTTGGACAATGATACTGGTAGGAGCAAGAAAAGCACCAAGAGATCCAATAAGAGATTAAATATGGAGAAGTTTTGAACCCCACCCAAAATGGATTGTTGTGAGTTTAGATTCCATTGAGATGAAGACTAAACCTACCAAGAGGAAGAAAATAAAAAATGGTGCGTACTAGCTATGGATCTTAGAGAAAGGATAATCCTAACCCCTCCCATGTTTTTGATATCTTTAATAATGGTAATCTAACCTTGGAAAATTTGTTTTTGGGTGATGATATCATGTCTCCTATGAGGATTGTTGAGAAAGTTAGTAGAAAGATGGAGGGGACCCCCCCAAGGAAATGATACAGATAATAATAATAAAATTGTTGATAAGTTTAGTAAGTTGGAACCCTCCTTTAAGGACTTGGAAAAAAACTAGGAGACCATGTACTAGAAATTTAACTCCATTGCAAAGTACACCACCAAGGTGATGCATTCAATGACAACAACTCTTTATCTTTTATATGTTAACAAAGACAATGAGGAGGTGGGAAAGGAGCACAAGACCACACATTCACTCTACAATTTCCTAGCAGATGATTGGCTCAAGATCTTGTTGGATAAACCTATTAAGGAAGAGGATGACAAGGTTGTGAAGGATAGCCAAGGAGATAAAGAGGGGATATAGCTCATGTGGTTTTTCTTTCCAGTTTTTGTTAGATTTTGGTTTATTACAATTTTTTTGCCTAGATAGGCTGATATGTATAAATGGACTTACTGTAGGAAGTATGGTAGTATCTTTAGAATTTACTGCTGCTATGGTTTTTGGTCTAGACATTTGGACATTATAATTTGGACTTACATTTATGCTAGTATGATGGATTATGATCTTTTTGTGAAAAAAGACTATTTTTGGCTATTTAGAAAGGGTGTAGGTTGAATTGTTGCTGAATGAGTACCGATTGAATTTCAACCTATTTTAGCGTGGGGTTAGCCCCCCTTTCTTTTGGCTGCTTGCTAATACATCAAAAATTGGAAATTTTACTGATACTCGGTAAGGCAAGGAACAATTAGTTAACAATTTGCAAAGAAGTGAATGAAAGAGTTAAGTGTTAAGTTGAATGACTAAACTAAGTGATTGTCATCAATGTTTATGATGTTTTTCTAGTACAAAAATATTTTGAAGGGACTGTATGATAAATGGACATGATAGATTCACTCCTCATCCTAGTTATCTAATAGTAATGCCATATTAATGACACCCCATATTTGTTCTCATTTTATATTTCTATTAATGACATATTTAATAATATTATAAAAATTAAATAGACATTACAAATTCTATAGTTATCCACTTTTTAATGATTTTAGAACTATTTTGGAATAAAATTTTATAGACAATTTATTAAATATTTTATTACAATATATATAAATATCATATTTATGTATTTAATTACAATTCTCAGTACAATGTAAATATTAAATAATGTATCTACCACAGTTAAATACTGTGTATTAATTGTAGTCAGGTTTAGCTTAAGGTTAGTGTCAACGGTTGGTTAAAATTAATGTTTCAATTCTAATATAAAACTTAGTTAATGTTACAACTAGTTTTGGGACTAATTAGAGTTAGTGTTAGGACTCAAGCTAAGGTTACAATTCAAGGATAAAACTTGGGGTTAAGGGTTTTAAGAATATAATTCAATGATAAAGTCTTAGGTTAAGTTTGAAATTGAGGGTTAAATTAAGCTTTAGTGCTCAATTATAATTGGAGTTAGCATTAATATTATGATTAGAATTAATGCAAGCTATATGAATATTAGGATGCAAATAATGAAATTGTTTTTATTTGCAATCCTAACTATACACATTAATCCCCATCCTAATCCAAGACTAATCTTATCGCCAAACTCTAACTTGAACCTTAAGCCTAAAAAGAAAGACAAGTCAATAGTCAAAGATCAAATCAATTCACTGTACTGTATTTCTAAGTTACTATTTTCTTTCTATTGTAATAAAAAACTATATTCTACAACAAAGTAGTGAGAGGACCTCAATTATTGATTTATGTTTATATGACATCTTTTATTTATACTTTCCACTATATTAGTAATTTTAGGATTCTAATTAAGAGGTGACTTGAATCTTGTATATTGATAGCGTTATGAGTTGACACATAACTAAATGTACATCCAGCTATAAATATAACACATTTATAATCTAAACATTATAGACAAGCAGAACTTCTATCTAAATAACTAAAATGAATCTACCTTTGAAGAAGCATTCCATTGTTTCTCACTTAAAAGATGAAAATGGATCTCAAATATTAGCTAGTAGAATATGTTTTTATTATCAACTCATCTTGTTTTTGACAAAATATCATAATGTATGTTGTGCAAATCTATTTTCTTGAAACTTTTACAACTCAAAGGAGATTATATTTTGGAATTTTTTGTAGTCAAAATTTGAATTATTGAAATATGCATTTACATCATTTCTTAAGTGTCACTAAAAGAACAATATATCTACAATATATATGTCAAAACCAACATGTTCAAGTTTTAAAATCATCAAATATTTTGTATATGTTACTATCCGCTAAACCATTGCACCTCTTTGGTGAAAGCACTAGTTTATGCATTTTTCCATTGGAAATGGAATGAAATTGATAATTACTTTTTGTAGCAACAATGCATAAATAATTATTTGATGGTCTTATCTTTTTTTATAAGATATTTTTATCTCTTATCCACTTTTTGGGGGATGGATCCCACAATAATTTTAACTATAACATTTATGAAATTATGAAAACTTTTTTTTTTGGAAATTTTATATGTTAGCAAACTCTAAACAAAAACTAGTTATTTCTATTACATTGTAGCGAGTTCTAGATTTTTTTCCAACAATTATTTTTTCCCATTGTTGTTGTTGGGACTCAAAATTGCCTTCCCAATTTGAGTACCATTCCAAGCTTTTGAGCCTTATGAGCACTTTTTGCATTACCTAGCTATTTGTTTGAGGCTTAAGAGGTGTTTAATGTTTCTAACACCTTGCATTCAATATATTCATGCATCTTGTGAAGATAAATTACCATTCTAAGTCATTCTGTGAAGTTTTGTTTTGAGCAATGTTCAAATCTACATTTTTATATTGCCATTAATGTTTCTCAGTCGGTACATATTGTCATTAGTTCAAAGTATTATCTGCCAATTTGATAACTTGGGGTATAAATGAAATATTATATGTGAATGGTACACTCACTGACCCTCTCGAAGAGAACCTACCATTTGAGGAATCTGTCAATTTTTTATCAATCCATCTTCAATGGAAAGGGTAAAAATAAAAAATAAAGGGGGGATAATATGTTTTGAGCCCATGTGTTTCTAAAAGTGTAAGAATCTTATCTTCACCATACAAATGAAGTTTAGCTCGGTGCTATATTGTCTTCTCGAATAATGTGTCCATGCACTATGAGAAGTGATGGCTGGCCTAATAACATTTCCAAATGCCCAAGTCAAATTGGAGATACATTTGTAGGTGAATACATTTAGATCTTAGTGCTTATTTCAAGTGGATGTTTGTAGATAGATAAGGAAGGAGAGTTATTGAAGAAACACATGCAAGACTAGAGGTTGCAAAAGTTGTGGTTAGAGTTGCAAGGAGATGCTAGATAAGTACCACATAGTGGAGTGTAAAAGGTGATATGAAGACATTACTCTACTCAACCTGCTTATGTAAGGCAAAGGGAAAAGAAAAAAAGACAAATTAAGAGAGGCAGAATGTGATTGAGACACTAATACATTAGGGGTCAATTTGCGATGACAGGCAAATGTAATGTGTTTTTGGCTTTTTTTTTCAATTTTAGCTCGACGACATCACAATTGCAATGCTAACGGGATATAAGAAAAAAAAAAGAGAGAAAACATTGCTCATTTGTGCCCTTCCACAAGGTTTGCGACCATTGTCTTTGGATAAGTACCAACAAGAGTTTCAATTGTGTTGTCCATTCCAGGTTTGATAATCAGTGAAAGCTAATTTTTGTGAGTGTTTTTACTTTATAGAAGACTAGTTATTGATGTAAATAGTAGTTGATTTAGCTAATTTAGGGCTTAGATGTTACCATAAATTCGTGAAATTTTAGCTTGAGATTTCAAGCTATTTTTGAGATTCTATTTTAGTCGAACATATGGTGCTGGATACATTTATCCTTTTGTTGAGCTTTATGTTATCAATTTGCAAAGACTGTTAAGCTTAAAGGAAGTTTCCATATTAATCTTGTAAGGAGATCTATGAATATTTAAGAAAAGAAAAATAGAAAACATTGCTCATTGGTGCCCTTCCACATGGTCTACGAACATTGTCTTTGGATAAGTACCAACGAGAGTTTCAATTATGTTGTCCATTCCAGCTTTGATAATTAGTGAAACCTAATCATTGTGAGTGTTTTTACTTTATAGAAGACTAGTTATTGATGTAAATAGTAGTTGATTTAGCTGACTTAGGGCTTAGATGTTACCATAAATTTGTGAAATTTTAGCTTGAGATTTCAGGCTATTTTTGAGATTCTATTTTAGTCGAACATATGGTCCTGGATACATTTATCCTTTTCTTGAGCTTTCTGTTATCAATTCGTAGAGATTGTTAAGATTAAAGGAAGTTTTCGTATTAATCTTGTAAGGAGATCTATGAATATTTAAAACAAATACATCTTTCCTAAAAAATCTCCAATTGTAAATTTTGATGAAGTAGCAGAGATTTTATTGATACATGAGAATTTGTTACCTAATTTGTTCTTCAAAGCTATGAGGGATCCATCAGAAAGGCCTCTTGTTCTTTGGTTGAATGGAGGTATATTCAATCTTATTAATTAATGTCTTTCATTTTCATTCATTAGAGCATCTTCAATTTATTTATTTTCTAAAAATTGGGGTTCTAATACTGACAATTAATTTGGGGCTTTTGTAACCCTTGCAAGGCTCGACTGCTCATCCATTGGCTATGGCACGATGTTGGAATTAGGGCCATTTAAAGTGCAAAAGAATTTACCTTCCCTGCATTTAAACCCATATTCGTGGAACAAAGGTTATTATCATTTCTCAATCCATTTTATTTCTCAGTGAATAGAGATTATTTCTATTTTTGTGATTGTTTCTGTCTGAGAATGAATGCTTCAAACAAAGATTAGTGGTGGATGATATGACACATTTCTTTGAAAGTAGCTCAATTTTGGCAGAATATTTGCTGTTTTTCCTTGATTTCTGGTTATGATATACCATCCTTGCATTTGGATTTCTCCTACCCTGTTTTGGCTAAAATTGATTGATCTTTGTCATGGATTTTATTTTTGTTTGCAATTCGGTAAACTGTTTACTTTTCTACAACTGCATCATATTTTTGAGAAGATTCAAAGTATTTCAAATATTGCCATTTTGAAGCCACCCACAATATATTGATTAAGCTGATTTTTGTAGAGGCAAACATGTTATTTTTGGAAGCAACTATGGGATAATAGAAACCATAATATCTAGATGTTGATATCCGAGGATTTTTCAATGAGTTACCATTGAAGTTACAACACCCGCAATGCTTTCCAAATACACCAACACTGCCATGCGTGCCTTGTACCAACTCATCTTTGGAACTCGCACATTTTACACCTAAAAAAAAATCAAAATCCCTCTCAAATATTCTATTTGTATTCCTATTCAAGATATAATACACCACAGGTCCATCCAAAGCCTAGACACAGTGCCACCTGCTCCTTGCTTGTATGCTAGATTGGTAATTATTTTTTGGACATTCTGCTAGAGGTGTTTTCATGGCTATTGTATCAATGCTTTGTGGCATCTAAGTAGTTGTGATTTCTGTACTAAAGATAGCATGGGATGGATTCTACTTAGAAGAGCAGGGATTTGAAGAGTGGGAAGAGGCTCATTGCATTTCTCAAAGTGCTCCTATGTTTTGTGGTGTTTGCAAAGATTAATGGTTCTTTTGGCAATGAGGATATTCATGGAGTAAAGCGCCTTCTAGAGCATTTTTTTATTTTTTTATGTACGTTCAATGTTACTATTTATATCAATACTTTGTGGCACCTGGTTAATGTGATTTTTGTGTTAGAGATAAGCATGGGGTGGCTTCTATTTAGAAGAGCAGGATTTGATTAGGGGAAGAGATTCAATTCTTTTTTCATGGTGTTCCAATATTTTGTGATGTTTGCAAATATTAATAGCAATTTTGGCAAGAAGGTTGTTAATAGTGATTTTGACAAGAAGGTTGTTCTTGGAGTGGGATGTCTCAAGAGGATTTACGGAATAATTTTTGTGGTGTCTGTGGTAGCTGTTCATTTAATGTTACTTGTGCAGAAAATTTTATATCATGCATTATCAAAGCATTGATAAATCTACAATTTCTCTTCATCTTTAAGATTATTTGAGGAATATGTGCCTCTCAAGAGTAGTATTCAGCTAGAGGAATTGGATCCTTGAAATAGATGGGAAAGAATCTTTAATTCAACATTGAATTCCATATGAGCTCTAAATTTTGGTGTAATATCGTGATTCATTTCTAATGCTCTTTTGGGAAGAAATGCATTTTTTTGCTCGTGTTGGTGAATCTAATTTCCAAGTCCATTCCTTGGGATTCATTATACAAGGACTTGTATCCACATGACTACTAGATTTTTTTCTCAATCAAAGAAAATATGGAGCTTCCAACTTCATTTCATTCAAGAATTTTCCTCATGTTGATATAAAATATATAACCAATATTTGTAAATTTTACTCTATTTTTTAAATTCAATCTTTTGTTACCATGGTCTTCATAGTAGTCAAAATTTCAAAAATTTCTTATATCAAGGTCATCTTTGGAGTCATTATACCAATGTGACTCATAATTTTCATGGTCTGTGGGTCAAACTTTCTAAATTTTATTTTATTTTAGTAAAAAATGAGCAATACATTATCAAACTTTTTGCTTTAAAATATATGGAAGATAATATATAAATGTTTCTTTACACATCACATCTAGTTTCCTTCAAATGATTCAGACATGTGTTTTGATTCTTGCATGTGTTATTAGTCTCTTTATCAGGAACTAAGCAATACCCAACATGAATTCAATGGTTGCATTGAAAGCTATCTGTACGCTACATAAACTTTTTTACTTATCTTTGTTCGAATATATGGAATCAATTTTTTTTTAATGTCACTTCTTACCAAAATTATAACATAACATATTTATCTTCGACATCCTTATTGCAACCTTAGGTGCAATCGCTAGTATTTAGACTGCCCAAAAATTTTGATTAATCACCACAGCCAATTGCCAATTCATTCCCTCCACTTCCGTCTTATTTAGATGAAAGTTGGATTCTTTATTTTTTAATTTTTTAAATCAATTTATATATGGAGGATTCATAAATTTAAATATTGAAATTTATCAAAATAGTTAGATCAAATATAGTTAAATCAAAGTAGTGACCTATATTTTTCTTAAAGTTATAGCAGTTTAATTTGATAAAGTAGTAAAGATAAAAATTTAATGGTTATATTTGCCAATGAAATAAGCTTGAAATAATTTTAATGATTTCAAAATTAAAAATCTCATATGTAAACATTAGCAAAATTAGAACTTTAAAATAAAAATACTTGGTTGAAATAAAGAAAAAAGTTGAAGTGGTTACAATGGTATAAGAGTCTTTCATGAAATGAAAATTCTAACTAATCAGATCTAGGAATTAAGGTTTATTTAAACTTGCCAATTTACCTTGCCTTTGTTCAGCTTCCCTCTCCTTGGGAACACTCCTAATTCAACCTTCATCCAACCAACTCTTGATTTCTATATTCAAAGATTCCTCTGATCCTTATAATGCCTCAATAACCTTCAAACAACATAAATAAGGAGTTCCAACCCCTACCAAGCATTAGTTCTATCTCAATCTTCAAAACTACCTTCAATAGGCTTGCCCAATTAGCCCTGTCATGCAAGTAATCTGTACTTTACTCTCAAACTTCCCAAACAACCTAGTAACCTCTTCACCTTTTCAAATACCCTTTACTAATTTCTTGAAACCCTATGAATCTCAATCCTTCAACCCTTAACTACCAGTGTACATTTCTATGGCTGACCCTACATGCTTCTAGGCCTAATTACAACCTAGCACACCATTCTTCTCCAATTCAAGCTTTTAACTAGGGCTTTCTCACAAATAACCCTACATTCACATTTGGGATGCAAACTTTGATCCTACATCTTGCACTTAACATATCTTGACATGTTCGAAAGGAAAAGCATATCCTTAATCAGCCTAAACACTCACTGCTATACCCATGGCCCATGTTCCATGCACCCTTCAACCTATCAACTTGAAAATTTAGTCAACCACCTTGCTTATTCTTCAAAATCCTGCATTATTAGAACCAATTACATATTGTATACGGTTTGGATCCATCCCATAGCCATAGTAACCATAGAAAGTGGATGGATCCACCCAATTACATGTTTTTTTCAATACAAAATAGTGCACTATTTCAGGATAGTCACCTTAAAGAAAGCAAAAGCTGTTAAGAAAGGATTGCAAAGGGTTCTAAGAAAATTCTTAGATGTTCCTAAATACTTCCAAAACATTAGAATATAAGAAACATAAGAAAGAACCTTACTTGATACCAAACTAAATCTTAAAAAACCAGAAAAACTGTCACTGTGATAGTGAATAGCAGAATTCCTTTATTTATTTCTTTTCTTGATAAGGTTGCTACTCCCTTGACTACTACTCTTGTGTCTTATAAAGACCTTACTTTTCTAGACTTTTTCCCATCTAACTCACTCATAAAATTGAACCAAAGACCCCTTGGTCGCCAACTGTCCCTCATGTTAGATTATGGTGACTGATTAGGAAAGTACTATACATACTTCATAATTAGTGGGGGCTGTGGCCAACGTTGTAGCTGACATATTATGGCCGACATATGGCCGACATGTTGTAACCCTAAAATGGATAAAATAATTGTATAAAAGGGTTTAAGGTTAGGTATTTTTATTATGTTGTGATGTGAAATTGCTTCTTGCGGCAGTATTGAGCTGTAAGGGATTACAGACTGTAATCAGGTTGTAATCACTGGATTGTAATAAGATCGAACTTGCTGTTTGGTGGACGTAGCCTAGGGATTGGGTGAAACACATTAAATCTTGGTTCATTGTGTTCATTTTTGTGTGATCTATTTTTTTTTATTGGTTATATTTGCATGTAGTTTTTATTTCTATCCGTGGTTTATCCTAACAAGTGGTATCAGAGCCTAGTTGTTTTTTTAGTTATCCTTTGCAGGAAAGTTTCATGGTTGAGTGGGAGTCTCATGGTTGAGTGAGAGCAATGGCAGATGAGGGTAAGCTGAGGGTTGATAGGTTTAATGGGCAAAACTTCCAATTATGGAAGATGAAAATGGAAAACTATATGTATCAGAAGGATTTATGGAAGCCGTTGGAAGGCAAAGCCAAGAATTAGGGAACTATGTCAGATGCTGAATGGGAACTTTTGGACAGAAAGGCACTTGGAAGCATTCGGTTATGCTTGGCACCATTAGTGGCATTTAATATTACAAAAGCAAATATGACAGAAGAGTTGATGAAAACCCTAGCGAAACTGTATGAAAAGCCCTCCGCTTCAAACAAGGTATTTCTCATGAAGCGTTTATTTAATATAAAAATTACAGAAGGTGGATCTATTATAGATCATTTAAATGAGTTTAATACAATTACTAGTCAGTTATCTTCTGTGGGTATCAATTTTGATGAAGAAATTAGGGCTCTCTTGATTTTGTGTTCTTTGCCTGAAAGCTGGAATGGCTTGGTAATGGCTGTGAGTAATTTTGTTCCTAGATCTAGTACCCTAAAATATGATGATGTGATCGGTGTTGTTTTGAGTGAGGAAACTCATAGGAAATCCTTAGGTGGATCTACATCAAGAAGTGCTTTGAATGCACAAAGTAGGGGTAGAATGACTGAGAGAGGAAGTAACTCTAGAAATCATGTGGGAAATCAAGAGGAAAGTCAAAGGGGAAGAGGTCTCAATCGAGAGGACCAAATGATTGCTAGTACTGTGGAAAACCAGGGCATAAAAAGAAAGATTTCTGGAATCGAAAGAAATATGAAGGAGATAAATCAGATGGAGACAAGGAGGCAAATGTGGTAAGTAAAAAATTTGAAGAGGATGCTTTGCTTCTGTCCTTAGAAAGTGTTGATGATTCATGGGTTTTAGATTTTGGTGCTTCATATCATGCTACACCTCATAGAGGTTATTTCATTGATTATGTCCAAGGGGATTTTGGGCTTGTTTATTTGGGGGATAATGAACCCTGTCAAATTGTTGGAAAGGGAAAAATTAAGATTAAGTTGCAGAATGGGAATCATTGGCTACTACATGAGGTAAGACATGTTCCAAGGCTGAGTAGGAATTTAAGTTTAGCAGGGCAACTCGGTGATGAGGGTTGTGTAGTTACTTTTAATGATAAAAATTGGAAGGTTTCAAAAGGTTCCCTTGTAGCATCAAAAGGTGTGAAAGTAGGCACCCTATATCATTGTACAGGTCATATTGTTCCTTCTACTTTGATTGTTTTAGAGAAAAATGAATGTTTAGAAACAATTGCTATAGTTGAGTAGGGAGAACAAATAGCTGCAGTAGATTCTAATACAGCGCTATGGTACAACAGACTTGGGCACATGAGTGAGAAAGGTATGAAAGTACTTCATTCAAAGAAAGTTTTACCAGGTCTGAAATGTGTTAATATGGATTTCCGTGAAAGAGAGTGAGTTTTGTAAAGACTGGGAAGGAAAACAAAAAGGAGAAATTAGAGCTTGTGCATACAGATGTATGGGGACCAGCTCAGGTATCTTTCCTTGGTGGCTCTCATTATTATGTTACATTTATTGATGACATGGGTTTATTTCCTTAGACAGAAATCTGATGTATTTCAAACTTTTAAGAAATGGAAATGCTTGGTTGAAAATGAGACTGGTAAGAAATTAAAATGTCTCAGATCTGATAATGGTGGTGAGTATTGTAGTCATGAATTTTAATATTATTGCTCCACTAATGCTATTTGTAGACAAAAAACTATTCCAAGGACTCCACATGAAAATGGAGTGGTTGAATGCATGAATAGGACTATAATGGAGCAGGCAAGGAGCATGAGGTTGCATGTCGGGTTGCCCTTACACATGTGGGCAGAGGCTGTCAATACTACAGTATATTTGATTAATAGAGGTCCATCTACTCCTTTGGGCTATGGTATTCTAGAGGAGGCATGGAATGGTAAGAAGGCGAGTTATTCTTTTCTCAAGACCTTCGCTTGTGAAGCTTTTGCTCATATAGACTCTGAAAATAGAACCAAGCTAGAAGCTAAATCAAAAAAATGTGTCTTTGTTGGATATAGGATTAATGAATTTGGTTATAGGATTTGGGATTTTGAAAATCATAAAATTTTTAGAAGTCAGGATGTCATATTCAATAAGAAAGTGTTGTACAAAGATCTGTTGCAGCAACATGAGAAGAAATAAGATGATTACGTAGTGCTGGATGATACTCCAAAAGCTGATGTTCTAGCCATTCCTCATGATGTGCAACAACTGCAAAAACAAATACCACACACACCAGTGAATGTTAGATGATCAATGAGGCAAATTAGACCTCCACAAAGATTTTCTCCCTCTTTGTATTCTATTTTACTTACTGATGCTAGTAAACTTGAAAGTTATGATGAAGCTGTGCAGGTGAATACTAAGATTCAGTGGGAGTCTACAATGAAAGATGAAATGGACTCTTTTCTGAAGAATAAGACATGGGATCTATGCAAGTTGATTGGAGGTAAAAAGGCTTTACAGAATAAGTGGGTTTACAGGTTGAAAGAAGAGGAAGAAGGTTAGAAAAGATTTAAGACCGGGTTAGTTGTAAAAGGATTTGCACAGAAAAAGGGAATTGATTTTGATGAGATATTTTCTCCTGTTGTTAAAATGACTTCTATCCATACTATTTTAAGTCTTGTGGCTACTAAATATTTGCATTTAGAGCAGCTGGATGTTAAAACAACCTTTCTTCGTGGTGATTTGGATGAAGAAATATATATGGCTCAGCCACAAGGTTTTGAGGTCAAAGGTAAGGAGAACTTATTGTGCAAATTGAAGAAAAGTTTATATGGCTTGAAGCAAGCACCTCAGCAATGGTATCTAAAATTTGACAATTTTATGCATGAGCATGGATATAATAGGTGTCATTCAGATTACTGTGTTTATTTTAAGAGGTTGGATGATGATAGCTACATTATTTTATGTTTATATGTTGATGATATGCTTGTAGCTAGGTCTAACATGGATCATATTAAGGGGCTAAAAAACCAATTAGCACATGCATTTGCTATGAAAGATTTGGGGGCAGCAAAACAAATCCTTGGTATGAAGATTTGTAGAGATAGGAAGAACAAAACATTGACGCTATCTTAGGCTGATTATGTTGAGAAGGTGTTGCAATGTTTCTCTATGGAGAATGCTAAAGCTTTTAGCACACCTTTACTTGGTCATTTGAAGTTGACTAAGGAGATGTGTCCTATGACATAGGAAGAGGAGGATAAGATGTCCCAGGTACCCTATGCTTTAGCTGTAGGAAGCTTGATGTATGCTATGGTATGCATTAGGCTAGATATTGCACATGCAGTGGGAGTCATTAGTAGGTATATGAATCACCTAGGTTTTGAGCATTGGAATGCTGTCAAGTGGATTCTCAAATATTTGAGAGGAACATCCAATAAGTGTTTACACTTTGGGGGCTCTACTACTAATTTGCAGGGCTATGTTGACTCAGAATTGGTAGGGGATATTGATACTAGGCAGAGTACTACAAGTTATGTCTTTACTATTTGTGGGGCAGCCATGAGCTGAGTTTCTAGGTTACAGAAGATTAATGCTCTATCCACTACAAAGGCCTGATTAGTCCCCAAGTGGGAGATTGGTAGATTATGGTGACTGATCAGGAAAGTACTGTACATACTTCATAAAAAAATTTTGGGCCGTGGTCGACATATTATGGCCAACATATGGCCAACATGTTGTAACCCTAAAACAGATAAAATACTTGTATAAAAGGGTTTAGGGTTAGGTATTTTTTTATTATGTTGTGATGCAAAATTTCTTCTTGCGACAGTATTGAGCTATAAGGGATTACGAACTATAATCAGGTTGTAATCATTGGATTGTAATAAGATCGGACTTGTTGTATGGTGGATGTAGCCTAGGGATTGGATGAACCACATTAAATCTTGGTGCCTTGTGTTCATTTCTGTGTGATCTATTATTTTCTGTTATTGGTTATATTTGCATGTAGTTTATATTTCTATCCATGGTTTATCCTAACACCTCATAACTGTCACATGACAGTAACAAACACTTTTTTAACAACACTCATTATTTGTTTTGTTATCCTTCATGAGAAGGACTTATAAAACCTTGTTTTTCATTCATAGGGACTTCTAAAAGACTTTTAAAACAACCTTCACACCCCTATAATCTCAACTAATCCATTCAAGCCTTATTTGGCTTATGTTGCCAACATTGGCAATTTACAAGATCTTGCACTTTTAGTGCATTTTACACCAGTTAGAGCCTTATTACATTATGTAAACAATATTATTCATTGCCATCAACCTATAACTCTTCCTAGGACACTCTAGGACTTCAAATGACTTCACAATGACCCCTAACATCACATTGCCTGTTCTTGGCAATACATTACAATTTGACAACTTTACGAAATTCCTTACATTTTGATGGCTTCAATAGCCATAATCTATCATCAAATGACTTGACATGTCTTCTTTAGGCATTGATTTCCCTTGGTACCTTCATGGTCTCCTTCATGACTCCCGGTGTACCCTGTAGGTTCATGTGTCCCTTGGGTGCCCCTGCACCATTGTACCACTTCACTAGATGTGCTTCCTACATTAGCCTTGTTTTTATCTTCAACAATTACATCTTAAGCAGTAGTTGTTAATGTTTGCTGTGAATTATTATCTGATTGAGCATCGGTGATGTTAACTCCCCGAGCCTACTGAGAACTTTGTTTTGGCATTGGTGCATTAGAAATATTAACTACAAATGCCTGCTGAGAATTTTGATCCAAGTTTGTGGATGTTTGATTTAAATTTTCTATCATTTCTTTAGAGGGCAAGACAAATTCCAGTTGTCCCTATCTAACTATTTCATTTCTTCAATATGCCCTGTGGATGTCCCTATCTAACTATATATCTTTTAATTGCATATAATAACTAATTTATGTGCTTTTTCATGACTATGTTTGACTCATATAATTGTGATCTCTCTAGCACTATGATGTCGTTTAATATGTCTTGCTAAAGCTTGTAAATTTTGTTCCTTTTGCCATGTCATGTAATATGTATTTCCTTGTAGCTTATATGTTTTAAAATTTTTGTTAGGCCTTGTAGCTTGTATAATTTGATTGTTGGAGAGCTTCTATAGCTAAGCAAGAAGGCCGTTGCACGAGTTATAGCCGCACACTCGGGTATGAAAATTGTATATTTTTTAATCTAATGTATATTTTAACTAGACTTTTAGCTTATATGTTTTGAAATTTCTTTTAGTGGCTTAATGTTGTAAGGTCTCTTGAAATAAGACCTTTAGGCGGTTGGTCAAAGTTTTACAAATAATCTTATCCACAAATTTTCCTAGAGCAATTGATTGAATGTTATAAAAGGTGATTGGGTTAAATGTCTTAGGAATAAAGTCAAGGAAAGTATTTTTAAAATATTAAAGTATTTAGCTAGGTCTAAGAAGATTTGTGTACTTTTGATAGTTTTGCTTAGTTTATGAAAGTTGTAGACCAAAGTTTTCATAGCCCAATTTTCACTTCTTGCAAAGAATGATCATGTCAGATAATATAAGTGAAGAACAAAATAGGGAGACACTCGCTAGATTGTGGTCTAACTTGAAAAGAAAAGGTGATGGAAAATGTTATTGTCCTTGCAAAATTTGTAAGGTCTTAAATCATAGAAGACTGCTAATCAAAATAGTTAAGAGACATTGTAGGGAGAATGGTCACATTGAAGGGGGCATGACTATCATCCATTGGTAAGTTGTCCATTATATCATTTTAACAATTTATATACATATGAAATCACTTGATGATGAGTTGATGATCATGGTTCATTTATGTTAATCAATTTTATATAGGTTGATCTCCCCAGGGAAGTACATGTTATGAACCACAACAATCTGAAGAATATGGTTTTCAAAGTGGAGGAACATGGAGGTGTGAATATCCAAGGTGAAGATAATGATCCCATGGAAGATGACGATCATGCGCCAGAAAATACAATTGAAGATGATGGTATAAATACATTGATCCATGACACATTTAGTCCAAGCATATCTGATGATGATGATGATGATAGCCTCGATGTACCTCTACTTGAGAAGGCATACAAGCCCCTATACAAAGGCTCCCAAATAACTCTTCTCTCTGCTGTATTTTTGTTGTTGAATTTGAAGGTTATGAATGGTTTATCCAACATAACAATGTCATGTATGTTAAGATATTTCATATATGTCTTTATAGTTAACAAAGGGTGAATAATGTACCACTAATATTGTTTATATTAACAACTTATATTTTTTACTGTAAATTGATAGGCAAGTTTATGTTACCATGATCAAATATTCTACCTTGCTCATATCGAGAATTATTTTCTATTATGAAAGATATTGGAATGGAGTATGAAGCAATACATGCTTGTCCCAATGATCATATTATATATTATAAAGAACATGAATTTGCAACACAATGCCCTATATGTCATATGAGTAGATATCAAATAGATCGACTAACAAAAAAGGTGCCTCAAAAGGTTCTTTGTTACATCCCCATTATTCCACGGATGCGACAATTATTCAGGTGTAGTAGCTTAGCTCAATTTATGGATTATCATGCATGCAATAGAAGTTGAGATGGCATTATTCGAATCCCTACGGATGGTTCAAAATTTATGCACATAGAGGAAATGTGGCAACACTTCAAAGAAGAACCTCGTAATCTCTGACTTTCATTGGCAGCGGACAATGTCAATCCATTTGGAGAGATGAGATCTGTTTACTTAGTGTGGCCTATTTTTGTTATCAACAATAACATTCCTCTGTGGATGTCAATAAAGAGGGAGCACATTATGTTGGCAATGATTGTTCCAGGTATCTTATCATTTGATAGTTATTAATTTACATGTACTTACAAATCTTGTAGTAAAATGATCACAATAATTATGTAATGTTACTATTCATTGAAGTAGGTAAATATCAAGTTAAAGATATGAATGTATATATTGAGCCTCTTATCAATGAGTTGGTGGAGTTATGGAACAGTGTCACTATGTATGACGTGTCTAGACCAATAGGACAAAGACAATTTCAATTCCATGCAATACTTGCATGGACAATACATGATGCTCCATGGCTAACGCATTTTTGTGGTATGTTATAGTGAATTCAAGTTGCGCACGATAATTCTAATTATAAAAATCAACATATTTAATAATCTAATTATATCATTATCTTGTAGGTCTTCAAACAAAGGGAAAATTTGCATGTCCATTTTGTGGTCCAAAGATGAAATCTCATCATTCAAAAAGTTTAGGAAGGCAGGTGTTTGATGAGTGTAGACACGTCCTCCATAGGAATCATAATTATCAAAGTATAGAAAAACATCTTTTCAATGGGAAAGAAGAGACTACATCAAAGCCACGAAGAATGACACCTCGCCTATAGAAGTTGGAATATAATAGAATTAATCATTGAGGTAATGTCATTCCACCTAATGGTTTATGTTTGTAATTTATATATTTCTATTATGATTTTTGTTTACTAATTGTGTAATTGATGATTGTGAAGGTCATCAAGGCAGTACTAACAACCTTCCAAAGGGACTAAAAAGCTATCCTAGGAAATTTAGTAGGTTGCCCTACTACGAGCACTTACAAATTGTGCATTTGTTTGATACTATGCATATTGGAAAGAATATAATAGAGACATTGTGGAAAATATTGGATGGAAGGCATGACAAAGAAAAAATTGTCAAAATTTGTAATGACATTCATGAATCCAATCATGCATTAAGGAATTTCATTCACTCAAATAGCAGTAGAGATCAAATTAATATAAGTGCCCTTCCTTGGTTATTAACAGAGCAGAAAAGTGATGCCATAAAACAAGTCATACAAAAAATTTGATTTCCCATAGGATTTGCTGCGAACATAAACAATCTCATATAAAAAAAAGAGAATTTGGGCCAGGGCTCAAAATGCATGATTGTCATACTTTCGTCAATGTAAGTTATGTTCTTCTGTATTTACAATATATTCATAAGCTACGTGTACTGCTCATTATGTTATGTTAGAAAACAATGAAATGATTGATTTATAATTATTGTAGTACGTGCTTCCTCTATCTCTCCCAGAGCACTTCAACAATAACATCAAACAAGTGATATACAATCTTGGAAAATACATGAGGTAAGCAGTAATATCTATTCAATTTGTTGTATATATTTATTATATTTGCAATTTTTTTTCTTGCTATGTAGTCTATTATATATTATTTTTTAAAGTCTTGTATCTATATATTTTTTGTGACTTGAATCTCTTAATGTAGGTGGTTGTCATCTAAAGAAATCCATAAAGAAGATATAAACTATTGGAAGAGAAGAATTCCTCATTTACTATGTGAAATGAAAAAGTGTCTACCTCCAAATTTTTTCAATGCATAGGAACACTACCTCATACACCTAGTTGAGGAGATTGAATTGTGTGGACCTGTACACACTAGGTCAATGTGGATGGTTGAGAGGCACTTGAAATCTTTGAAAGCTTTGGTTCGACAAAGAGCACATCCTAAGGGTTCTATGGTAGAGGGATATATGGTATACCAGACTATGGTGTACATTACTAAATATCTTCCTAAGTTTGCATCAAATATCCATGTAGATCGCATTTGGGATCTCAAGCCTTTAAAAAAATTAGAAGGGGAGTACTTCATGGGGAAAGGTACATTGAAGAAAGTGAGAGGTAATAAATTATAAGATGTTATTGTAATAAATTATTTCTTAATCTTCAAAATAAATCGGTCGTGAGTTGTCTATTATTTTTTTGTATAGGTGCTCGAGAGAGGGATGCACTACATTTGTATATTGCAAACACTCTTGATTGGATGATGGTATGGATTGAATGATGTCAACATTTTGGTTGCACATTAACATGGGAAGGTGTATCTTCATTGGTTAAAGAAGCTCATCATAATGGAGATTCCAATGTTACGCAAAGGGAAATAGATTTAGCACATGGTTTAAGAGATTTCTAGGTACGTACAAATTTATTAATCACCCGTATGTTTATCAACTCAAGATACAATAATTTTGACATGTTTCATATATTATTGTAGGTTAAACACAAGGCTATGTTCTATAATGGTTAGAAATTTTGCGTCAAAGTGTTGGATGACATGAAGAAAACTTGTGATTCAGGAATAACTGCAGTCTTTCAAGTGACTAATATTTCATCTAGAAATGACTTACATCCTCGAGAGTCTAAAAATCGACACTATGGCATTTTGGATGATATACTTGAGTGTGACTTTGGTTCCTTCAAATTAGTACTCTTCATTGTCAAATGGTATAGGCTACGACTTAATCCAAATGATCCTGATAGAACTATTATTGAACATGATAATGAATTTACAATGGTTAATACAAGGTCATTTGAGCCAGTTGGGGATGAGCCCTATGTTCTTCCAAGCCAATGTGAGTAGGTATTTTACTCAGAGGTTCCACATAAACTGGGTTGGTCATTTGTTGTTAGACATGAACCAAGAGGAAAGTCGATAAAGTATAATGTGATGGAAGAAGAAGATACCGAAGAAGTAGAAGATGATGTAGATGGTGATCATGATCTACAGTTATTGGATGATGTTCCTGACAAAAATTTTCATGAAGAAGAAGAAGAAGATGATGATGATGATGCTACTATTGATGATGATGATGAAGATGATGTTGATGTTGATGATGATGATGTTGATGATGACGATGACGATGACAATGATGACAACGATGGTGATGAGAATGACAATGGCGAGGATGATGATGATGATGACGAGGATGATGATGATGTTGATGATGATGATGATGACGAGGATGATGATGATGAAATTTAGAGGTATGCCATCAATCCTTAATCTATTTAATATTCATTTCTTGATAGAATTATATTTGTCTTATATGGTTACATAGTTTATTCATTATCTATTTAAAAGCTACAAGTTTCAACTATGAATAGAATACTGCTAATCTAAATTAACTATTAATCTAAATTAATTAATTAAAACTATTTAAAACACATATTGATGCATGAATGTATTGAGCCTTATTTTCTTTTAGGTCAAAAGTATTTGTAAGTGTTTAGTTTAGAAAAGGGAATTCATTAAATATCTATAAAAGGGAGTTTTACCTAGAATAAAATTTATAGGGAATACATAATATAAGTGCTTACCCAATTTTTTGGTTAATAATTTTGCCTCTATAGGTGATGTATAGACCCTAGGTGGACTTGCAATCATTCATAACAAGAGGGACTTCCATAGTGTTCTCACAACACCAACCAAGCATCTTCATAAGATCCCTCTCCTTGATCCAAGCCAACTCCATAACCTATCAGAGTGCACACCAAATCCTTATGCCACCTTAGGTTCTACATCTTTGGAATAATCCCATGAATGTCCCTCAATCCATCCAATGGATTCATCCAAGCAATCTAATCAACAAAATATCAAATGCTCACAATGCCTCAATAGGTGCCAAACTTGACTTTACCTTAACTAGGTGTTTCCTCCACCTCCAAAAACATCAAACAACTTCAAATAGCATGTCCCCAAGGTGACTAAGCCCTTAACTCATCAGCTGATACAAAAATCCAGTTTTAACCCTTCACTAGGCCTATTTCCCTAGTAGGCTTATAATGTGAGCTTGATTTAAGTGTTATATTGTGTACCATTTAATATTTTTAATTTTTATGTGATGCTTATTATGGATGTGATTATGATTATGATGTGATTATGCTCATGATAATTGAATTACATTTGCAAGAAACTGAACCCCTTTCAAGAGCATCCCACACAGTCTCATGGATCGATAGGTATAAGTCAATACTCCTTATAGACAGTCTATTTAATACACTTATCAATAGTAAGATTTATGTCTTCTAAGATCTCTCCCATTTTTAGGTACCAGTGAATAGGTATTTGTCAGAAGTGTCTTCCTTGAGTGAGGGAAACATAGGAATAGAAGAGGAAAGTGAGACATGTAGTTTATCTAGAACAGGGAGATTAACTAGAGGTCAAAGGACTAGAAGGAAATTCAATAAATGCATGAAATTTTTCCTTGCTCAAGGGGGGTCATGTTCTTATGATGATGAGAAGGAAGGCGACATCGAGGTGCCCTTGAGGTATCGACATCTATAGAAACATTGGGTACCCAAGGAAATTCCTCCAATAAATACTAATTTTTGTGTTAACGAGAGGATATATCGCATAACACCATCATCATTACATGGTTTGGGCCTATTTTGTATGGACGACATAAAGGTGTCTTACAAAAAAGTTTCTGAATTGATGGAGTATGTTGGACCATGTTACGATTACAAAAGTTGGATGCATATTGTTCAATATAAAAAAAGTATGCGTAGGTATGCCCTCTCAAAAAATTATATACAACAACAAGACAATAATCAAAGTAAAAGTGTGGCTATGGCCAAAAGAAACAAGGAATATTGTGGATTTTATAAATAGTACATGACCTGGGTCAACTATAAAGCAACCCAATTGCATATTTGAGGCACGCGAGGGAAATCGTCTATTCATCTGTGTGATAAAATCAATATGTGTAGGGGAAGAGCTTCTTATTGATTACAATTTGAACCGCATAGATACAAATGAGGCTATTATCATGGGGGTGGTACATACTATTAAACCAACTTCTAATCAATGACTCCAACATACCATTTAGTCAATAAATTTTTGGCTAACATTTTTATACTTGATCTTTGACACAGGGGTACAATATGGAGAAACCACTCGGAGGGGATGCTGGTGATGTTCCCAACTCATCTACACATGAGTAGGTAAAACTCATTGTAATTGTGCAAACTAGATAGAAGCAAAATGTTATTTTTTTAATGTTGTTTTCTTCATTGTTTTGGAGTAATTTTGATAATACTAATACTATTGTTGTCAGAGAGGGCCAGTGGTCCGAGGGAGGGAAAGGAACTTGTAGTCCCTCAGCAGCCTCCCCTGAGGAGGACCCTTTCTATATTGATTTAACAGAGACCGATGACCCGATCGGTTCGATTAAAAAGGTGCTAAAGAAAATTGGCAGAGAAATTATACATTTGGTAACCATAAAGCCCACTACTCAGGAAATAAAAGATAGGGGATCTGAATTGTTGCACACCTCTAAAACCTTAAAAGTAAGTATTATTGAAATTTTTAATTATAACAAGAGTTCAATAATGGTTTTTATGTTATGCTCTTTTATGGCATTAATTAAAATATGGATGCATTGTCTTTACAATTTTTTTTGCGTGATTTTGAGCCCCATTCCCATGATGAGGGTGCTGTAGGTGGTTCAAGTAGATCACATGTTCCATTCCCCACTTGTGTTTTCCACTGAATATATATAGAAATGATCATAATCATTGACAATACATGCTTGAACAATCCTTTTTTTTAATGCTCTAACAATCTTGTGCATGCTAGTCCACACATTCTATATTTATGCATGCTCTAACAATTCTATTCTTCAGCTTCAAATCAATTGTATCCTATGACGACGCCGCCTCCATCTAGGACAACCACAAATCTCTTTTTGACTACTGAGTCGACAACACATAGCTTATAGACATCGACTGTTGCACCATCTACTGGTACACAAATCCCTCTTTTTCTCTCTTAGGACACAACAAACAATTTTTTTTTACAACTTTTTAACATCAATTATCATTTTTTCTTTTATAATTTGTGACAAAGACTTATGAAACTTATGAAACTTTTTGCAATAGGATTTGTAGCATCATTTCCTAGATGTTCCTATGTTCCTAGTATGAGAATGGTGAAGGATTTCATATTGATCGTCAGTGACGATGAAGGCATTCCATTAAAAGTAGCCAAAGTTCCAGGTACTTTAAAGTTATTATTATTCTATAGTGATATAATAGTAATTTAGTTTTTGATCACTTGTCATTGACTAATGATCCCATGATTGTTTTGTAGGGAATGATGGTTTTTGGAAAAACTTGGTGATGAGTGTTTGCGAATATTCGGGCCCACCCTGCATACCTAGTGGAACATCATATCCTAACTAAAACCCCAAAACACTATTTTGATTTCATATCATTGCTAGAATAGTTTTCCTTTTCATCCATTTCTTGAACTATATTAAAGGTAGCTTCACTTCATTTATGAGTCTAACATGTTTTTTTTTACTTAAAAGGTGGAATATCCAAGACAAAAAGTTGAAGGATGATCTTATAGAGAGCATGACCCAACTATTTGGACCTCGTGCATTCGAGAGAAATAAGCTCCTTGAAAAAGCTAGTTTATGTTTGAAGTATATTAGGGACTAGTACAAAAAAAATTTATAGGATAACCCCAGGTACGAGCGTTTGCCCTATGTTCCTGAGGCTGAGTGGCAGGCTCTAATTTTGGATGGAAAGTATAAAGCTGACAAGAAAAATAATATTACACTAGTAGAGAGTACAGCAAGGTATGTGATACTATTGAGAATGTAATTATGTACTAATTAACCTCTATATTTATACTATCTAACATATTTCAAACTTTTCATAGATTTCCTGACACATCAAAGGCAACAAAGGCAAGACTAGAAAAGCACATGACACACAAGCTTGGCTCTGGTAGTTTTTCGAAACTTCAAGCATGAGTTGTAAGTATTAGTAAATGAAAAATTGTATCAAATTTTTTATATAATGTGATGGGAAATGCTAGGATAGACTAGCTTGTCTATGCTCCTAATCCTCGACTTGGATCTCAATGTTCCTCCACACCAATATATGATACAAAGTAACACACTTTGGAAGCACCAACAAACTCCTAGCACCCTTGAACAACTAAGCAATTCAAGTTATCACCCCAATCCTCTATTCTCCACAAGAACATTCAAGGCTTGATTCACCTTCAAACAAGGAACTAATCTATTGTTACAACTGCTCCTTTAATTCATGGACCCAACTCATCACATAAGGTTGCATACTAGTTACTTCTCCCTTGTACCATTCAAGGCCTCATACACCCAACCTTGATACCAAGTGTTTTGGACAACTCCAACCCTCTAACATAAATGGAAACCAAAACAAACATCAACTCAACCCAAAAAAAATCAGGTCTAAGGAAAACTTGTTGTTACCAGTTATAGGGCAGATTGAAGCACTTGACCTTTATTCTACACACCCAACCAAGAGTGCAATTGGATCCTCTAGGACTCCCAAACACCAAAGATAGTTTATAACAACTCCAACACGGCCAAAATAAGGTGTAATAAGGGTTGGAAACCCTGCTAACTATTTACCATTTCCTTTTGATATTTTAACTACCCTCCATTGGTTGATGAAACAATGCAAGTAAAATTCACCATACAGGGCTCAGAGTTCAAGAGATGCCTCACAAAAGAGGATAAGAGAATTGGCTTCCAACAAGGCTATACAACCATGGCTAAATGGCTATGAGCTGAAATCAGTGTGGAAGGTTATAATAATGATGCATCTGAGCCACAAGTAAATAAGCTAAATGAAATTTATTTCAAATTGAATACTTTACCAATTAGTCTATTTGATGTTAAGTTCCAATATAAAGTGAGTATATCTATTTTAAGCAAGCAATGATAAAAAATGCATAAGATGTTGGAATGCAGCTTGACAATCCTTCTACACAATCTGTGGATGCTGAAGGTTTGCATGATGTGCATCCTAATGGTGGAGGTATACATTTTCTATTAAATTTTTTATATGTAATTGCAATTGGTGTTTGGATTAACGTAACATTTTGTATAGTAGCTTTAGAGGATCAAGGGGTCAATGTTCATGAGCATGTTGACGCTGAGTCATACAAAATGATGTGGTCAGATCAGGTAAAGAGTGCCACAGTTATTTTATTTAAAATAATTAAATACTTGTAACAATTATAATAAATTATTTTTAATTTAACTCTTTTATTTGTTATTACAGAGGACCCCCCTTTGCAACATCATAGGAATTTGAGATCATCAAGAATAGAGAATGGAACAACTGATGAAGGGGGAATTGATGATGACACTGATGCTCCTCTTAGAGCTTACATAGAAAAAAGAAATGGAAAGAACAAAAAAAATGATTGTCATCTACATACCTTAATTGATAATGACTGAATTTTATGTCTCAATGAATTTAATTATGTGCTAATGAATGTTCATGAACAATGTGTTAATGTAGAATATTGATGAATGTTTCATGTTAACGAATCTAATGTGTTAATGAATGTTATCATGTGATATTGATTGAATGTTATCATGTGATATTGAATGAATGTTACATTTTATTAATGGTTGAAAGAATGAATGAATGTTAGATATTAACGGGGAATGTAGAGTGATGTTAGGGGGAGGGGGGTGGGGCCAAATGAGCTTCCACCTTCACATTGTTGGCCATGTTTAGTAGAGAATATTAAACTATTCTTGAAACAAAGTGAAGCTTAATTAGATACTAAATATTTCTCTATTTTGTCCTATGTTTAGACTATTGTCGTATATGCATCTAAGGCTTCATGCATTGAACTATCATGAAGTTCTAAACTTGTAGCTTTTTTATTGCATCCTTGGATCTCAACACTATCTTGGGACTGTGTTATCACTAATGATACGATTATTATAATTAACTAGGGAAACCCTTGATCAAAATTGTCTTGGGACTGTGTTATCTAAATATGCCGCTGCTTGGAAGAGGTTATTTTAAGCAAAGGGAATTAGGATTTGATCATATTAGATAGCTTTCTTGAAAAATATATCTAATTCTTGGGCTTCAAATCAATTGTATCCATCAGTTCATGGTCAGATACAAAGCTTACCTCCAAGTTCCAAATCTTCCCACCCATACTCTCTGAATTTTATAGTGAATGGGCCCTCTATCAGTTCACTAAGCATAGCTTCTACTTGTTCCAAGAGAGTATGAGATATTGTAATATGGAACTGTTTCCCATAATCTTTGCTAAGTTGAAACACTGTAAACTCCAATTAGGTTCATGGAGAACATTATAATGTTACTGTACACCTATTTTTAGTTCCTACCATAGGCAGGATACTATAGCATCCAATGCATGCTTATTCTGAATTTTTTCAACCAATAAAATGTTATAATTATTACATATTCCTATTCAAGTATAAAGTTTCATTATATAAATGTTTGTACGGATAGTGAACAGTCAGTGTTCAATTTTTTTAAAAAATTTTAACTGATCAAACAATAAAGTTTTTCTATTGAACTGTATTGTGCAAACATATAGTAGAGTGCATGCATAGAGACATGTATTAATATTGTAAAAAAGCTAGTCAAACAAGACCTATTGATCTGTACTAAAAACCCCTATTTGCTATGCTAAGCATGACCAGTGTTAAGAATTCAATGTAGTTTTTAGAAAAAAAATGGTCTGCATTGAATGTATGTCAGCCATTAGATGCTCCACCACTATAATAATACCTTCTTTCTCCTTCACTGCTTCTTCACTACATCTGATGCAATTTTTGAGAGCATTCTTGTGAAAAATACCATCAGGAGCAGAGCCCTTGGTCAGCAATCTTTCCAGGTCCTGGTGTAGGACTCTCCTAACAGATTCCAGTGATTCATCTCCACAATAGGTAGAAAAGGGCACATAAGACAAAATGCTCTATTTTAGTAGCCTAGAATCATCCTCCATCAGAGCAAGGGCTAGGTGAAGTGGCGTGACTTATGCATTCCCATGTTTTTGAGCCAGCTCTACACTGGCCACTATAGCTCCCTTGGTCTTTCTTGAGCATGTGATATGGGGATCCATATTGTATGGAGTTGTTGCACAACACCAACCTCTTGGATGTGCTTTCTAGGTTTTTAGCTATTGTCTCAGTTGTGCCACACTCTTTGCGTTACTTGTCAGGTAACCTTCTTTTGGGTTTTAAGTCATACTGTGCTTTTTACTCATTTTGTGTCTCTCAAATTTTCTTCATTTGATTATAAATCTAGTTTGTATAATACTTTCTCTTTTGGATGTGTTTGGATCATTCATGATGTCAATCACTCAATGTTGGCTTCTTAACCCTAAACCCTTTATGGTTTTTGGTAGGGAATTTGATGTGCAATTCCAATAGAATAAGATGGTTTATTACAAATTAGTTATCTATCAATTATGTTTCTACCCGCTTCTTGGAAAAAGGGTTACTAACTATGGTGTATGGAAGGATTGTTGATTAAATTTGATGCTAGGGATTATGACTTGGAATACTTTTTGAATCTTTCACGTTCTAAAAGTGATTTAGTCGAACACTAAGGGTGGTCTTTGTATAGTTGCCTTTAGATAAAGGAAGCAGCGAAGGCAAAACACTTTATATTGATGCTGAAGGAACCTTCCGAGCACAGAGGCTTCTACAAATTGTGGAAAGGTTGAATATCTTTTGGTTTCACTTGTACACTTTTCTTTGCAAAATTCCAGCTTCTAAGTTCTAATGCACGTTTGAAACTCTTATAGATTTGGGCTCAATGGAGCAAATGTGCTGGAGAATGTTTCCTGTGCCAGAGCATGAATCTAGGTTGTTACTGGAAGTGGCTTCAATGATGGTAGAGACAAGGTATGGAGTATTATTGTGCTACTCTATATGAACAACTTTTCCTTTTACAAAAACTGGCCTTTGGTACTCTTCTTTCTATATTGGATTAGCTGTTCACCCCCAAATGTGGTATCAATAGTACAAATTGATCTTTCCAAATTGGGTGTTTTTGAATGTAGTGGAATCTTTATTGGAGAATTTCAATTTCTTATCTATAATAGTGCACTGATAAGAAATATCTAATATGTTCTCAGTTTTTGTCCTTGCTCTTTAAATTGGTTTAGATGCATTGTTTCCAATTGTTTATATTTTGATCATTTGCTATTTTTATGGGTTAAGGGCTATGTACTTACCCTTTTGGATTTTGGATTAGCTCCACCTATTTACCTGAATTAATAGCACAACCATCTCATATATATTTTAATGATAGGCATTGGGTTTTTATTATTTTTATATTAATCTTTATAAATGAGAACCGGATAAAAATAGTTAATCTGTCACCGTCTATTATTCACATGCCTTTATCTTTCTATTAAAATTAACCTTATCCTTCACACTTAAGCATAAGATAATATAACTACATTTACAATACAATTTGGGTTCCTGTATGAGATGAAATGGATTATCATGTGGAAAAGGACTCTGAGTCAGTTTTCAACCACTCTAATGAAATTTAGACTTTAATGAATAAGCATGAAGCTTTATACTATTTCAATAATATACTGAATTCTACTATGGAACCGTAGCCTCAAACTAGTTACTAAACTAGATTCTCCCAATGAAAAAGATCTACAATATAACAAAAAATAATAATGGAAAAGGAACTTCAGATACTTTTAATTGGTAGAAAATTAGTGGACTTTGTTTTACCAAAAGAAGGCGTGGCAACTTAGGTTTTTATAATATGATCAAGTTGCTAAAGTGGCCCATACACTTGCTTGAAATATAAAATTTTTATCCCTTTTGATTAGTAAGAAATAGAATACATTACCTTGTCTCTATTAATTTCTTACAATTCTTTTACAGACATCTCTGAAGATTGCTATGTGACATATCAATATATAACTCGGGATTCTATCATATGGAGTTGGGTAAAATATTGTAGATGCTTGGGATTCTAATTTAAGTGTTTTGACAAGTGATGATAATAATAATTTCTTAATTATTAAACTTCTTAAGTTTTAGATTATAACCTAAATTTTTCAGGTAAGACATTCACAACTTACCACTACAGTCAACAAATTTTAGACTAGACGTATACTAGAGTGTTTTATCATTAAAATAGTCTTAAATATAATTTTTTTTTTTTTTTGGTCTTATTTGTGCCCTTATATAAATTTAATAGATGTCTGTCTATTCATTACATGGGGTGCTAAAATGTAATCTAGAAATTGATATCACACTATAGTTATGTCATGTCAAACTACTATATTTTATTACTGAAATGCCAAACTACTAGAGCTTATTACTGAAATGAAATTCAAATAAAATATGATGCTATATGTTCTAGTATATCAAAATTACATGTAGCCATAAATAGCCATGCAACCATAGACATTCATGCCATATTGCATAGCATTGAAATTCTTCTATTTATAAAGGTGAATGGTAGGATGATTTTCTATACTACCATAAATAGGGCATACATTCCAAGGAATAAGGCACTATACCACTACTACCAAGTCTGACAACTTTATATCTTCTTAAAATCAAAATCATTGATGCTACTCCTCTCACCATATACATACATACATACATACATACATATATATATATATATATATATATATATATATATATATATATATATATATGTATGTATGTATGTATATATATATATATATATATGTATGTATATATATATATATATATATATATGTATGTATATATATATATATATATGTATGTATATATATATATATATATATATATGTATGTATATGTATGTATATATATATATATATATGTATGTATATATATATATATATGTATGTATATATATATATATATATATATGTATGTATATATATATGTATGTATGTATGTATGTATGTATGTATATATATATATATATGTATGTATATATATATATATATATATATATATATGTATGTATATATATATATATATATATATATATATATATATATATATGTATATATATATATATATATATATATATATATATGTATATATATATATATATATATATATATGTATATATATATATATATATATATATATATATATATGTATATATATATATATATATATGCTGTTGATCCAGAGATATTTTACTGGCATTAATATGCAGAAATATTTTTGATCCAATTACATATATCGATGTATTCAATCTAGTGCCACATCATTACAATCTTTCTTCATAATATTTGTTTTCATTGAACCTTCCCAATTTTACTGGCTTTTTCTTCCATGGTTTCACTACTTCTATATTTGTAAAATCGGTTTCACTACATGATATTGTAGTGCACAAAATATATATTGCACATTCCTAGTCCACCATAGCCGAAAAAGTGTGTGCATGTTCAAGAGATTGTTTCTATCATAGTTTATCTTTATAAGAAAGCTTCTGAAAAGAGAAATGTAAGGAATCAATTTTAGCAAAATTGTCAGTACTCAATGATTCAAGTAACATAAGTATGACATATTAAGGCCTGAGAAGGAGTGAGGCAAAGGGAGGAGACAAGGAAGGTGAAGCTTCCAACTACATCATTCTCAACTACCTCCAACATCAAACCAAATCAAGACTCTTAAACCCTACATAACTTCATTTGGTCACATCTTATATTTGAGTAGGATGGTGTCGTATTGGTGCTCCTTCCATTATTTCATGATATATTATTATCACTCCATCCAATTGGCTATAGGACAAAGATGATTCTTGAACAACTGAATTAGCAATACAGTCGATCTGCATTGCATTTGGACACTTGGTTTGAGGTTCATCTCATTGATTCCCATTCATCACAGGATCTTTATCTAATTAGACCTTGATAGAAAACATTGACATTTCCTAAGCCCCAAGCCCAAATAATGCAGGATTCAATCTCCACCATGTGACCAAATGAAGTTACGCATGGTTTAGGAGGTTTTTTTGTTTTACTTTGTATCCATTGCAATTGCAACATCAGCCACAAGCATTGCGACGGGGCTACTATAGTGGCGATGCCAACTGCTGTTGCAATTGCCAGGGTGTCCATCACAATTGTGATGTCAGCCACAAGCATTGTGATGGGGCTGTTGTAGCGGTGATGCTAATTGCCGTTGCAATTACTAGGGTGTCTGTCACAATTGCAACGTCAGCCACAAGCATTGCGATGGGGTTGCTATGGCAGCGATGCCAACTGTCATCGCAATTACCAGGGTGTCCATCATAATTGCGATGTCAGCCATAAGAATTGTGATGGGGTTGATGTTACAATAAAGTGGTTGCAAAGTGATGGATGGGTGTCGTAATTGCAATGGTATAGGATAGACGTCATAATTTGTGACTAAAAAAAATGACATCTATTACTGTCACAGTGGCGACACATTGCTATCATAATTGTGACACATAGCCATCACAAATCGATGCCAAATGTATTAGTGAGAATAGTGGCATCTCCATGCAAGAAGAAACAAGGTGCATCATGAAGAAGGGAAGAGCTCTATAGTGGGAAGGAGGGCCATGACATTGAAAAAGAAGCCCACGTAAGGAGGAAGAGCTCCTAAATTTAGAGGATATCCTTGGTTTACTATAGGGTATGTGTATAGAGGTAAGATTTACATCCACTTGTTTTAGTTCCCTTTCATTAAGTGCATGAGAATGAAGGGATGTGAGGACTTGTGATAAACTATTTGATAAGAATAGGGCAGGGCATAGAGAACATGAAAATAACAAAATAGAGGAATAGAGAACAACAGAACTGAGGAATAGAAAGACAAAATTAATATAATAGAGAAATGCTATAACAACAGTATTATTCAATAAGAACTACTAACTTTTTTTTGTTACATACATAAGACAAGAGGCTGAGTATTTATAAGCATACTGCAGACCTCTAGAAAGTTCTTGTAAGCTATGGTGGAGATATGGAGAGATCTGGATAGTTC
This sequence comes from Cupressus sempervirens, assembly GCA_028749045.1. Classification (NCBI taxonomy): domain Eukaryota; kingdom Viridiplantae; phylum Streptophyta; class Pinopsida; order Cupressales; family Cupressaceae; genus Cupressus; species Cupressus sempervirens. Next base: position 316,642,934 of record CM053788.1, read on the forward strand.
AAGATGTTTCTGGACTGTAAATTAAATGCTCACCTACCACATTCTGGAATACTCAGCTACAAGGAAATAAATAAACATTATTTATTCTAACACTCCCCCATAATGTTTATTTTGAGGGGATAGGAACATCCTTGAGTTGTAATAGATCTCTAAATTTAGTAAATTTTACAATAGACAATGCTTTTGTAAATATATTGGCAACTTGATCTTCTGTTCCACAAAAAAGAAGCTCCACCTCTTGACTTTCAATTAGATCTCGAACAAAATGATGATGCACTTCTATATGCTTGGACCTTGCATAATACATTGGATTTTTCACTAGCTTGATAGTACTTTGGTTGTCACAAAATATTGTAGCTGGAGAGTCTTGTGGATGGTGTACTTCTTCAAGTAATCTCCTAAGCCACAATGCTTCTTAAGATGCCTTTGATGAGCCAATATATTCAGCTTCTATTGATGAGAGTGACATCGTTGATTGCTTCTTGTTGCTACATGAAATTGGTCCCAGTCCAAGATGGAAGATATATCTTGAAGTTGATTTTCTATCATCAATGTCACCTACATAATCAAAATTTGTATATCCAACTAAAGTAGGCTCTCCTCCAGATCTATATTCGACGCCAAGCTGGTAAGTATCCTTAATGTATCCTAATATTCTTTTAGCCACTTTCCAATGTTCAATGTGTAGATCTGCCATGTACCTAGATACAATACCAACCACATATGCAACATCTGGTCTAGTTATAGTAAGATACATGGTGTATTAGATGGTTTAAAATCACTCATATTAAATTTCTTTAGTACATCAAGAACATATTTAGTTTGAGAAAGCATAATTCTTCCTTCTTCTTGCCATACTTGTATGCCCAAAAAGTAGTGCATTAGCCCTAAATCAATTATTTCAAAAACTTGCTTGAGTTGATCTTTAGTTATCTCAATATCATGTGTGTAATCTCCTAGTCATCCACATACAATACAATGATAACAACTTTATCATCACAATATTTTACATACACATCTGGATCAATGTTACTTCTTTTAAATCCAACATCTAGAAAGTACTTATTTATTTTTGAGTACCATTCCCTTGGTGCTTGTTTGAGACCATAGAGTGATTTTCTTAATCTACACATCAAATTCTCTTCACCATACTTAATGAATCCTTGTGGTTGTTGCATATAAATTTCTTCTTTTAAGTCACCATGTAAAAATGCACTTTTTACATCCATTTGAAAAATTCTCCAACCAGACTTTGCAGCTGAAGCAACTATTGTACGAATGGAATTCATCTTAGCTACTGGAGCAAAGGTTTCAATATAATCTATACCTTCTATTTGCAAGAAACCTTTAGCCACTGACCTTGATTTGCATTTTTCAATAGCTCCATTTGATGTAAACTTTGTTCTATAGGTCCACTTACAACCAACCACATTTTTTCCTTCTAGAAGTGTTGTTAGTTCCCACATTCCATTCTTTATCAAAGAGTTGTATTCTTCTTGCATAGCTGCTTCCCACTCATCTTTTCCCTTTTCTTCTTTATATGATCTTGGAGTGTCAACTTGCATCACCTTAGTCATAAGAGCATAGTTAGCAAATATATTTCTAGGTCCTTCTTGATAAATTTCTTGGATGCTTCTAAATTTCCTTGGATTTTCATTATCACTTTCACTTGATTCTTCAACTTGAGTCTCTTCCCCTATAGTAGTTTGCACACCTTGACTTTGACCATTGATAGAAGTAGACCTTTCTTCATCAATCAAAATTGGAAAGAAAGATAATGTAGGAGAGTTATCATTCTTAATATCTTCATCAAACCATACGTTTCTTTTAATAAATATTTCATTAGTTTTAGGATTGTATAACCTATATCCTTTTGATTCCTCACTATTTCCAACCATTATGCACTTCTCACTCTTCTTTTTAGGTTTTCTCCTTCTTTCATTAGGAATGTGAGCATATTCCTTGCAACTAAAAATTCTAAAATGAGATACTATAGGCTTTCTTCCACTCGATGCCTCTTCTGGTGTTATGTTCAAAACTGCCTTAGTAGGTGTTCTATTCAAGATATATACTACAGTATGAACTACTTAGGCCCAAAATTTGGCTTCTAGATTTCTAGAATGAAGCATACACTTATCCATTTCTATTATAGTTCTATTTTTCCTTTTAGTAATCCCATTTTGTTGGGGTGAATAAGATAAAATTGATTCCTTTTTTATGCCATGTTCTTTACAAAAATCTAAAAAGACTTTATTCATATATTCAGTCCCTCTATTAGTTCTTATTATCTTTAAATGTTTTCTACTTTGTTTTTTAGTTAAAGCTTTAAATTCCTTAAACTTTTGAAAAAATTCATCCTTCTTTTGCAAAAAATATACCCAAATTCTTCTACTATAATCGTCTATAAAGGTGAGGGCATACCTTGATCCTCCAATTGATGGTGTTTTAAAAGGACCCATTACATCAGTATGAACTAAATGTAGAGGAGTTTTTGCTCTCCATGATTTACCTTGTGGGAAACTTTCCACATGTTGTATTCCCATTTCACATCCCTCACATACTTTGGGGCTTAATGATATCTTTGGAAGCCCATGCAACATTTGTAATCTCTCCATAAGCTTGAGACTTTGAAAATTGACATGCCCCAAGCGCTCATGCCATAACCTGCTCATATCATCATATTGGGTAATAGCACACATATGTTTATCTCCACACTTAGAAGTAAATTCTTGAAACTTGTATAATCCATTCTCCATTTTACCAATTGCAACAACTCTATAATTATGATTGACATCCTTGATTAAGCACTTATCATTGAAGAATTCTATTTTATGTCCTTGACTTGCAATTTGAGATACTGAAAGTAAATTTGTTTTTAATTTAGGGACTAACTTCACATTTTTGAACAAACCATTATCAACTTTGACATCACCAGTCCCTTTAACTTCTAAAGCACTATTATCCCCCAAATATATTTTCTCTATATTATTTTCACTTATTGATTCAAATTGATTCTCATTATGAGACATGTGTTGTGTAGCACCAGAATCAATAACCCAATCATCTTTGAAAGTATTAATTTTCTTTAAGTGCAACACAAAGTGCATTTCTTTTAGAATCACCAAATTTGGGAGAATTACTTATCTTCTTCTCTTTATCTCTTTTCTTCTTGAAACATTCATTTTCTTTATGACCCATTTTGCCACAATAATTATTTTCCATTTACTTCTATTATGATCTATAGATGAAGCACCGTTATTTTCATACTTCAAATTTCTTTCTTTAAATTGATTATTTTGTGACTTCTTATAATATTGCTTTCCTTTCATTACAAATGCTTGAGATACACCATCGAATGATTCTTTTTCTTTAACTTGTCTTTTCTCTTCTTGAACTAACTTAGCACACAATTCTTCAAATTTAATACTTTTTAACTTATCCATAGTATCTAAACCCCTTATAAATGATTGATAAGATCTCAGAAGACTTTGTAATATAATTTGCACAAAATCTCTATCATCTATATCTTTCCCAAGAGAAGAAAGCTCATTTTTCTTTTCCTTTAATTTACTGAAATGTGGAACTATCTCTTGTGAGCTTGATAATTTCATATTATATAACTTAGTAGTGAGAGATAAAATCCACACATCACCTAAATTTTGATATAGATCCTTCAAAATCTCCCATACTTTGACTCCACTTCTCTCATTATGAACTTCTAGAAAAACCTCTTCTAAAAGTGTAAGCTTGATTAGTGCTGCTACCTTGTCCCTTTTATACCAATTATCTTGATCCTGTCCTGGATTTGTAGGCCTCTTTTCACTACCAGTCACAATATCATAACAATTTTGAAGAGTTAGAGTGATTTCAACATGAGGTATCCAATCATAGTAATTTTTTCCATTTAATTTAACTATGGGCAGAGCAACACCAAGTGATTCCATTATCAAATTCTCTCCTTTTTGGATGAGAATGAAAGAGATTTCAAAAAAAACTTTAATGCCCAAATTGAAAATGAAAACCTCTCACCAATTTGTTGAACAATGTCTTTTTCTTTTGTTGTTGTATTGATCTTTTTACCACAAGAATTGCTGATGCTACTCACTCCCAAACTACAACTTGCAAGTAAAAGATTCAGCCAAAAAAATTTATAGCCCAAAGAACAAAGACTTCTCTGATACCATGATAAACTATTTGATAAGAACAAGGTAGGGCACATAGATCAGGAAAATAACAAAATAGAGGAATAAAGAATAGTAGGACACAGGAATAGAAAGACATAATTAATATAATAGAGAAATGCTATAACAATAGTATTATTCAATAAGCACTACTAACTTTTTTTTGTTACATACATAAGACAAGAGGCTGAGTATTTATCAGCATACTGTAGACCTTTGGAAAGTTCTTGTGAGCGATGGAGATATGGAGAGATCTAGATAATTCAAGATATTTTTGGCCTGTAAATTAAATGCTCACCTACCACATTTTGGAATACTCAACTACAAGGAAATAAATAAACATTATTCATTCTAACAACTTGGAGCAAAAAGGGAGATCAACTTCACTCCACATTGATCCAAAGACAAAATCAATTTTCTATTCCTGACACAAAGAGTGTTAGAAAACCCACTCCCATGAATTTTTTATTCCCACTCCCATGTCAAATCAATCTACAATATTTAATGTGTGTTGAAGCATAATCTTTCCTTTGTAGTCCACTCAGACCACAAGGGTTAACAACATAGAGATTATTTCACCTATAAAGGGAGTTCACGATGAAAAGAGTCTGCTGGAAAGTTTCTAACAACCATTTCGAGGAAGTTTGGGTAGAGAATGAAAATGAGTTTCATTCCAAATGCACAAATAAGGTGTCACATTAAAACCAAAAGGATTGTATAGAGATATCTGGGAGGCCCATTGGGATACAACATGAATGAATACAAGCATTGGAGGTTTCCAAGCTTGAGAAATAGAAGCATATATGGAGGCCCGTAGTGATACATACATAAATCAATTGGAATCACATTATCACACATTGAGTGGGAAAAAGGTTTTTTCTAACATTTATAATCATTAAAACTCACATTACAAGTTATCTTAAAGACAATGCTTTTTGAGACAAGAGCAACTTGCATAGGGCCCACATGGCTGGCTAGAGGGTAAAACAAGAAATTTCAACCAAGTACATAAACATGAAATGATGATGTGGTAGTTGACTAGACTTGACTAGACCTACCAGAAAGTGACAAGTGGTGTTAGGTGGACCAATTGCAAGAGGACACATGGAACGAAGTTTGAGGTTGACAGTGACATGGTGGATCCATAGTTGAAGCTCTAGATTTCACCATGTGGCAAGATCTAACAGTAGGTGCGTCCCCGCAATGTGAAGTTACTCAACCATTAGGAAATGTGGGGAAGTGCCTAACCAACATGTGGTAGTGGGCTTGGGTCGGTGATGATGTGGTAGGGGTAGGCTTCTAGTGAATCACAAAGTGCCACATGGTGATGATGTGGCAGGCACTTGATAGGAGATGATGTAGTAGTGACTGAGCAGTAGGAGGTCCAATGAAACACTGCCACATGGAAAACCAATGGACCAATCAAAGGGTTCCAAATGGTGCTTGGTAGTAGGTGATAGAGCAGGTGACTAACCAATGGTAAGGTGACACGTGATAGCTTGGTTAAACTTGAGTTGACTAGAATGGAAAATAGGAGAGAAAAATAAAAAGTTCAAAATCAAATATTTTATTATTTTTCCCAAAAGAGGTCTGTGCCCAATTTTTTAAATCAAAAGGGGACATATTATAAAGTATGAACTTTAGGGACTTTTAAATTTTTGCATTTAAAATTTGAAGTGATATGGAGACTTGTGAACTAGTCTAGGGGCATGATTTTCAATTTGATCCTCTACACATTCCTGATATGCCAACATAACACTATTATATATTGTTGGAACTGGTAGAGAGTGAATTTTCCATATTTGTGGTTTGTTTCTACATAGGAATTTTCAAGTTATTCAGGGTTTTTTCTCAGGTACTCAGTTTTCAACCTCATTCAGGTATAATAGGTCAGATTTGATTTATGATGAAATGGTGAACTGGATGAATACCAAAGACAAGAAGAATATAGTTAGAGGTGGATTTTCTCACCTCCAAGTTAGTTTAGTGAAGGTTTTATCAGAATTTAAGATGCATATCTGATATTTTTGGTTAGAGATAGGGTTTCTCATCAGTTGGAGGGGATATTTTCAGTTTGTTATAGAATGATGATGACATTCTATTTTTATTTTAGTTGTAGAAAGATGAGAGATGCTTTGAAATATCAAAGAATGAAGATTCAAGTGGACACATGTCACTTCTAGATCAGATCAAAGATTTCATTCCTTTCCTATATCTTTCTCTTTCTCATTGATTGTAAGGGTTCCAATTTTTACTGTGAGACTAGTTGGTTCCAATTTTTTGGAGAAAGTTTCTCATGACTATGATATCATTCTCTTTAGTTTTCTCTCTTGTATGAACAAAAATAAATAAAGCTAATATAAATAGTTCTAATCTATTTAGTGGTTTTAGGAGTTATTTACATGCATCTTGAATGTATAGTTTCAAAGAAATGAATACAATGATTAGGAATCTTCTTAGTTTCATTATGATTCTTATCTCCTCTCTTTGTAATATGCAATGTTTTTTGGTTTAGGGACAAACAACTTAGACCCTTTTGCATCTCCTTAAGGTTGTATGTCTTACTATTGGAACAAAGGGCCAAGTAAATGCTTGATGTATTTGATAGGGTTTCTGGTTATTTTAGAAGGATATTTCATGAGAATGAGGTCTTTATGAACACTGATGTATGATTCACAAAGTGATAAGATAGATCTCATATCTTGATGTATGGAATATGATCCGGTGGATAATTTCAGTGAAAATTGAAGTGTCTTCAAATCTCCAAATTTTTGTACCATCAAAAAGATCTCAGTGTCCTGATTCCAATGCAACTTAAACGGAGCAAAAAGGAGTCCGTTCGTGCAAGTTATGCTTGGTCAAAGTTTTGGTCAATAGGTAGACTAGAGGGCTAGATAAGGGGTGAAATCAAACCATCTCAAAAGTGGTCAACAATATATTTCAAAATGAAGAGCTCGATGAGAGCTCTCCAATGGTGTTTGTTTTGTCAAAAATGGACTTCATATGTGAAAGTTATGGCCATTTGAATTTTGGAGGCAAAATGTAATAGTGATGACATCATCATGATATCAGCAGCTCAAGTGATGACACATGTCAAAAATATGAGCAAATAAAATAGTGCCACATGGCACCTCAAGCTCAAATTTGGTGGTTTAAAAATTTGTTGAAGAGGTTTGAACCTCCAACCTCTCATTCCCTACTTTCCCTCCTTGCCACTAGACCACATGGAGCTTTTAACAACTTTGTAGTAGATTTCTTATTTAATCTAGGGATGCCACCAAAGCACTTGATGAGGTTTGAACCTGTGACCTTGTGGGTATGGCAAAATTATGATTACCACTGTGCCACATGTTGAACTTGAAGAGCATGTGGAAAAGTTTCTATTTAACTTTTGAAACAAACAAACCGCCCACTTTTCAAATAGGGCTTATTTGTTATTTTATTAATAACTAAACCCCAAAATTGTATAAATGCCAAAATGTCAAAATGGAAAAGGGGGTGTTTTGTTTTATACCCTTAATTGGTTTTGAGCCAATTTAAGAAAATTATTTTGTATAAAAAGGGGGGTAGGATGTCATTTGGAGGCAATGGGAAATTAAGGGAGACTTGGAGAGAAATTTCTCTTGGTGAAGTTTTCCAAAGAAATAGGGAGATTTTTTTTTCTAGGAGATTTTTTTAAGAGCCATTTTTGTACTTCGAAGAATTGCTATGTTGTCAAAGTGCTAGAAGAAATGGTCTTGGTGCATAATTGTAATTGATTTCTAGAGATTAATCGGATTGGTCATACTCTATTGGAGCCGACCTGAAGACATAGTCACGTTTGTGGAAAACTCCAAAATCAGACTTTGTTTGGACTTTCTATCTTCTTTTCTCTCAATTCTATTTCTTATCTTAAGTTTTAATTTCATTTATGTATAAATGTATTAAGACTTCTACTGAGTTGTGTTTTTATTTAAATATTCAATACTACAATTAGTCTAGATCTGTCCATCAAATCAGAATATGTTATTGATATCATAGATGCATGTGTGTGATGTATGGAACTACCCAATAGATAAGGCACTGATCAGCTACAGGATCAACTTGCTCTTACTGTTGCATATTTAGGGATTTACTAAAATCAAACTTATAGTCATCCATTTCCCTTTCCATTTAAGAGCTGAAAGGATGCCCTCACTTAGCTTATCAATTTATTAGGTCATGTTATTAGCTATTTCATATCTACAATCTTCACATAAGTATAGAAGATATAAGGGTTTTATATACTTTGTTTTAGATTTAGTGTATGCTTTGAATATTGATACCATATGAAGAATCTATAAGTATACCCACCTAGGTTTTCTAGAGCCTGAAGTAGAAGAAGGGTCTAGACTTATAGTTGGCCTAATGTCTAAAAGGATATGTTGGAGATGGGAAGTAGCTACCCGTAGATGTATTCTATTCTCATCGAGGTAATTTGAAATTGTGCATTTCAAAACACCAACAGTTGTGACAAGGTTTTAAGTTTTCAAACTCATTAAAATGTTGGAATTATTTTTGAAGGTGTCAAGGTTTATTTATATGGTTCATTAGTTGTACACTTCTCGAAAGGTGAATAAAATTGGAGGATTGTTTAAAAGTTATTTAAGAAAATATATCAAACTTAATTATTGATTGCTTCATGAGCCCTTGAAATATTCAAACAACCAAAAAAGTCTTGAAATTTCAAAATCTTGGACAAAAATTTCAAGCTTTTAATTCTTCTAAATATTTGGAAGTTTGATTTGGTTTCAAAATGCTGATTTAATATATTAAAAAAGGAGTTTTCCATGCTCATTGGTCAATGTCACTCTTTCAAACATCAATTTCTTGCTGCCAAGACATGTTGTCTTTATTTCCATATCATTGTTGTTTTTCTTGTTTGGTATTAGGGGGTGTGATTTAATTTATTTTTCTTGAGGTGTTTAGGGTATTGAATTATAGATTTTTGTAGCTTTTTTTTGTACATTTTTGTTAATTTTTTTAACATTTTCACTATTCAATTCATCATTAACAAACTTCAAATACTAGAAATATTCTCCAATCCTTATTTTTTTTATTCATTAATATTTCTTCACAACCCTAGCCCATTTTCTTTTCTCAACTCCCAAGCCTAAAAATGAAGTTGAAGTACTAGGTATACATGTTTTATTTTTAACAATTTATTGGCAGAGTAGGTGACAATTAGAATGGACATATTGATATTGATTGTTTCTAGAATAGGATGCAAGAGATTTTTAAGACACAAAATATTATCAATTGTAATCTAGTGAACAAATTCAACACTTTCATGTGTTAAGTACTATAAGGTACAGTAATTAGTTTTGGCAAATTGGCAATAGAATATTTACAACATTATTTTGTCAAAATATTAACTTGATCTCAAGGATTCATCCATAGGATAAATTTTACTAACATGATCATTAAGAGATGCAATCACTACTTTAATATGAGATGTTCTTAAATAATAATACCAAACATTGGTTGATAGTATCTGAAAATTGAAAATCTCATGAATCACCTAAGCATTTATAATGGGCTCATTTGTAGTAGTATATAATATAATCATTTTGCTAAATAGGATAGACAGGAGTAAGGAAACAATTTCTTTTGAATATTAGACATATTGATTTATTATTACAATTAAGTTTGAATCATAGTATATTTTTTTTTAATCAATACTCAAAACAAGGGGGTTGACCCTTACACAGTTATAGTCTAAGGGATGTCAAGAGACCAACACCACATTAGAAAAAGTTTTGATTTTTAAAAGTCAAGGCCTCAAAAAGGGAATAAAGTTTGAATATTTACTTATCTTCCTTAGAAAGGACTCCTAAACAACAAAGGGTCATAACTAGCCACTTACAATACAAAAGCCAGAAGTAAATAGACAACCAACACTTTAAAAGGTAGGGCCAAATAATAGAGGGATTTTGAAAGAATCCCCAATCTTTTACAAAAGGGAACAAAAAGGTATCTAAAATTGCCCCATAGTAAAGAGAAATGTTTTGTGATGTTGAGCCTTATTAAACTCAGAGGTTAATTTCTCTCACTTTATTTGGTGCAATTTCCCCCCAGATTATTAGGATGGGGTTTTGGGGATAGTGCTCCAGGTGCACTCCATGTCACAATACATGGTTGGATTGAGGGGCAATGCCCTCGTGGGGGTTTTTGAGGGGGCAACACCCTCAAAGCCAAAAAATGAATTTACTATTATAAAAGGCATTGAGTGTTATGTTTTCTATTGAATGACTTATTCTAGCCCTAAATTTGTAAGCAACAAAATGCTTGTATAAAATGGCTTAGGGTTAGAGATTTCATAATCTATGATGAGATTATAGCTTCTTGTGGTAGTATTGAGCTGTAAGGAATTATAGATTATAATCATTGGATAATAATAATATTGGACTTCTTGGTGGACATAGCCTAGGGATTGGGTGAGCCATGAGAAATATTTTTCTTATGTTCTCTTCTGTGTGATTTATTATTTTCTGATATTGGTTATATTTTCATATAATTGTTATTTCTGTTTGTGGTTAATCCTAACAAAATACCCCTCCAATCAAACAATTATCCCCCATCCTTAAAACTCCTTCCCACCATAATAGTCATTGAGCCCACCTTAAAAATAAGAGATAATCATGCTAGAGGACCAACCATAGATCTATCATGTGGCCAACAACCATAAAAGGAAGACAACCTAAAGTTACAACCCTCCATCTTTATGAAACAAGTAATGACTATTAGATGACTGAGAGAGTTGGGGGTGGGGGTGAATTAGTAATGTCCAATATCCTATGATCCCTTCAAACACTTTAGTACTAATTCAAACTTCATAAACTTCAATAGCAATTACTTAGAAATCTTATTTAACTTCAAATTGTTAACTCACTATTTCTATTGTTACCCATTATCATAAATTAACTTAGCTTTTACCTAGGTTTTACTGACTTGTAGTAATAAGTTCATAACATGAAAATTAACATGCAACATAACAATAATCATACAATTGACACCATAATTTTTAACGTGGAAACCCTATAAAGGGAAAACACATCTTGGACATACAACCCAAAAGTTTACTTTTCTAGAGTGAGCTTTTTTAGGAGTCAACCTTGTGAAAGGTTTATATACACATTGTTAATGTGACCTAGGTAGAGGATTTACACGAAAAGATCATGTAGACCTTGTTCACTCCTCCTATCTAAAGAGTGGCCTTCTCTAAAGGACTTACAAACATCACTAATTAATGTTTTTTATGAAGGCAAAAATAGGTTTTGAAGGGACCTGAAACCCTTAAACAAAAGCTAAAAATCAGCATTAAACACCACTAGGTTTTACAAGGACATGAAACCTAAAGTTTACCAAGAAAAAAAATCCCAAGTTTTATAGGGGACCTAAAATGACAATAGTAATTCAGTCAAAAAATACATCTAGGTTTTATAAGGACCTGGAACCTAAAGTTTAAACAAAAATCTAGAAATGAAAATAAAAATAGCAAAATAGAACAAACCAACAACTAGAACACCAAAGATCATGACCAACACCTACATAAACTCTTTTATGATCTTCTCAATCTCCTTACCTGCCTCTATAGTGCTTTGGATAATATCAACCATAGGAGAGTTAGGAAGCTTAGGTGCCTTAGTAATCTTTTTCCTCATACTCTACCTAGTTCTCTTACTTGGTCCTCATGGACTTTTCACATCAATAGTATCTGGAGACACAATCTCCTCATTTATTTTCTTTCCCAAACTAGCCACCATAGCACATAAATTGGAAGTAACCAGCTCCATCCTCTGCTCACTATCTTTGATTAATTGATAGAGTTCTAGCTCATACTCTTTAATATTTTTGGGAATGTTACCAACTTGGTTTTCTAGATGGGCTCTCATAGCACATTCGTGATCAAACTCTTTCTGAATATCCCCAATTTGTTTCTTTAGCAATATTATCTCATTTTATAGGCAAGAATCACATTGAAGGGATGTCTCAACTTTGAGCTTGGTAGTGTGAAGGAAAGATAACTTTTCTTGACGAGACTCATGTCTGCATCCATCATCTACCCTATTCACAGAGTCAATAATGGTATCCTTATTCTCCTTTATATTGACCTAGAGCTTAGTGTTTGCATCCTACTTTTGATTTGGCTCATCTTTATTATTCTTGCTCGACTGTACTCTTTCATGACAAGGAATTTACCCTCATTATTCTTTTCAGTATCCATGTCCATTTTCTCCTCACTGAAATTCCTTTTCAAAGGTAAAGGTAGATCACTATGTTTCCCCTCTTCATCCCCTAAAGCTTTCGACCTTGAATTTGACTTAGTTTTCCTATCTTTACTATCCTCCACATTATCCTTGCTAGTAGACATGCCTCTGCTCCTAGAGTAATTATCCAAATTTGAACTAAAGTCCCCCATTTATGTTTTGGAATCATCTTTAGCAGAGTTTTTAGAATCTATTACTTCCTCCAAATTTTTCTTTTTAATCTCCTTTTTATTGCCCTTTTTGGCACTCTTATTGTCACTAGTACCTTCCTCACTTTTAAATTTATTTGAGCAAGGTTCATTACCAGTCACTTTCCACTTTTTCTCCATAACCAGAGAGGGGTTAACAACCTTATTTTTACAATAATTTTCAATAAGTAAAATTAAACCCTTATGGAGCACGGGGCATGACTCTTTCTTCCCATGGGCTTAAAGACTTTGAATGAAAGATTATTTCAAATAAAATAGGAAAGAGACTTTATCTTTGTACCTAAAACTATTTAAGAACAAAAATGAAACTTTTGGACCCTCTTAGATCTACCATCAAGGATAAAATAATAAAAAATACATGATAAAACATCCCTACAAATAACCTTAATTTGGCTCAAGTCATAGAAGTTGTCACTCTTCTCTAGCCTTTTCTCCTCTTCATCACTTTTTCAGAATTTCTTGAAGGTAACATTCAAAATACTGGTCTCCTTTCTAAATTTAAGACCCTCCACTAGAACACCCATAATCTCTGTGATAAATTCCTCAAATAGTTTCATAGTAACCTCATGCAGCGTAACCCTATCTTGTATCCAATTTTTTGAAAAATACTTTGTAATGTGGGGCTTATACCCATGGAGTTTCTCAATATACACTGTAACTTTCCCTTTTTTTAGTGTATCCCACAAAGATGAATTTTCATTCCATTCCTAACAATTATTCGGCTCTTGCTTTCTTGGCTCCCCTCCCATCTCAAATTCAGATCTACACCCGCAACTACTTTGAGAAGCAAAATCCAAAAATAAAATTAAAGTGTATTTAATTTCCAAGAAAATTTTAACCCTCCATATGTGCTGGTATAATCTATAATTACACAAAGGTACCTCCTTGGGATATGCAAATAATCTACCATAAACTCATCACTTCCCCTCATAAATTCCTCAATCTTGAGTGATATTTCCTTTGATACCATGTGTCTTTTCATAATTAACAATTGCTATTAGCTCAACCTCCTTGCTTAGGTCATCTTGCCATCTCAACTTTGATTCTCTATAGACCACTTGATTCACAGTCCAGTTAGTGGCTTTGTTGCCCTTACAAAAAATATTAGAAATAAAAACATTATCAAATTTTGTCATAAGGTCTTTTATATCCATTAAACTTCCCTCAGTACCCCAAGTTACTGGACTCTTATTATTCAACATGTTAATAATATTAAGAGAATCTCCTTCCAACCACAAATTCTAAAATCTAGATTCCACTACCATCCTCATAGTGAACAAAGCATTTGTACCGTAATCTTTATGACTAGTGTACTTACATATAGGTATTGTAATGGAATCCACTACCTTACTATAATGATCTCTCAAAATACCTCCAGATCCTACTTTTCTAGGATTCCCTTTAGATAAATCATCAAGATTGCCTTTAATCACACCCAAAGGTGGAGATTTCCACTTTACATACTATCTCTAGTCATCTTGTTTTATCTTAGTACCTTTTCCATTCATATGATTACTTATTTGGGTAGCATCAAACATTTTCATTTGAGATTTGAAGTTCTCTTTGATGGATCTAATAATATTTTGACCCAAAATCCAATTAGAAGTTTCCTTATTTCTAAAAATTATATTATTTCTCTCTTTCAAGATACCCCACCAGAGATGAGGAAGAGAAATCTTCCAAAGAAAATCAATATCATCATCCTTTGTGGGACATGTCCAGCTCTAAAAACATTGATCAATGTTATCATGCTAAACCCACTCAATATTCCAGCAGTGAAGGAGATGACTCTAGATATTTTGGCTAAACCTGCAATTTAAAAAGAGGCGATTCCTATCTTTAGAATCCACCTTGAAAAGACAACACTTGTTGAACAAATAAATCCCTCTTTTTTGCAAGTTATCCAGAGTCAGAATTTTGCTTTGAAGGATAGTCCAAAAAAAGATATTGATTTTACGAATAAGTCCTTTAATCCATGCTTTAGCTCACACTGGAGGATTTTATTTCTTCTCCAATCTAAAAATAGAGGATATCTTGAAGCATCATCTAGGTTCAATCCTCTAAAAAATAATATCCTCTTTTTGTGGATAAAGGCTATAAGAATTCAAAGCCAATTGGATGCTGGAAAAATCATGATTAATCTCAACAATATTAACCCACTGACTGTTAATCTAATAATTCTCCACAAAATTTTCATAAGTCTATTTACATATATAAAAAGAAGTCCAATCCTCAAAATCCTCAACCAAAGGATGATCCAAGAGCCACTTATCATCCCAAAATCTAACTTTACTCCCATTACCCACTTTTTATTTACATCCTTTATTTAAAATATTTTTAGCTCCCTAGACCACATTCCAAATAGTAGAAAATGAAGGAACATTAGGTTAGGATAGAAAATTAAAAAAAGAAGCCTCATATAGGTACTTTGATTCCATATGGAACTCCATGCCTTATTATCATGATAGAATCTCCATCCTTGTTTAGCTAATAAGGATTTATTCATACTTCTTATAGATCTAATACCCAATCCACCTTCCATTTTGGGTTTACAGATCTTTTCCTAAGCTATCAAGGCCATTCTCTTCTTTTCCTCTATTCTAGACCAAAGAAAATTCCTTTTATTTTTATTGATAACATCTGCAAATTTAGCTGGAATCCTATAGAGGCTCAAAGAATACGTAGGGATACTTTGAAGACAAGCTTTGAGAAGAGTAACTTTACCAACTTGACTCAACATATTACCTTTCCACCCCAAAAGTTTCTTATTGAATTTCTTAACAAGATCCTCCCAAAAAATATCTGAAGGAGCAAGCCCCAGGGGAGATTGAGATAAGTACACAGAAGAGATCCTATAGAGAAACCAACAATATTAGCAATCTTTCCCTATCTGAAAGTAAGAGTATTAATAAAAAATAAGGAGCGTTCCAATTAATCAACTATCCAGAAGAAGAGGAATAAAGATTAAGGGCCTTTTAAAGATTTCTCGCCTCCCTAACATCAACTATACCAAGGAAAATGTTATCATCCACAAATTATTTGTGAGAACAAAAAAAGAGGATGAGATGAAGGTTTCAAACCTTGAATTTCCCCTTTTGAAACCAACTTCCCAATATATTTGCCCAAGTAATCAACCATAATAGTAAAGAGAATTGGAGATAAAGGATCACCCTACCTCAACCCCCTTGAGGGTTTAAAGAAATCTATAGATCTCCCATTGACAAGAACAATAATAGAAGTTGTAGAAACCATCTGAATAATAAGCTTAATCACATTGACACTAAAACCAAAAGAAAGTAAGATCTAATAGAGCAAAGACTATTGAACTCTATCATAGGTTTTAGCTATATCAACTTTCATAATCAAACATTGGTTGTTAGAAAGAGATGAAGAATGAATATTTTCATGCACAAAAATTATAGAGTTAAGGATTTTTCTACTAGGAATAAAACCATTCTATGGCTTAGAAATCAAATTAGGAAGAAATTTCAACAATCTCAAAGTAAGGACTTTAGAAATGATTTTATAAATCAAATTGCAGAGACTAATAGGTTTGAACTGATCCAGAAAATCGAATCTAATATTCTTTGGAATCAAGCAAAGGAAGGTAGAGTTAACTTTCTTTAGCATTCTTTTAGCCCCACAGAATTCTTTGACAACATCACATACATCTTTGTCAACTAATTTCCACTCTTTCTAAAAGAAAAGCATAGGAAATCCATCTTGCCTTGGTGACTTATCTCCTTCAAGTGAACAAACAACTTAAAAGATTTCCTCTCCCTTAGTAATAACACACAAAAGTTTATCCTTCTCAAAGGTGACCAAAGAGGGAATTGTGTCTAGCAACTTAACCTATTTAGTTTCATCAATATATAGGTCTGAAGACCATAGGAAAAAAAAAAAGGAAATAATTTCATTAGAAATATATTTTTCATTAGTGATTTTATGTCTTCCTTTAGTGAGATTGGAAATGCAATTTTTGGCTCTGTGTTTCAAAATATAAAAATGGAATTTTTTTGTATTTGTTTCTCCTTCTTTGAGCCAAATGGATCTGGACCTTTGTCTCCAATAGATCTCTTCTTTAGAAATGATGTCATGGTACTCCACCAATTTTTTATTTTCTTCCTTCACCAAATCCATCGAGTATCCTTCCTACTAAATTCTATCTTGGACAACATTTAGATCATCTTTAATATTGCTTTACTTTCAAAGATATTCCAAAAATATCTTTTATTCCATTCCCTAACTTTAATTTTAACATTTTTGAGTTTAGAAGCCATAGGTAATAAAGCCATTCCTTCAATATTAATGTTCCACCATTCTTCTAGCCGATCCTCAAACTGTGGATGTTGCATCCACATTTTCTCAAATCTAAATAGGAAGTTCTTCATAGCTTGAATAACCTCCACCATAAATAAAAGAGGAAAATGGTCAGAAGCAATCTTCTGGATAGCCTTGAGATTACATACCAAATCTTTAGTCTAATCGAGAGATATTAAGACTCTATCCAAGTGAGCTTGGATGCAATCATTTCCAACTCTTTTATTACTACATGTGAAATCAATCCCTTGAAGATCTAAGTCCATTAAGCCCTCCGTTTTTGTAAAGTCTATTAAATCTAGTCTTCCTTCTAGTTGACTAGCATTTCCACCTTGTTTTTCATGTTCATAAAGAGGAACATTAAAATCTCCTAGAAATACCATAATAATCATCACTCTTAATCTTAGATAAAAAGTCCCAAAACTTTTTTCTAGAATTCATGTTATTTGGCTCATACACGTTAACTATATACCAATAGTTATTTTGGGCCAAACTCTTTATCTTGACCACCATAAAATGTTTATTAGCATCTAATAAAGTACCAAAAAATAATGACTACTTCCACAACATCATTATTCCCCCAAAAGCACCTTTAGAGCTACTAGCCATTATACAATAATTGTTAATAGATTTTAGCTTTTCGGCTTTGCCTTTTTCCATTTTAGTTTCCTAGAGCACTAAGATATCAAGATTGTTCTCTCTAACAAAATTTTGAAAAATATCAAGTTTGTGAATACTTTTCATCCCTCTAATATTCTAGGTGATCACTTTCATGATAACTCTTTAGGAGTAAAATCCAAAATAGTTGCCTATTTCCCATCAGCAATATTTTGTAAGCTTTCTCTTTCTCCTGTCTTCATAGTATATTTTCTACCAAGTTTTTCTAGAGTTCCAACATTTACTTTCAATTTGAGAGAGCCAATTTCCATTTTACTTCTCTAGGTTTCAACTCATATAGGTATAGGGTATGGGTTAGATTTTTTCTCTATTTTCTTTCTTTGACCCTATTTTTGTTTAGATTCTTTAGATTCTTTCTTGTTAGTAATTAGATCCATACAGTTAGAATCTAAAATACTTTCAAAAATAAAAAACTCTTGACATAGGGGTCTCAAAAGAGTATGAAATTCTTCATTCTATGTCTCCTCTGAAATATCAATCTCATTGAGTTGATCACTTCTTTCCTCAAGAATTTCTCCTTCCTTAGTCTCCTCTAAATCTTCAAAATCTTCCAAACCAAGATATTTATTTTGATAGATAACCATGTGGTACATTGTATTTTCACACACCTATTTATCCTTGAGGCTAGAGCCTTTATTTTTTTGATATATCTCATCTTCTTCCAACAACTTCTCATTATTTTGATTACCTTGGATTTCTATTATTTTAGCTACCTTCTTAGGGATAGATTTAGGTTTCCACACCCTTTTTTGAATCTTAGTTTCCATATTTTTTTTCCATATTCACCATCTTCAGTTTATTTTTTATTTTCACCAAATAATTTTTAGCCTAGTGGTCCTATTTTTTTATAGACAAAATAGGCATTAGGAAGGTCTTCATAGACTATCTCTTGCATCCATTTTACAAGCTTTGAATTTAATTCCACCTTCTAGGGATGGTTCTTCAAATGAGCAACTTTCACATAGCTTCTGGCACAAAGTATTTTATACCTTTTAGCCATCCCATTATCAATAGCTATGAGTTTACCAAATGAACCAACTATCCCCTTATATATGTCTTCATGCCAAAACTCAAGCAAGAGTTATGGTAATTTGATCCATATGAGAGTAGTAAGGAAAAAAGCATCAGATAGATCCATATTGACTTCCCACTTTTTTTATTGTTAAAGTATTGTTGCCAAAAAACCAATGACCACCACATAGAACCATATTCAAATCTTCCTTGAAAGTGAAAACAAAGGAAAATAACCTATTCATCATAAGTGCAATATCCTTTTGATCACGTAGAGCCCATTTCCTTTTAACCATATTTCTAAGAGCATCAATATCTATTGTACCTTTAAATTTCTTGCTAAAATATGAAATTCAAGGCATACTGTATGTGGGCTAATTACTCTTTGAAATTGATTCACAATTAATTATAGATCATGACATGTCTAATAAGTTTAATAAGGCAAGAGCCCAAATTACCTTTCCATAAATGTGAATTTAAGTTGTAAATATTTACAAGTGTTTTTACCTTCCACTTTTGTAGTGGAAAAGAAGACTTTCCTCCTGGCCTTCTTCCAAATAAAGAAGACCACTTACATTGATCCATTTCCAAAACCTCCTTCTTTTGCTCCTCTGCATGTGATTCATATGCATCCTTTCCCACATCCACTGAGATATTCCCCTCTTGCAATGGGTCCCTAATCTAGACAAGACACTCAGTTAGAGGATTAGAATGAATAGTATCACTAATCCTACATCTTCTAGAGTAGAATCCTAGTAGAACTTTATCTTCTTCCTACTCCAAATTATTAAAATCCATCTTTGAATTCCCTACAATCCTTTTCAAGATCCCCACTTTCAGATTCCTTGCATCACTAGGATTAGTTTCTACCACTAAATTCCCACCTACCAAAGCTCTCACCATTCAAACTAGTCCTTATTTGTTAGTGTTTATGTTTTAAGCATTGTTGCAAGCTTGTTTTTGAGTTTTGTAGGTTGAGTGTACAAGAAGCAATTGATGTTACCATATAGGATTTTATAGACTCGTTAGGTCTACTCAGTTAAAAGATTTATCTGCTACAATGGTAAGAAAGTAATAGGTCAAATGATTTTTTAGGTTTAGAAATACCTTTCTTGTCTAGATCTTTATTCTACTTGGTCTCCTTCTGATATCCTTCTTTTGGTTGATTCACTCCTTTTCTCTTTTACTTTATAATTAACTCTACTATGATCTTCCTTCTACTCTTCTCGATTATCCTTGCTTCTTTTAGCTTCAACAACTTCACACTTTGATCTTCTTTCTCCAATTCCACCACTAATCAACAACCAAAAACTTTCTCAATCATCTCCTTAAATAGTAGTCTCTCTACTTTTAGATTCTTCCATATTTTGTCACTTACCACATCCGCTGATCTTAGATTCATACCAAATACAATGAATCCATCCACTCGAAAAACAAAAATTTCATTGAACTTTGTGCTCATCATTGTCATTCTTCAATCTCCATCATCAGATCTTGATTTTATTTTTCCAACTATAGATCTTGTAACAAACTTTGACTTTACCCTTCAAATTTCTTAACCATTCTTTATTTTCATCATTAATTAGCCTTAGATTCTAGTTTTCTTTACTTGTTCTTCTAGCTATTACTTAGTGAACATAATATTTCACTCAGGTAATACATCACTCAATTAACACTAAACTTTCTCAATTAATATTGATCTTTAACTTTATTTTCCAATTACTTGATGATAACTATAGTTACTCAATGCACACTGTCTTCCTTTTATCACCTTGTTACTTGGTGTAGCTTGTATAACTTATTACATTAAAAAATTACATGATTGTAAAATAATCAAATCAACATTACATTATCATTGTCCAACTCATTCAAGTTCTCATTGAATACCATACTTATCAACTTTGTCATCAACATACTTTCTTCAAATCCTCTTCCATCAATTAAACCCTCTTCATCATTCAAATGATATGACACTCCACTAAATCAGCATAATGTCTAATCAACTAAAAATTGATATCAATAAAAACATAACTATTAATATGGCTCTTTTACCTACATTTATAGAAATCTCAATTACACCATCAATTGAGACTAATAGTCTCCCTCTTTGGCATTGATGTAAACACATAACATATGATTTTAAATTAAAAAATGTTACATAAGATAATAAAATGCATGCATTAACAACAATACAACCTTTCATCTCTCTAACATCATTAAGGTTCTCTTCAATAGATTTTGTTGTCAGGTGTACTTAGTTCATATCTTTAGTAGTATAAAACTTCTTCAACACTTCTCCCCTTTAGGACATGATCTTTTTTTGTTCAGCAATCTTTTGTTCAATAAAATCATCATTTACTTTGACTTAATCTTCATCCTTTTCTGACAAGAATCTTTCTCATTCACTTACTCCCTTTTCATATTCTCTCCACATTTAGTCTTTCTCTACCTCTTTATAGACTCTCCCTTGTTTGATAGTAATACCCAAGGTAACTATGAGTTCTAATGTGAAACTTATAAAACCTTATACCTTGCATGTACTATTTACATCAATACTTTTCATCACAATTATTCTCACAATTTCAGGAAACTCCTAAAGAGTGAAATCTTCCATCAACTCCACAAAGATATTTTTGTTCATCTACAAATTTATGTAACATGCATTTTCACTTAGTGAATTTTGGATAGGGAAAGGACCCCCAGTTTACCTCTTGGATATGTTGGCAATATGGCCAATCAATCAAATAAAGGTGAGATATGTGGTTGTCATTTATGGTAACACTTGTTTTGTAGTTTAGTCATGATTATTTGTGAAGGATAATTGTCTAAGTATTAGACAGTGTTACAACAATATGACAAGATTTGTTGATAGTGGAATATTCCCTTAGAATATTCTCTTATGCAATTTAATAGAGATGCATGACATCATCTTGATGATGCATACTAGTGTGCATGTTCGTATGAGCAACCGAGTTCAAGTTATGGAGGAAATAGTGATGCAGTGATTTCATAGTGCAAAATAGAGCATGCAGCAAAATGAGTTAAATAACTTGAATAATTGTTTTAATTATTAATTCTTAATGAGTTGACTCTAAGGATGATATGTGAGCCAACTAAGCAAGAATTTATTAATATGTTTGGTATATATACAGAACTTCAATTGTGAAGTTAGTGCGTAATGTATGATGAAAAATGCTATGCGAAGTAATGTTATGTGATGTGAGATATGATGCAATTTGATATATGTGTAGTTACCCTTTGTATGAAGAACTGACAATCAAAAGAATTGCAAAGTATAGCAAGTAATCTAGTTATGTGTAGTTATTAACAATCAGAAGATTTGTGAAGTAGAACAAGTGATCCAATTTTTTATGCATATCTATTCTCTTGAACAACTTATTTGTATAGTTGCATTTTAGGGAAGTGGGCTCTTCTTGCACACATTTGTATATGATTTACCAACTCCCAATAGGGTTGAAGCAACTCCTAATAGGGTTGAGGCTTCTAACAAGGCCTAGTCTCTTAATAGGGACTCGAGACACTATACATTTACCATAGACTCCTAATAGGGTCAATATCCTTAACCAGATTCTTTATATAGTGAATCATCTTGTGGGTTTCATCCCCACTGGGGTTTTCCCTTGGCCAAGGTTTCCCTAGTTAACAAAATATGGTGTTATGAGTTCTCTTCATGCATGGTTGTTTATATTTTTTAGCACTATTGGTTCTTTTTCTTATGCTTATGGAAAAGTAATTAATAATATTTAGTTGTGGGTAAAAATATTGAAAATACTGATTCACCCCCCCTCTCAATATTATCTATTTCTAAAAATTGGTATCAGAGCTTGCTTATTTAGAAAAGACTTAAAAAATTGAATAAGATCCCTATGGATATGAAAAAATTGAAGAAGAATCTTGAAGAAGCTCTTGAACAAATTGATCTTCTTACTGATGAAAGAGATGGCCTAAAAGATAGATACAAAGATGTAAAAGCTTACATTGGTGAACTAAAAGACAATATAGATGACTTGAAGCAAAAAGGGCCTAGTGAGAAAACTAGTGATGATGATATTGAAGATCTAAACAAAGAAAATGAGATCTTGAAACATGAGTTAAAAATAGTTGAACTCAAGTTAAGTCTTAAGAAAAATGAAGGAAAGAATGACTTTGAAATAAAAGATGATAGTGCAAATCTAAGATCTCAGTTAAGCAAGGTAACATCTGAATTGGAATCTATCAAGTTAGAATATGAAAAATTAGAAAAATATAGCACTATTGTGAAAGGTGAGTTGGTGCAAACCAAACAGAAACTTGAGAAATTATATACCAATATTGAAAAGATTGAAGAACAAATATCTGTATAGAGACCTAGTTATGACAAGACTAGACTTGGATTCTTCCTTGGACAATCCACTAAGAAATCTATTGAGAGAAAAGAACCTTATACCCCTAAATTTAAAAGGGATCTAAGTCTAAGAAAAACAAATGATACATCTAAGGAGAAGAAAAATGCTGGTCACTCTGAGAAATCTAAAGAATCTAATGAAGATGAGGATAACAAAAGAAAGGAATCTCATGCCTGATGTAATGAACTTGAACATACTGGAGATGATTGCAAAGGTAATTATTTTAAAACTATTTCAAAGTTTTATTGTCATAATTATCATGGATACAGACATTATGCAATAGATTGTAAGAAACCTAACTTTGATAGTGATAATGAAAATAGTAGAATGTCGAGGAACACTAATCGTGCAGGCAATAGAAGAAAATCTCACAGCAATGAGAACGGAGAAAAAAGACAAATTATTTGTTATAGATGCAACAATCTTTGACACATTGCAAGGAATTGTAGAGCACCTAACGACCAATAGAATGAAAAAAGAACAAATGTACCTATATGTTAGTTATGTAATAACTTTGGGTAGACAACATAGTTCTATAGAATGGATAGAAGAAACCTAAATAGGAATCAAAATTATAGAGGGAACATTAAAAAAAATGATGATAGCCTGAAGGAAGAAATGAAGGAGCTAACAAAAGAATTTAAGGAAATATTTGTAAAAGCAAGAGAAGCTAGAAGTTTTCACACAATTTAGGAAGAAGCTCATCCTAATGTATCTAACAAGAAAGTAAAGTCACTTATTGTCTGTGACTCATCCTACCAAAATTAAGCATTCTCATTGAAATAACGCATCAGCTTTTAGTAACTAATATTAGAGGGAATATCACAAGATGTGTAGTTACCAGTATATACTAGACATTGAGAGGAGTCTATAGTTAAGTGCACATTGCTTATTATGATTAGGAAAATGATATATAAGAAGAATAACATCTCTATTATACAGAGACAATATACTGAACTAGTGGTAGATATGCATTTAATGCAAAGTACAGATTGTAAAAGATTTAAAGGACTCAAATTAATTTGCAAACATCATTTAGTTGTGCAAAATCTAAAGTGTGAGATCAAAGAAGATTTGAAGTGTTAAAGAAATTTGCAGATACACAAATTTGATGAAACCCTAAAATGTGAAATTAATGTATTTTCTAAATTTGTTGAGTATATTTTTAGAAATGGCAAGATAAAATATTTTTAATGTAAACAATAGACCTAGATACAACTTTAAGAAACACCCATTTGTCTCTCTGCTTGATGACCCTATTGGAGCATTTTTGCAAGTTCTAGAAAATGTTCTTGATGTCAAGGATATAAGAGGTTATATTCACTACAAAATTGAAAGCACATGAGAAATAGAGATTCATAAGGAATTGGAGAAAATGTAAAATAATGATTTTTCATTAAAACCAGAACATGCATATTTAGAACAACTTAACCTAGTTAAGCATATGGTTTATACGGACTTTGACAATCAAGAATGGACAAGAATAATTTTGAGATTCTATCATATGTATCCATAATGACCTAAATCACAAGGTCCTAGGTTTAAACAATGAAGGATGCAATCCAGTGAACATAAAGAATGTGAGAAAGTTAGTTGAAACAAATCTCAACACATGTTTTGATGGTAGAAACATAAAGATCAACACCATTAAAGATGATGGAGTGAGAATTATTAGTAAAATTTTAGGATACAAGTTCAACCATGGATCTAGGATAGATTTAGTCCAACCAGGATTTCTTCATGCAACTTATATGGTAGTAAAGGGTGAAGAGGTTAATCTATGTGACATTATCCGAACACAGTTGTTGGATAAGATATCAAGAATCAAGAA
Organism: Cupressus sempervirens; assembly: GCA_028749045.1. NCBI lineage: Eukaryota > Viridiplantae > Streptophyta > Pinopsida > Cupressales > Cupressaceae > Cupressus > Cupressus sempervirens. The sequence goes on from CM053788.1 coordinate 316,667,858, forward strand.
ATCTAGGAGCCCAGTCTTTAGGTTTGAATCCCTACTGACACATATATTCTTCTATGCAACAAAGAAGTTTCTTGGTATCTCCAATTGGGATGGAAGTGAGTGCACAATGTAGATTATCACTCATGCATACAAAAGCAAACCAGAAACAGTCAGAGATAATGATATTGATAGAATGATGAAATCTTTTCAAGCTAAAATGAAGCAAAGGTATAGGATACCTCCTATGCTAGTGGAAAAATATAATGATGAACTATGCTTCATGGTAGAAACAAATTTCACATGTATGGAGGTAGTAGTTCCTTGAGTTAAGTTCATAGAACCTATGGGTTACAAAATGAGTGAGGAATTGATTGAAGGATATGCACAGATAATCCTACACTCATAAGTTAATTTTGAATGTCCTAGATAGGGGACATATACTGAGAAAATAAGAGAAGTTAAAACAAGTCAGATAATCAAGGACTCCAAGAAGAAGGTAGAAAAAGTGACTGATTCTATCCTAAAGGAATCAGGAATGTCAAGAAAGGAATTTAAAGAGGTGAAAGGGATAGCCATGGAAATGAAGGCCAATGGTCAATCTGAACTATTGACCACTATACCTATTGCAATGGTTGAACCTATTAAAGAGGTCACAGTTGCCCAGACAAGTACACAAGCACCTATAATGCCCTATGTAGTCATTGTGCAACAACAACCTTTAAGAAACCCAAAGAAAATAGAGGAAGTTCTAGAACCAAGGAAGTCTACAAGGCTTGAAAAGAACAAAAATCCTCCTCAGAAGAGAGTCAAAAAAACTAAAAGTGGTCCAAGAAAGAGGAAAAGAACCCTACAAATTAGTTCCTTTGAATCTGAAGAAGAGACTGGTGACAGATGAGTAGAATCAGCATATCAGGAAGTGAAGACTTCAGTAGGAAGAAAAGCTTGGAAACCCAAGGTAGAGAATCTTAACATGCAAATTATTAATGACAATAATTTTGTACAATTGAATAAGTACTATGACTTGTATAATAAAATGGATAGAAGATAGCTAGAGAATGTTGTAGTTAGAAATATTATCCTAAAAGATAAAATGTTTGATAGCATAAGAGGTCAGATACCTGAAGTTTGTACAATGGAATTTTAAACAGAAAAGGTAGAGTTATTGAGGAAGATAAGAAAATAAGGATTAATATGGTGAAAAAAATTTGTATGGTAAAAAATGAAGAAGAAATGATTGAACTTTTGAAAGTAAATAACACCATTATTGAGAAATAAAAGGAGATCCATTCTCCTCATGGGAGGAAATTATGAAGAAATAAATGCTGCAACTCAAAAGGCAATAGTCACATACATGACCACTATGCCAAAGGAGAGTGCACAACCAGAAAAAGCAATCCCTAAATAGTCTAAGAAGAGTGTGCAGATAGAGGAAACAAGTCCTACTATAGTCAGTCGACCTCATAGTTTTGAGTAACCAACTAATACATCAATTCCAAGTGATTCACCACATATTACCATTGGCTATGAATATATGCAAGTGGATGACATCAATGTAATAGTGGATAAAATTGAGGACCCTTTTAAGGATTTTGGTTCCAACATTGTTGGCAATATTGTTGATTACAATAGCTCATCTAATGAAGAAAAAGCTTAGGAGCCTGAGGAAGAAAATCTAGCTTCTGAAAAGAAACTTGAACATAGCATTGAAGCAACTACCACAAGTGTGCCTGTAGCAAGAGCAATAGTAACACCCTCTACACCACCTACTCAACCAACAATGGTCACAACAACAATAGTTTAGTCAGAAGAAGAAGATGAGGCACAAAATATGATATCTTCTTTAATTAAACTTATTGAAAAGAAGAAATCAGTCAAGTCTATGAGAAGACTTTAACTTCAATTTTGGATAGATTGAAAAAGAAAATAAGTCCTATTGACACACCTATAAATATCCAATAGAGAGTACTAATTTTGTATAAAACTTTTGATAATGTGTTTACAACACTTATTAATGTTGCTATAGTTCAAGCACAAACTAAGCATGATGGTAAACTTCTTAATACCATGTGTACAAACATAAGAAATGATATAGAAACACTACATGTATGCATTATGGTATTGAGATAGAGCATAGAAGAAGGGAAATATACTTATGCTAAGTGCAACTTGGCATACCTTCACCTTCAAGGTTTTGATGAGAAAATCGAAGAAAAGGTAATTGAGCTTAAGACACTCACATATAAATTTTTGAAATAGAATCAAAAGTTAGATAACCTTGAGCATGTAATTCAAGCAATTCATGATAGCATCTGGAATTTACAAGTAGAAAAGGAGAAAGCTTTGAAAAGACTTACACTTTTGAGAGATCACTTATCACAATAGATTACATTGCTAGAAAATCACTTGGAGGAATGTTTGGCAGCAAAGTCCTCATATGAAAAGTTTGTGTCTATAGATTTGAATGCATTAGAGTTAGCTAAATATGCTTTATATATGGTAATCAATGTGTTTGATGCACTGAAATATAGTTGGAAGAAACACCTTGCGTAGTCGAAGACTAATTTCAGTGATTGTTTCTCCAAGTTTTGATGTAGCTACCAGATTTTGACATTTCTTTCTCTTTTCCTTTTATTGGCACCTTTTTCATTGATATCAAAGGGAGAGAAATAAGGAAAATTGTAATTGTAAATTATATAGTTATATTTTGAAGTATAGTAGTAAGTTTTTCTTTAAGCTAACTTTGTAATCAGAGTTATAAGGGATGTAATCCTTTCAAAACATGAATACAATGTTTTTACTGTGTTATGGTTATTTACTTTGATTGGTATGACAACATGTTTGGGACTTAGTCAATTTTCCCAAAATGTTGCCATTAAGGCCAAAGCGGGAGATTCTTGGCAATATGACCAATCAATTAAATAAAGTGAGATATGTGGTTGTCATTTATGGAAATATTTGTTTTGCAGTTTAGTCATGATTATTTTTGAAGTAAAATTGTCTAAGTATTAGACAATGTTATAGAAGCATGACAAGATTTGTTGATAGCAGAATATTCCCTTAGAATATTCTTTTGCACAATTAAGCAGAGATGCATGATGTCATCTTGATGATGCATACCAATGCACATTTCCATACAAGAATTCAAGTTCAAGTTATGAAGGAAATAGTGATGCAGTGATTTCATAGTGTAGAATAGAGCATGTCAGTAGAATGAGTTAAATGACTTTAATAATTGTTTTAACTATTAATTCTTGATGAGCTGACTCTAAGGGTGATATGTGAACCAACTAAGGAAGAAATTATTAATATGTTTGGTATATATAAGGAACTTCAATTGCAAAGTTAGTGTGTAATGTATGATGAAAAATGCTATGCAAATTAATGTTATGTGATGTGAGATATGATGCAATTTGATATATGCATAGTTACACTTTGTATGAAGAACTAATAATTAGAAAATTTTTGAAGTATAGCAAGTAATCCAATTATGTGTAGTTACCGACAATCAGAAGATTTGTGAAGTACAACAAGTGATCTAGTTTTGTATGTATATCTATTCTCTTGAAGAATTTATTTGTATAGTTGCATGTTAGGGCAGTGTACTCTTCTTGCACACATTTGTATATGATTTACCAACTCCCAATAGGGTTGAAGCAACTCTTAATAGGGTTGAGGCTTCTAACAAGGCTTAGTCTCCTAACAGGGACTCTAGACATTATACATTCATCATAGACTCCTAACAAGGTCAATATCCTTAACCGGATTCTTTATATAATGAATCATCTTGTGGGTTCCATCCCCACTAAGGTTTTCCTTTGGCCAAGGTTTCCCTAGTTAAAAAAATATGATATTATGAGTTCTCTTCATGCATGGTTTTTTATATTGTTTAACACTATTGGTTCTCTTACTTATGCTTATGGAAAAGTAATTAATAATATTCAGTTGTGGGTAAAAAGATTGAAAATACTGATTCACCCCCTCCTCTTAGTATTATCTATTTCTAATAAGATACTCAAAAGAATCCTTTGGAAATGGCTTAGTAAATATGTTTGCAATTTTATCTTTAGAGTTCACATATTCAAGCCTTACTTGTTTCTCCTTAACTTGCTTACTCAAGTAGTGATACTTGATTGATATATGCTTTATCTTTTCATGCATCATCAAATTATTTAATATATTTATCACACTAGTGTTATCAAAATAAATAGTAACAACCTCATTTGTCTCTTCTTGCATACCTTCCATTAGTTTTTTAATCCAAACAATATCTGAAGAATTGATTGCAACAACAATATACTCAGCTTCAACAATAGCCTGTGAAATACAACTCTCTTTCTTGTTCAACCATGTTATCAATATTTCTCCTAAAAAGAAAGATCCACCACTTGTTATTTTTCTATCATCAATATTAATAGCCCAATCAATATTAGTATAGACTTTAAGAGTAAAGTCATCAACTTGTTTATACAACAGTCCAAAATCTTCAATTCCTTTTAGATATCTAAATATCCTCTTAACAAAAATCATATTTATTTCTTAAGGATTAAAGTAAAATCTTGCAACTATACCAACAACATGTGCTATCTAGTCTACTCTACACATCATACTATAATTTACCAATCATTGATTTATGTTGTATTTCATTTACCTTTGCAGTAGTATCCTCTTTTGATAATTTCACTCTAGTCACCATAGGTGTACCAATTGGTCTTGATTCATCCATTCTAAATGTCTTCAAGATTTCATTTATATACTTATATTGAGTCACATATAAGTTCTTTGTTTGATGAACTTGTATGACAATGAAAAATTTGATCTCACCAAATATAGACATCCCAAGTTCCTTATTCTTTTGATCAAAAAATAATTTACATAGAAAATCATTTCCACCAAATATAATGCCATCCACAAATATTTCAATAATCAACACCATACTTTTATATTCACATTTCAAATACAAATTACTATTCTTACTTGTTCTAGCTAATCCAATCTTAATCAAATAAGAGTGTAACCTTTCATACCATGGTCTTGGTGGTTGTTTAAGTCCTTATTCAATTTGCAAACGATGTTCCTCTTATCAGGTTAAATGAATCTATATGATTGTTCTATGTAGAATTCCTCTTCAAATATTACATTAAAAAATGCAGATTTGACATCCATTTGACATATTTTGAACTTCTTGTAAGTAGCATAATTGAACAATGTTTTACTCCTTGTAATGTTGCCATAGGTAAAAAAGTCTTACCACAATCAATTCCTTCTTCTTATGCATAACTTTTTCAAACTAGCCTTTCCTTATTTCTCACCACTTCATTTTCATTTAGCATATTCTTGAAAATACATTTTGTTCCTATTACATTCTCTTCTCCACATTTTTGTACTAGTGTCCATGTGTTGTTCTTCTCTATTTGATCAATCTCTCCATTTATAGTATTTATCTAGTCTTCATTTTCAAGTGTAGCCTTAACTATTCTTGGTTCAACATCAACTATCAAATATGTAATATCTCTTAACTTACTTCTTGTCAACACTCTAGCACTTATGTCTCCAATGATTTGTTTAGGTGAATGATTCTTTCTTACACACTTTTCTAATATAGGTTTAGATATTTGATTCTCATTATTATTCTCACTTAGTTGAAGTTTAGCTTACTACTTGGGTTGTAGTATCTATTTCTCATGTAAGGCATGCTTTAACTCAGGTAATATTGTTTGATGCTCAATAGCTCCCTTTTGAAACTTAGGTAGTGTATCATGTACAACTTCATACACATACACCAACTTGTTGTAATCTTTAGGTTCTTTTTTTCTTTCCACATCATTCTTGTATGCAAACTCATCAATTCTCACATTTTTAGTTTAAATTAATGTGTTAGTAGCTTTATTGAGACATTTATAATCTTTTCTCTTAGATTAATATCCAAGAAAAATACCTTTATCTCCTTTTGAATAAAATTTACTATTCTTTGCATCCTTATGAATGTAACACCTACTTCCAAAGATCTTGAAATAATTACATTAGGTATATGACCATACTCTTATTTATTCCTTTCTTCAACTAAACTTGGTTGAGAGTATAAAAAATCATGATAATAAATTCCTCTAGAATATCTATGCAACATATTTTTCAATCAGTAATGTCTTTAAGAAATTCACAATTGATTTATTTCTTCTTTTAACAATTCCATTTTGTTGTGGCATTCTCAATGCAAATAATTATCTCTTAATACTATGCTTAATAAAAAACTTAGTGAATTTAGTAGACATAAACTTAGTGAATTTAGTAGACATAAAGTCACCACCTCTATTAGATCATAAACATTTTAACAATTTACCTATTTCTTTCTCAACTCTAGCCTTATACTATTTGAACACATCAAAAGCATGCAATTTTAACTTCATGAACATGTCAGTCATCATTCTAGAATAGTCATCACCAAACAAGATAGAATATTTGTAACCATAATAACTTTCCATGCCCTTTGGTCTACATAAATCAATCTGCACTTGTTTCAATATATCATTAGAAGTGCATGTCTTACTTGAAAATCTTGAATTTTTCATCTTACCAAGTTGACATTCTCTAATCATAACATTCTCCAAATTTTGTAGATTTGATAATTATCTAACTCCTTTCTTTCTACTAACCTTCACCATGATCTCAAAATTTAAATGACACAACCTCTTATGCCACAACCATACATCCTCAACTTTAGAAAATAAGAATATCTCAATAGTTGGATCAAGATAAAATAAATTACCTTTAGTTTGAACTCTAGTTCCAATCAAAATTCCTTTATCATCAAAGATCTTAATTTTTATGTTTTGAAGCTTCATCTTGTAACCTGGATTTTTCAACTGAGCAACTTTTAAAAGATTATACTTTAGTCCTTTTACTTAGTAAGAATCATCACATATGATTTTATCATTTAACATTAATGATTCTCTTCCTTTCATTGGACATAGAACATCATTACCTAACTTAACAATTCCACCATCATTGATTTACTCAATTTTGTCAAACTTACTTAAGTCACCAGTAATATGATGTGAGAATCCACTATCTATAATCCATGTATCATTCTTGCTAACATGTGAAATAAGATTTTTTTTACTTTCACATCTTTCACCATCGAGATCTTTTTTGATAACAACATATAACATCTCAACTACTTATTTCTCTTCATTAGTGTTGGACTTAGTGTGCTCCCCTTTATTAATGTAGCATGATTTATTTCCTTTGTCTTTATAGGTATTGTTATTCCTACGCTTGTAGTATTTATTCTCATTTCATTGCACTTAAAACAAATCAAAGGTAGTTTACCTTTGAATTAGCTTTACCTCTTGATAACCTTCTAGTAAGTAGTGCTTCAATTTCATCCTAATAATATTTAGATGTAGAATAAATCTCATATTTACTTTCTTCTCTTTCTTTTAATTACCAATGGTTAATGAAGAATTAAAATAATTTCCAAATGTAACCATACTATTATCATAATTACTCAATTCAAATAGAGTCAACCGACCAACTAAGCTGTCAAGTGTCAGAATATTTCCAGGAATAACTCTTATTTCTTTTGAATTCAAAAAAAATTATAGCATAATTAGGCATGAGAATTCTGACAAATTTACTTACAATTTCACCAATACCTCCATTAACTCCAATTTCACTAACAACCTCTTTGATTTGATTTATGTATTGTGCAATATTCTAATCTTGTTTCATTCTCATATGATCATACTCACCTCTTAGACTTTATGTTTTAGCTCTTAGCACATTTGGATCTCTAGAGTGCATAAGTGCCATCTTGTCTCACATTTGTTTAGAATTACTACAATTCTTAATATCATCAAACTTGACATCATTGAGGGAATATGCAATCTCAATCATCAAGCTATTGTGATTACTCTTCTTAGTCATTTGTTCCATAGTCATAGAAGTGAAAAATATAGTGTATTCATTGTCCAACTAGTGTGTAACATTACCTCCAATTCAAATTCCACATATATGTAACCTCATTCTATCTTTCCATGAGGAAAAATTCTCCTTATTTAGCTTTGGTACCTCTCTCTATACATTTTCTAATCTTTAGCTTTAGTTCCTTTAAACTTCTTTTTTGAGGAATTTTCTCTAATATTGATTCTTAGGTAACTAAGTAGGGGGAAAGGGGTGAATTAATTATGTCCATTTATCCTATAGTCCCTTTAAACACTTTAGTACTAATTCAAAATTTATTCAATATAAATTACTTGGTGATCTTATTCAACTTCAAAATTTTATTTCACTATTGTTGTTGTTACCGAGTATTAGAAAATAACTTAACTTTTACCTAGCTATTACCAACTTGTAGTACTAAGTAAATAAAATTAAAATCAACTTGTTACACAATTGATACCATGATTTTTAACATGGAAACCCTATAAAGGGAAAAACCATCTGGGATTGGAAACCCAAAAATTTCACTCTTCTAAAGTAAGCTCTTCTATGAACTAACCTTGTTAAAGTGACCTAGGTACAAAAGTTACACCAAAAGATCATCTAGACCTTGTTCACTCCTTAATCCTATCTAAAGATTGGCTTCCTCTAAAGGACTTACAAACATCACTAATCGATGTTACCATATAATATTTTACAAACTTGTTAGGTCCACTTAGTTAAGAGATTTATCTACTACAATGGTAAGAAAGTAATAATTCAAATGACTTATTAGATTTAGCTCTACCTTGCTTATTTAGATCTATGTTTTGCTTATTCTTCTTTTGATCTCCTTTTGGATGATTCACTCCTTTTGTCTTTTACTTTATACTTAATTCTCCTTTAATCTTCCTTTCACTCTATTTGATTCTCCTTTCTTCTTTCAATTTAAACAAATTCACACTTTGATATTCTTTCTCCAACAATTCCACCGACAATTAGCAACCAAAAACTTGCTCAAGAATCTCCTTAAATAATAGTCTCTCCAATTATACATTCTTCCAAATTTTACTACTTAACCACATATTTTGATTTTAGATTCATACCAAATACAATGAATAGAGACACTCAACAAATAAAACTTTCATCAAAATTTGTGCTTATCTTTATCATTCTTCAATCTCCATCATTAGATCTTCATTCTATTTTCCCAACTATAGATTTTGTAACAAAATTTGACTTTAGCCTTTGAACTTCTCAAAAATGATTTATTTTCATCATAAGTTGACCTTATATTTCATTTTTCTTTACTTGTTCTTATAATTGTTACTCAGTGAACATAATATTTCGCTAAATCATTTGGTTAACACTAAACTTACCTTGTTAATAATGGCCTTTAACTTTCTTTGCCAATAGATCAATGACAATGTAGTCACTCAATGAATACTATCTTCCTTCTTTCACCTTGTTACTTGGTGTAGCTTGTATAACTTATTACATTACAAGATTATATGATTGTTAAAAAATAAAACCAACATTACATTATCACTATCCAACTCATTCAAGTGCCCATTGAATTCCATACTTATCAACTTTGTCATCAAAATACTTTCTGCAAATCCACTTCACTAATCAAATCATATGACACTCTAATAAATTAGCATAATGTCTATTCAATAAAGACTTAACGTGAATGACAACATAACAAAATGATATGACACTTTTACCTACATTCATAACATTCTTAGTTACATCATCAGTTGGGACTAACAATGACCTCCATAGGAAACATGAAAGAGGAAGACACTAAGCATGCCAAGTCCTTATTATGGAAAGTAGAAAGTATCCCAACTCAAAAAGTGTTAGCCTAGCCCCACAATTAGCAACAAACTTCAACTAGAAATAATGAAAGATTAGTTTTATCTCTTGAAAAATATTAGCAATTGAGCCACTAGAAGAGACAAAGCCATTATCTATACCATCTAAGCTATATAGTCCAACAAAAATAACAAAATGAAGCCCAGTATCAAAATCCAACACAAACACATTTATAGGGGGAAAATAAATTCAACCACACAAAGTGCCATTAGAACCATCTTTAAGATCACAAAAAGGAGGATAAAATAAGACTTGTAAACATCCCAAAACCCTTAAAAGAGATAGAGAAACACTATTCCATAAACCAAAACACAACCTGCCACACCTCTAGTCACTACAATATCATTCTTTCAACCAAGACAATAAACCAATGAACCCTGATAAAAGCCAAGCACTAGTTTTCTATGAACTTGAAAATGACCCAACACACCTCTAGTCACCACAAGAGCATTACTTATACTAGGATAATAGCTCATGAACCCTAACAAAAGCCAAGTACCACATTCCCATTGATTATAACTTAAACCATCACATCACATATTTCCATAAGAATTTGATTCCCACTATAATACAACTTATTAGATCTAAGAACTCAAAAAATATCATCGAGCCTCACATTTAATTCAATAGAAATATATATGGAAAAATAATGTAAAATTACATATCATTGAACATAACCCTATGATAAGAACACTGAATGATACAAAACCCATGACCACTATAGGTTTCCCTATGAGCCCTCAACCCAAATAGAGTGTACAATGGTTTTAATCCCATTAGAGTAACCATGCATTCCCAAAACAAGCCCTCTATTTACAAACTATCTAAAATAAATAGGTCTTGATCTAAACACCCCTAGGAATTGTGAGGAAATAAAAAATATAGTTCCCCAAGAACCATTCCAACTAAAATCACTATTGTCCTTAGAAACATATGAAACTCTCTCCTAAAAGAAGGTCTTAGTAACCTTGACATGTAGTCAAGGCCTTTCACCTAAAAAGGAAAATGAAAAATCAAGTTTTTAAAAGAAAATAAAAATAATTATGTCAAACATTGAGAGTTCACTTCCAATGCAATTACTAGAGGAGCATACTATTGTGGTCTCACAAAACACACCCCATTTATTTTAGAAATGGGGACCGCCAAGTGAATTTTTTCCTACCAAGATCCTAGTCCAGAGTCTGGGTCAATTTTGGACTCCCCCAGAAGTCTAGGTCAAGTCCCAAAATTTGACTGGAGAGACCCGAAGAATCAAAAAAATATAGAAAGATCTCTTAAGAAGGAAATTTTCACTCTCAAAAAAGGTGCACATATGTGAAAATTCATGAGGTGCACATAGGTGCACCCTTTTGGAGTGATGCAAATGCACACCTCTAGAAGTGCACATTTGCACACTCTCAAAGGATCACACTAGTGCACTTCCCATGGGTGCACAAGTGCACTCCCTCTAGAGATGTGCATGTGTGCACCTATGTACCCTCCTAGGTGCACTTTCCTTGGGGTCTATAAAAGACCCTAGGTCTCCTTACCTCTCCCCACTTTGTATTTACCTCCTCCAAAATGTGCACCTTCTTAGCTCTCCCTATGTGCTCCCTATTACACTCTACTTCCTACATTACACCAAGTGAAAGAAACAAGGTTACCATACCTAAATGAAGGTGCACACATGCACACTTCCATGAAGTGCATATGTTCATATCTCTATTTTTAAAAACATAACAATAAAACCTAAAAAAAACTAAGATAGCTAAGGATATGAAGGTGTATGTATGTGCACCTCCATGAGGTGCACATGTGTGCACCTTTTCACATTTCAAAATAAACATTAAAACTAAAGAACAAATGCCAAAGCCTTTGGAATAACCATGAAGGTGCTCATATGCACACCTCCATAAGGTGTGCATGTGTGCACCTCCATGCTCTCAAAAGCTTAACATAAAGACTTCCCCCCAAATTTGCATGCATAGTGCACAGTTGTACATCTCACTAAGGTGCACAAGTGTATAAGTGCATATAAAGTCTATTTAATGGACTAAAAGCAACACACTTGCACAAATATAAGAGTGTGCTAGGTGCCTTGAAGTGCACAATAGGTCACTTTGGGGAGATGAAACTATTTTGATTGTATTTTGACTAGTTTTGACCTATTCTGGAGTTAATTAGAGTTTGTTTTAGGTCAAATTTTAACCTTTTGACTAATGTTTTTCTCTCTTTGTGTAGATAACATAAAATCTTCATCCTCTTTAATGGTAGAAAATATGGCTCCAAAACTAGTCACATTTAAATATCAAGGGGCACGAAGGAAATCAAGGTTTCAAGATGTACACATCGAGATCAAAGATATAGAACTCAAACATATAGACTAGATTGCACACCTCATAATATATAATAAACCTAAAGAGAGATTTGTAATGGTGTCAGCACTCATCCAATTAGGCTTTGTCAATGTAGCATCACATCCAACATTAGTTCAATCCTTAGAATTGATAATGACCCTTGTAGAACACTATGTGACTGAAGAGAAGGTCGTAAAGAGCATTACAAGAGAGATAGTCCTAGACCACTGACCTAAGAACATTGAGAATGTATTTCACCTTCCCAAGGTGGACCAATATCTATGAATAACATATGATAGAGAAGAATGATGATACAAAGACAATTTGAAAGAAGAATAGGAAATAATGAAATCCTCCTTCCTTATTGACTAAACACTAGTGGGTCGTAGAGTGAGTAAGGTTGACATGACAAGGGGTTATATGAAGGATGATATTGGGTATGCAATTGTGCTATTGAGTAGAGTTATGGCACTCCCAACAACAAGTCACCATTAGACCTATATGGTATAATTTATTGAAACCATCATAACAACAAAGATGCCAATCGATTGGGCTACCATCCTAAGTGACAAATTGGATGAACAACTAGTAACCATCAATGTTGACCCATGCTTCTACATGAAATCATACATGGTGTATCTACTAGTAGCTAGAACCAAAGACTACCCAGGTCTCTACAGAAAGGGAAGCATGCAAGATGCAAATGCTTGGCCCTATGTGGTATATCCATAATTGGTAAAAAGAAGCTTCCAATAAAAAGTGGTGAATGAAATTTTTATCTTCACAATCATCAGGCTCATAAAAAGTGATTATGTCAAAAGAATGTCAGTAGAGGTAGTGACTAGGATCACATAAATTGGTTCCTACTACATTCAATTTAAAACCTTCACCTATCTTTAGGTAGTTGGTACTTTGTTGTGTCCAAAGAAACTTGCAAAATACCCATAAGATAGGCTCATTCTTCTAGAGATTGTACACCAACTCACTTTTGTATATGATAGAGTGAGAAGACAATAGAAGAAGATATGAGCCTGGCCCATCACAATTGGTGCCTTTGAGGTGAAGCAAAATAAAGATATTTTCCCCTTTGACTTTGAGTGGGATCAATATCCTTTGGAAGAATAAAAATCCCCTCACCCATACCTTGATATGATTGGGATGGTACATCACCTTGCAAGGAAAGAGTTTGTACATGAAGATGCATTAGAAGATCATTGGATGAACACTGTAGATGACTATGATGTTTGTATAAGGGACTATTGTATGGCGATTCTATATTTAGTAGAACATGTGTTGAAGAGAAAGATCCCTCTTAAGGCTATGGAAAAGGATACTGAATATGTCATGGATCCATTATATGATAGGGATAAAATCTATGACCGACCAATAATGAATCTTGAGATTGGGAGGGATGAAAACAATGATATAAATCATCAAGCTAGGCATATTGTTGAGTTGACAAAGGATTGGATCAAGAAACCATCTAGATTAGATCTAGTTCCTTGGGCCATACCCCTACAAGCCACAATAAGGAAGATCGAAGGAAAAGGTGCAAAGGTCACTGTACATTCCTCACTCAATCCCTAATAAGGCTGAAAATGATTCATCAATATGAGTGGGAGGTTCAGTACTTTGGAGCTGATAGGGGCATGAAAAGGAAAAGAGTACTTTCTAAGTCAAAGAAGTAAAGAAATCAAGCATAGGCACCTCCACAACAATAGGCACAAGTTGAATCTCAAGAAGAGCCTACACAAGCCCTTCCATGACAACAACAACCAGAACAAAAATTAGAACAACAACTAGAAGAATAGGTAGAAGAGAAGAGGGTACCACTAGTAGCAACTAAAGAAGAAGGACTTCTCCCTTGGCTCCAAATAGGAAAAGAGTTGAATCAACTATTGTGAAAACATGAAGAAGGAGATTAAAGAAGAAAAAAGCTTTGTCACTACAAGTGCCTGAGACCATCTTGGAAGTAGAGGATGAAGAACAAGGGGAGAAAATTGAATTTTTCCCCTCAAGCCAAAGAATCTACTTGGCTAAGGAAACAAAGGAAGAAAGGAGAAAAATATCCACAATGACACTTGCGTCTTCTCTAAGGGAGCCTATCTAGGTGTCAACTTCAAAGGATGAACAACAAATATGGATAGATGATATGGAGGGTCACGACGATGATATCTTCAACCTCTCTATTTTGACTTTATGCCAGTAGGCACTGAGATGGTGGGAGAGAAAATAAAAGATACTCCCTCAAGTGAACCCTTAGGAGAGGATTGGAATCAATTTCTACCTCTACCTCAGGGACCTCTGGGCATTCCACCACCACTATCTCAGGATTTAGTAGTTTTGGATAAAGGATCAGCGACTCCACTTCCCCCAGATAAAGAAGAACAAGTGACCAAGGAAGGGGAATTCTAGCAGCTGCATGCTGATGAAGTATCCAAGGAAGGGAAAATACATGAAGAGCCTGATAAAACTCCTCAAAATATAGAGGGTAGGACCTTAGTACCTTAGCCCAACCAGAGATAGTGACTCCAGCTGAAGATATTTCTCAACAAGAGAAGAATCCAAAGAGGACTAAAAGGAGAAGGAGTCTATAGTAGGACCAACCTCTTTAGCCAAGTACATGTATCCCATGGGAACTACATTGACATGGCTAAGGAGGGAGGTTATGTTTCTCCAGAAGAAGCAACTATACATGATAGTTGAAGAGGGAATGAAGCAATTTGTAAAAGCAGTCAAGAAGCTTGACCCACCTAAAGGTAATGTTTGGACATTGGCATTCATAATGAAGAACCAAGATTAGGACTTACTTGAACATATTTCCATTCCTCCTCATCACACTAACAATAAAGAACTAACTCCTAAGGATTACCAAATCAAGGAGATCATGTCAGGAATACCCATACTAGACACAAAAAGATAATGATCACTATGGGTATGAAATAGGTGTTCAAGCATATGGATCAGGATAAGTTTGAGTTGATAACACCATGAAATAAAAATGAGATAATAAGAGGCTACTTAAATGAAGTGGTGGGCCCCATTGTCTTGGAAAATTTAGAGATTCTCTTGTGATGACATTAGAGAGAAGAGGATTAGGGTAAGCATAGTTAGATCCACTTTTGAAAGTATGTCAACAATGGCATGAAAATTTTCAAGAGAAAGGTGTATAGATAAAATAGGGAGATTTGGGCTTGTTGCACTACATCCAATCAAGTGTTGACAAATTGGTTTCTATTGAGAAACAAGATTTTGGGCTAATGGATAAATTACATACCTAGGATAAAATCCTACAGGCTTTGAGAGCAATAAAAGGTCAAAGATATCATATGCTAATGGAGATATATGTGGCTAAGGATCTTGATAAGCTTGATTATTGGATAGATAAAATATTAGTAGGTAATAAAGTTATGGAACAATTACATGATGAGATTTAGAAAATTAAACATAGGGACCAAGAGCAATTTTTAAAAGTGGAGAAGTACTACAATGCCGCTAGCCTTGAGATTTTTGAGGATGAATCAAAGATCAAGATTTTTGTAGTGTAATTAGTTGTCCAATAGTTCAAAGCTATGTTTGAAGAAGCTTCATTAGAAGATAATGTCAGACAAGCCTTCAAAACCAAAGAAGAACTATTGGAACTCAACACCAAGCTTGAGGATTTTTTGGAAACAAGGATCAAAGTAAGAAATTACCAGCAGTTAGTAAAGGATAAGTATGTGAGTTTAGATTTACTAGAAGCTACTCAAGTGGCTAAGATAATAGAGAAGTTTAAGAGAAAACATCCAAACATCATTTTTGTGTAAAGAGGGAAAAAACCTAGATATTGGAAATCAAATTTTGACACTTAGGAAAATTTTGGATTTTTGGAACCTGTCACGTAGGTGTGCAGGTGCACTTTTCATAGAGGTGCACTGATAGTTTTGAAGAAGAATTGCATTGAAATATAAATACTAATTCCTAATTTAGATTATTCCATGCACTAGAAATATATTTTGATGATAATTCAACTCCTAAAAATGCCTAGATAAGGATAAGCTTCCATTTTTAGAGCTTCTAGAGACTTTCAGATCATCTTATACCTGCATTCTTCTTATCTTCTCATTCTTTTATTCTTTTCTATCATGTAAAGGCTCATACATCCATTAATTAATATAAAAAAGGGTGGAGACCTACTTAGAACCATTTAGAGAGTCAATTTATATATAATTAGATTTGTTTTATTAGTTTTTAGAATGACTTTCATTTTAAGAACTCTATCTCCTAACACATGTTGAGGTGTCATTTTACACAATGCTTAATGGTAGGAATCCTTTTGAACTCCTCTCTTGAAAAGTTGATTTGGGATCAACTCCAAGGTTTTAAGTGATCTTGTGATCTACTATAATCTACTTAGTAGAAGATAAATGTGAGTGTTCATGAGGAGGCATTTGCTAGTTTGACTAATTTTAGATAAGATGTTGAATCTTCTTGCTAGCTCAAAATAATAACGACACAAAAATAAATATATTTTATTTTTCTATTTATAATGAATGCAATTTTAACTATGTAACTATATGAATTCCTAAATTAAGAAAGTGTTTGTAAACCAAATAAAGAAGATAGGGTAACAAGAAATTTAAGAAAATGACTTGAAAAGTAAATCCCTAATGGACATAAGCCATGGAAACAACACATCTATGAGTTAAGCCTTTGAAAATATTGGTAGGTAACCAATGAAGATAGGAGCAACGCTTCCTTAATTCCACTGATGCAATCATTGATGGGAATTTAGTAACCGTAAGATGTTTCACTTTTCATTAGATTGCAAGGCCATGGAAAGTGTGCTCATGTGAGACAAAAAGCTATGTAGGAACAATAGGTGATCTCTTCTCCAACTAAGTATGTCAGTGGAATTTGTAAACATGTGACAAACATTAGAATTAAAATATCACTCAATAAAAATAACACAACAAAACCATTGGATCCATTACGCTCCATGTACATACATTCACAAAATATAACACAATCTACCAAGAATAACTACAGTTAGAATGAGGGCACCAATAGCATATATTATTGCATCAAAATAATGGCTTGGAATACATATTTAATTCCTCAATTTATAGGAAATATTCTCCTCAATTTGTGTTGAAACTGAGAGATCTCTTCATGCAAATATATGCTTATAAACTAATAAAAAAAATTTGTTTATGTACAAAATAACTCTCTAAATGGTGTTAAGTAAGACTCCACCCTTGTTTATATCATTTAATGGGTGCATGAACCTTTACATGTCTTAAACCAAAGAAATCCTAAGAAAATAAGAATAAGAAAGCCATCAGATGATGTAGGAGTCTCTGAGGATGCCAAGAATAGAAGCTCAACTTTCTTTGGATGTTTGTAGGAGTTGAATTGATGTTAAAATGTATTTTTGGTGCATGGAAAGCTCTAAATTTGGAATTAACAATTAACTATTGGTGTACTGTGGGCTTCTTAAAAAATGTTCAATGTACTTTTGGAGAAGCGTACCTTTAGAGAGGTGCACCTTGGGAGATAATGCTCAAAAAATACAAAATTTTCCCAATTGTCAATATTGAACTTCTAGCTTCTAGGTTTTGTTCCCCTTCATACTAGAGCTATGTTTGGATGTTTTCTCTTTAATTGCTCTATGATCTCCATCACTTGGGTTGCATCTAGAAAATCCAAAGCATCATACTTATCTTTTACTATTTTCCAATAGTTGCCCATTTCTATTTGAGTCTTTGTAAAGTTTTCAAGCTTTACATCCAATTCTAGCAATTCCTCCTCCATCTTAAATGCTTGTTTAATGTCTTTATTAGTCAAAGCTTCTTGAAAGATCTTCCAAAACTATTCAATGACTATTTGCACTGGCCAGAGTTTATCTCTTGACTTATCATCAAAGATGTCAAGGCACACATTACTATAATACTTCTATGCTTCCAAAATTTGCTCTTGGGTTTGATCCTTGAGCTTATGAATATCCACATGTAATTGTACACTCGATTTGTGTCACACTCTAAACCCTTCTATCCAAACGATTCCATGAGTTGGAATGTTTGAATGCCGGCTTAGAGCTCCCTATCCACGGAGTGCAAGGAGTTAGTATTTCAGCATGAAGGCTCTCAGCCAAGCCTTAGAAATGTACTTCTTGCTAGTAAACCATGCAATGGGAGGTTCCAAAGACAAGATGCAAGAATGCAAATGTCCCAAGGAGTTCCTCAAGAATGCAATGCAACTAAAGATTAACTAGAATGAATATGAAAAGTGCAGCTATTCTAAGCATGGATGAGCGTGTTACAATCCAAATATTAAGCTATGTGAGATTAAGCTACATGTAAAAATGAAAGCTAAGCTAAGCTAAAATGCCATGATGCCATGGATGAGAGAATATAGACAAGAAATAGAAGTTCTCCACAAAGCTCCAAAGAAACCTGTTAGAAAACCTGCAGCATAACAATATTCAAAATGAGGATGGATTGAGGGGGAAAGCTCTCTCCCTTTTAAAGATGTATGGACGGTGGAGATCAAGATGAAGATGGTGGATGATCAACGGTGGAATTCGAAAATAGGAGTGATCCATGTGCACACACAAATCAACCAATAGAATATAAGTTGACTTGTCATATAAGACAAAAGTCACAAAGCCTTTTCTTTTAATTGCAAAATAGAAAAAGGACTTTATGTGTGCACTTTAAGTGGGTTATAAGAATGGGGTCTTTTATTTAATTAAAAGGGGACATGTTCTTTTAATCAAATAATGAACTTAGGATAGCATAGTCAAACTATAGGTTATAATCAAATAAATTGATTATTAGCAATTTGGTCTAGGTAAATGATTAAATTAATTTAGCCAAAATGCCGAGAAGGGGGCTAATAGTCTAGATGACCATTTTTAGGTGATTACATTTGCCCCTCTTTGACTAATGCGTGATCGATCTGGGAACACATTATGTCAAAGAAAATTGAAACCAAGTAGGCGATGATAGATATAGATATCTGATTTTGAAGAATGAAATGTAGAAAAAGATAGCAAGTCCTGAATGTACAGCCTGATAGTGATAGTACTGAACACTAGGAAAAGATGATGTCAGAATTCAAGAAGAATACTAACACTTAGAAAAGCAGATAGAGTGAGAGCAAGTGAGAAGATCAAACAAATGCTCCTAAGCAGTGATAGAGTATTTCTGCCCCCTCGGGATGGAAATTGAAATGAGGTAAGGGGATGCAAAAAACTGGCTAGACATGAGAAAATTAGAATAGAGCAATGTCCAAGATGACAGATAGATGATTAGAACCCAAGAATGACTATAAGAAATTGATAAAATGCCCCACTTTGACTAGAGTTGACCTTGAAGGATATAGCATAAAAATAAGGTCGAAATGAGTAGAAAGGTGATTTTAGACATGAAATAGTGAATTTAAGTAGATATGAAGTATGAAAATGATGAAGACATGAAGAAATGAAGATGCCCCAGTGATGATTCAGAGATTAGACCTCAAAAGGTCAGCTAACTGATCAGAAGAAAGTAGAATTTTAAAAGACAATTTTGACCATCAAGATGAACTCGAATTTGGATTTCGATCCCGAAAATAAATCTAGGACGTCAAAATTATTTAAGAGGTCAAAACTTTAGATAATGTGATGACAAGATAGAAAAGAGATGAAGCGAAAGATTAAGAAGGTGAAAAGACATGAACAAGAAGAAAGTAAAGAAATATATGAAAGGAGTTAGCTGATATGTCCACAAAAAGATGAAGAGAGAGCTCTCCCCATATGCAAGAATGCAAGACTAAGCTAGAAAATGAACCTAAAATGCAAGCTAATATGCAAAGTGGTTTACCAGCAAGAAGCGCATAACATTTAGACTCTTAATTTCATCATTGAGCATTTATTAGGGACATCATGAGATCATACAACCATCACTAGAATAACTATGAGGATATGAATATGATCGATATTAGATAGGTATGTGGAAATCCAATCTAAGCATCAGAGACATGTAAGTCAAGATAACTACATGATTAGATTCCCTAAGTTTAATTTAGCAAGATTACACCTGTATCAAGGCATAAGCGCCAGGATAAACCCTGAGTGCGGTCTTGCAAAACAATCAAAGATGATACATTTATAAGTCAAAGTGTTGAATAGGACAAGCATGAATGCTTACAACACTATAGACAAACAAAAGTATACCCACAAGCAGAAATCAAGAAAATATGTCCCATGCCCCCAGTCTTCTAGTCAACGACATCCTCAAAAGACTATTAGGGAGGGAACACATGGCAAAGAAATCATCATAGACAACACACAAAGTAGATAAAGATCAGCATAGCTCAGTCGTTTAAGTGTTAAAGTGCGTGTGTGTAAGTCACTTGGCCATTTCTTCCAGACTTGATTCTGATAGTGAGATATCGCGACATCGGAGACCGTAGGTAAACTATTTTTAAAGTGTTGAAAAACACTTGATGTCAAAGTGGGTGGGGGTGTTGAGAAACACTATGTTGTGAGTTGTCAAAGAAACCCTAATACACAAGAATACCTCAATAGGCTAAGTAGTTATGCCCCCAAGATGAGGACAAGAAACAATTCCAAGCTAGGAAATGTGTAGCGAAGTGGATGATTGAGATTGATAGACATAGGTGCGAGGGTTTCAAGTAGTGCCTGTTTCCAGGTTTTCACCACTTTGACAGATTTTTTTTAGGACTTTTTTCATTTTTTTTGTATTTTTGTATTTTTTTTGATTTTTTTGGTGATACATCAAAGCACCTATTACTAGGTTTTCACTAAGATGATCAATTTTTCAGGACATTTTCTAATTTTTAGGATTTTTTTCAGCATCATATATGATTTTTTTTGGAATTTTTTTTCAGGATCATATATGATTTTTTGGATTTTTTAGAATTTTTTAGAGATCACTAGTTCTCAAGCAAGATCACATCATTTTCTCCCAATGTCTAGCAAGGTATAGGATATGATGGAGCAACAAGCCAGTGGATAAGCAAAGATGGATGAAAAAAGAGTATGAAGCAAGTGAAAGTGATCCTCAAGGACTGACTCCTCAAGAGTACCCAAGCTAGGGAAAGAGGTGAAATAGTCATATGAAGCATGTTTTGGATAAGCAATGGAAGTAATGAGAAAGATAGCATGTAGAATAAGTAATGAAGCCAACAAGTGAGATAGCATGAAGTGTGTAGTCCAAAAGAGTAGCCATGTCAAGAGACCTATGAGAACCATGTTTCATTTATTATGATCAAGATCAAGGGGTCAACTAGATAGTATAGCAATGGGATAGAGCAATAAGAATAAAGCTCAAGATAGAGGCTATGAGTGAATGGGAGAGCACAATAAAAAATCTGGTGGATAAGATAGCCAATATGCAAACATAGCTCAACATTGTCAATATCAAAGAGAGAAGAGGGGATAGATGGATGATGGAAGAATTACGCATGATGCCTGTTTGCCAGGTTTTCATCATGGTACTTATCCAAGGTGCCAGAAGAAGTAGTTTTCACCATAGGATGAATTTATTTCTCTTTACTTTTGCTACCAAGGTGCCACAAAAAGTGGTTTTCACCAAGGCACATTTTCATTTTTTTTTTCATTTTTTTTAATTTTTAGAAAAAGCTCAAGTTTTTTGAATGTAGATAGTGCTCCTATAGGAAAGATAAGTCATGATAAGCCAAGACCATAGAAAGGTATGCTCAAAGATGTTGATAGGGTGATGAAAGAGAAATGGTAGTAGGAAGAATATATTGAGGATAAGAGTTCATGTATAGAAAGTAAGTGTAAGCTTTAGAGGATTTCATGAGGGTAGCTGAAATATTAGACAAGATCAACATTGACACACACCTTGAAGGGCATTGGAACAATGGAGGAATCATGGATGAAATAGATTGAGGATTAGATGTATGAGGTGGTAGAAGAGATTTGAAAAAAAGTGGAGTGGAAGGCTTTGGAATAATTTTAGAAAGATTTTTGGAAGAAGATGGAATGGAAGCCTTTGGAAGCTTGAATGTCAACTTTGAAGTATTTTCAATATTCAAGTCTTTTAAAAGAGACTTGGGAATCCACATAGCTTTAGATTTTCCTTTTTCTTTGGGTGCTTGAGAGTGCATTTCTTCAATGATGGATTTAGGAACCCACATTTGCTTTGATTTAGCTCTCTTAATAGTGGACCTTTGTGGTCTCTTTTGTGCATTCTCCTTCTTAGCATTCACATGTCGATTAGATGGGACATAGTGATCTTCATTTTTCAATGGATTCTTATGTTTATTCTCACTTCCAAAGGACTTGGGATTTGTGGATGAATAAGGATGATATGACTGGTTTAGATGTATAGATGGGTGAAAAGTCATCAAGGATGAGTGTCTTTGTTGATCTTGAGGTAATATAGGAGAGCTAGGGAATGAGCTAGGAGTAAATGTAGGAGATGGAGGAACATAAGGCCCCAATATGGATGGAAGGTTTGAATGCTTTAGCTTAGATGGGTAAGGACCAAGGATAGATTTAGAAGATGCAAATGGATAGTGAAAAGGGATATCAACATCTTTAGAGTGAGCAACGTGGTCAAAGCCATCAATAGACTCATGAGTACCTTTGATAGGAACACCATTTTTAATAGTAGCACTTGAAGCTTGAGCACAATTTTGAAGTGGATATGGAGAAGTAGAACATGAGGGGATGCTTTGATCTTGACAAGTAGCTTTGGATAGCATATGAAGAGAACTTTTCTCATAATTTTCAGTAAGCTCAAGGGAGATAATGGAAGTGGTATCTTCATCATACTTGGGGGGTGGACAAGTTATAGGATATGGAGGGGAAAAATCTTGAAAGAGATGAAAGGGTGCTTGATCTTGATCTTTCTTGACATTTATAGCTTTTTCTTTTTGAGAGTCCTCTTGACATGGAGCCACTTCTAAGGACAGGGGAGAATGAAGAGTGAATGGAGTAGTGCTTGGATTAGGCATAATAGTGCATGAAGGTTGAGGATGTTTAGGATTAGTAGCATGGAAAAGGTTTGCAGCCAAGTGAAGGTTAGCTTGAGTTTCTTTTAGAGGTAGCCCTTGAGGATACATGTAGTCAATGTGGAAAGCATTAGGTTCTTTTTTTGATAGAGGCATGTTGGAAAGCTTTGAAGTGTTGGGAGATGCATGAGTGTTGGAAGAAGTGGAGGTATCAAGGAAACCATCACTAGACATAGGTTCATTAATATGATCTTGCTCAAGAGAAGTATCCTCAGCACATGAGTCACTAGAGGTTCCAAGATCAATAATCTCATCATCAATGAGATCTTGGATTTTATGTTTCAGCTCTATACAATCAGAAGTAGCATGGTCATTAGATCGATGATAGGCACAATAGATATCCAAGAATGGGTTTCCATACGAGCTAGACTTTGGTAACATGATGATCTTATTGCCAAGAAGTTTTTGCAATGTGTCATCATAAGAATCTTCCAAGGGAGAAAAAATTCTATTAGAAGTATGTCTAGAGTCCTTTTGTTGTTTCTCAAGTGAATGGTATGCATCCATGTCTTCATCATTAGCTTCATCAAAGATAGGTCCATCATGAAATTTTAGCATAGGCTCAAAGAAGGTATCACTTGCTTGTTCTCTAAAGAGGTCTTTAGATCTAAAAGATGAAGACATTTGATGTCTTGAAGTAGAGCATGTAGACTTAGAAGAAGAGGATGACTTCAAAGAAGGTGACTCACACGCATGTAAAGACCTTAAGGAAGATTCATGTAATGATGCAATCTTCTCCTCTAACCTTTTCTCAAGTTTAGACTTCATTTCTATCATGCACTTAGAGAGATGAAGGTAAGAAAGATCATTTGTCTCTTCTAGTTCTTTGTATTGTGCATATAGATCTTGAAACTCTTTAGTGACATGGAGGATATCATGATCATCTAGATTTGGTTGAGGTTTGGTAGTACAAGGTTTAGATCCCATAGTTTTAGATGCAAAGCCAAGCATAAAATAGTCTAGAAGATAACTTGATGTTGAAACTATAGGAGGTAGAGTGTTCACTTGCCAAGATAGTAGAGAGAGATTAAAGCGACTTGTCAAACAATATGTCCAAGAAACTTACGACATGAATGACTCAAGTCAATAGCTAGGCAAGATGCCCCAAATAGCCAAATAGATAGAGCAAGCAAGGTGACAAGTGAACAACTCTCCAACCCAAGAGTGTAGTCAAGAAATCAAGGCAACCATTTCAGCAAAAGGATAACTAGCAAGCAAACATAGACCATGAAGACAAAAAGACCAAGAGCACTAAGACCAAAGAGTCAATTTAAGCATGTTCAAGAACTAGAGACATAGAAAATCAAAGTCAAATGATGAGACTCCCCTTAAGAAGCAACACAAAAAAATGTTTGCACTTGATGTTTTGACTTGGTTGACAAAGTTTGACAATAATTGATAGCATAGCAAGTTTGATGTTCAAAAGAAATTTCTTTCCAAGCAAGATAGTGACACATGGAGTAGTCTTCAAACAATCAAGCAAGGGACAAAGCAACCTTGCATGATACAAGCATATCTGAGGTCTTAAAAGAAAGCCGTATAAGTATCATCATGTGTATGTTCCAAAGATTTCCATAAGTATACCACATTCGAGAACACATCAAGCAATATCTACCTAGAAGTCATGGTTCATTACTCAACAACTTAGCCCACGCTTGATGCTCCTTCGCCTCACACCAAGTGGTTGCCCACAAGAGATATTGGCTTTGTCATGGAAATGCCATAAGCATAACCAAGGGAACACATATGGTGAGTGTAAATCTTGGGGTGATCCGGGTAGTCCACTAGGATCAATCCTTGCACCAAGAAGTTGAGCGGCTAAAAAAAAGGTAGTTACTAACTTAGAGTTTTTAGATAGGGCTTCCGTTCATAGTGTTCCTCTTGCTCCCAATTACGGGACACCTCACCTTGCGATGAGTAACCGATCTCGCGATCACAAGAGTACCTTAAGCATTCTTGCCTAGTGATCTCCTTATGGTCGAAATCCCATAAGCGATCACACTAGGCGAAGACAAACACTATGTCTACCAAAGTTTTGTGTCTTTGGTAGCCTTGATTTTATAGTGGGTTGGAAGAGCCGGGTAATCTGCTTGTCCCCACTTGGGTCGTTCCTCTCAGGTTGTCCGAGAGCAGGCCCTCTAAAGGATTCTAACTACACAAAGTGGATCAAATTTTGGAAGTCAAGATTTCTGGTTCACCACAAGGGTGAAGAGCATACTCTCCTATTCTAATCATTTTCTCCCAAACACGCCAAGAAGATTCAGTTACCCCTTGCTTTTGAAACCAAATGGCAAGTCAAGATTTCTGATTCACCACAAGGGTGAAGAGCATACTCTCCTATTACCAAAAGACTCCAATCACAAGTTTTATGTGCCTATGAAAAATGAACAATTATTCAATGCCACACATGAAAACAAAAAAGCAAGAAATTTTGGGTTTTTATGCTTTGGGCAGCCCTGCAAACAATCGTTAGTAGCCCTTGTGCATTTGAAGCTTTGACATGCGTTCTTTTTATGCAATGTTTCAATTTTTTTCACAAGGATGGCAACCTGAAATCACAACTTGTTAGCAACAAAAGTTAGTGTGAAATAACATAAAAATCTGCAATAAAAAGTGGTGATTTGCTTCAAAAATCTAATTTATCCTCCAACCAAGTACATGCAAAGAAAGTGCAAGTTAATCACAAATGCTTTCATTTTTACTCTTTGGTTTTGACCTAGTCAACAAGATTGGAATTTTTTGCTATGATTTCCTATCCAAAAATGAAAATGGAAAAAAGAGACCCCTGTTAAAAATCAGAGAGCTTTCCAAAAATGCAAGAAATTTTAAAAAATCTCTTCATTTGCTCCCTAGAGATTGATTTTGTCAAAATAGGCCAAATTTATCAAATCGAATTTTTTATCCTTAATACGATCTCAAAATTCAAAACACAAAGAAAGAACCCCCATTAGAATTCAAAAATCTTTCTGAAAATGTAAGTTTTTCCAAAAAATGCGCTGATTTGCGATCAAAAACGGCTTTTTTTGAAAAATAAAGAAAATATCATAACTTCCGAAAATCACGTCAAAATTCTCTGAAAATTGGACTGAGACATTTTGAGCATATACCCAACCTGCAAAAAAAATTTCAGAACCAAATTCTAAGCGGTTTAAAAGATATGATCAAATCTTTAAATCAACTAAGTTTTTGGCCTTCAAACCAATTTACTTATGGCTTGGCCTTAAAACCAAAGTGAAAATTCTACAAAAGCATTTGATTAGACCCAATATGCTGCTGTAAAAAACCAAAGATAAGAAATGAAAGCAAATGGAGCTGAAAATTTGATTCAAGCCCCACGGTGGGCGCCAAAAATGTACACTCGATTTGTGTCACACTCTAAACCCTTCTATCCAAACGATTCCATGAGTTGGAATGTTTGAATGCCGGCTTAGAGCTCCCTATCCACGGAGTGCAAGGAGTTAGTATTTCAGCATGAAGGCTCTCAGCCAAGCCTTAGAAATGTACTTCTTGCTAGTAAACCATGCAATGGGAGGTTCCAAAGACAAGATGCAAGAATGCAAATGTCCCAAGGAGTTCCTCAAGAATGCAATGCAACTAAAGATTAACTAGAATGAATATGAAAAGTGCAGCTATTCTAAGCATGGATGAGCGTGTTACAATCCAAATATTAAGCTATGTGAGATTAAGCTACATGTAAAAATGAAAGCTAAGCTAAGCTAAAATGCCATGATGCCATGGATGAGAGAATATAGACAAGAAATAGAAGTTCTCCACAAAGCTCCAAAGAAACCTGTTAGAAAACCTGCAGCATAACAATATTCAAAATGAGGATGGATTGAGGGGGAAAGCTCTCTCCCTTTTAAAGATGTATGGACGGTGGAGATCAAGATGAAGATGGTGGATGATCAACGGTGGAATTCGAAAATAGGAGTGATCCATGTGCACACACAAATCAACCAATAGAATATAAGTTGACTTGTCATATAAGACAAAAGTCACAAAGCCTTTTCTTTTAATTGCAAAATAGAAAAAGGACTTTATGTGTGCACTTTAAGTGGGTTATAAGAATGGGGTCTTTTATTTAATTAAAAGGGGACATGTTCTTTTAATCAAATAATGAACTTAGGATAGCATAGTCAAACTATAGGTTATAATCAAATAAATTGATTATTAGCAATTTGGTCTAGGTAAATGATTAAATTAATTTAGCCAAAATGCCGAGAAGGGGGCTAATAGTCTAGATGACCATTTTTAGGTGATTACAGTAATGTCTCTATTACTTTATTATCATCCACAATTTTCTCAATGAAATCATTGATCTTATCTAACTCATCCCTTGTATATACATCCATTAGCATACGATACCTATGACCTTTTATTGATTGCAACATTCGATGGTCATTTCCCCAGGTATGTACCTCATCCATTAATCCAAAATCTTGGTTTAAAATAGCAACCAATTTCTTTGTATTATTCTACATATGGTGCAATAATTTAAGGTTCCCCTATATTATCTACACACTTATTTCTTCAAAACTTTCTCATTATAACTGGAAAGCCTTAAAAAATGGATCTGCCTGTATAACTGCCTCCTCTTTATCTTTCTTCTCTAAAGTTGCTTCAAGAGTGGCCTCTGAATTATCTGGATCAATAGGACTAAATAACTCATGTAGAAATCCCCTCATGATCTTATTCTATTTTTGGAGTCTCAACAATTCAAACTCATCTTTCTCCAAATGGTTAAACGCTTCTTTTATTCTTGTTGTGAGCATCAATTTAGTTGTGTCCATAGTTGGCTTTCCTAGCAAGACCTCTTTTATTTGATAATTTTTTTTGGTCAGATGTTTAGTATCTACATGTAGAGGAGGGATGGAAATGTAAGTGAACAAGTCCTAATTTTTATTCCTCGTAATAAAGACCAATGTTTGGGCATCACTCGTAGGTAGCTTAGGTTTCTTTAGGGATTCAACTAATTCTTTCATTTCCTCCTCCTCACTATAATACAATTTCATTTTATTCCTAACCATCACTTCTTTATTTGACCATCTTGGAGTAGTTTCCATTAGAGACTTATACTTAGATGAAGACAGGGTTTGTTCTGCTAGACCCTTTCCCTTATCACTCCTCTCTAGAGTCCTGTCTTTCTATGAAGGATCTACATCAGGCATCTATGTGTCTATTGAGTCAATAGTCCTTGCCTCTATATCTTGGGAGGTTTTCTTAGATTCTTCATATATGTGTCCCTCTTTTGATACTTCATCAATGAGTCTCTATTGTGGCTCTTCTTCCTACACTGGTTGCACATATTCTTCATTGACTGGAGGGAGAGAAGTGGTTGAACCTTTAGCCAAGAAAGATAAATCTTGACTTGATGATGGCAGGGCACCTTGAAATCCTTATGGTTGAGGTGGTGATTGACTCCAATCCCCTTCCAAAGGCTAATTTGTTGGTGTATCCCTTATCTTATAACCAATAAGTTTAGTGTCCATAGGCATGAAGTCAAAACCTGACGTATTATATTCATTATTTCATTGATTCTCATGCTATTCAATCCATTGTTGTAGATCATCCTCTGAAGTGGTACCCTAAATAGGTTTTATAGGAATTGATGGTAGTGTTACAATGGAGCTCCTTATTTGCTCTTCATCCATTCCCCTAGCAAGATGAGTCCTTTGACTCAAGAGAAGGTCATCTTCTTCATCCTCTTTAGGGATGGTTTCTGGAACTAAGGGAATAGGAATAACCCTTCTTATCACCTTTTGCCTCCTAGTTCTTCTTATTGGAGTCTTTTTCTTCTTATCTTTCTTAGCTACTAATGGGGAAGCCTCTTGACTAGGTAGAGACACTTCTTGTGCTTCTTCGTGGTCAACTAGAGACACTTCTTTCTCTCTTTCTTTTGAACCTTGCCCTTGTTCTAGCGGTGGCACTTGTGGATTGTCTTGGACTTGAGTAGCTTCTACATTTCTTGGCTCTTGATTCTCAGGGGCTTGAGTTTCCTCTTGGGCTTGACTCCCCTCAACTTTAGGCTTAGCTTGTTGAGGAGAATCCCTCTTCCTCTTATTCTTTCCTTTTTGTACTTTGAAGTATCCAACTTCCCTATCATGCTGATGCACCACTTCCAACCTAGGATGTGAATGTTGTTACTGTAACCTTTTCCCTTCTTCCCTTTACTAGGTAGGTTGTGTCCTATAAGACAATTGTTTCAGGAACAAGGTCCAAGTTGAAAGACTTCTTGATCTAATCTTTGGTTAATTAGCTAATATGTCTTTCCCTGTAGTTGATATTTTCATTCTTCTCTCTGTCAATCTCTGCATTCACGATCGATCGATCAAATATCTTATCTTGATTGTACAAAGGATCCAAGACTTCTTTTGTGTCTTGTTGAACCAATTTCAATGGGACCTTAACCTTGAAGAGCTTCTCTACTAGATAAAGAGTCATCCTATAATAATCACAAATTCAGATATTGTAGTCATCTACCACATTCATATAGTGATCCTCTATGGAATCCTTAGGCTCAAATTATTTTCTCGCCAAATATTGGACTCTACCAATATTATCAAAATGTGGATGAGGGGATTTATTATCTTCCAAGGGATATTTATCCCATGCTAAATCAAAATTCATTATTTCCTAATTTTTCTTAAATCCAAAATGACCAATGATGATGGGCCATACCTAGGTCTTTTTATGTTGTTTCCTCACTCTTCCATATGTAGATGTGAGTTGCCTTGCTATCTCCAGCAAAATGAGTCTATTAGATGGATACCTAGGGAGCTTCTTAGGATTTACCATTGTGCTTGCTATCATTAGGTAAGTAAATTTCTTAAATTGGATGTAGTAGGTGCCTATTTCTACAATTCCATTTGCTACCTCTACTGACATCCTTTTTGCACAATCACTTTCAATGTATTTGATTATTGAAAAAATGAAAGTGTCATTCACAATCCAATACTCTTTGCTTTGATTTGACAATTTCTTCTTCACCAGCTAGTGATATACCACATATGACCAAGCATTAGCATCATGCATGCTTCCCCTCTTAAACAACCTTGGGTACTTAATAGTCCTTACTACTAATAGATACACCAAGTATGAGGTCATATAGAATCCTTGATAAGTTTTGATAGCCACCAACTACTTACCCAAATTATGATTAAGTATTCTAGCCTAGTCAATTGGCATCTTTGTCATTCTAATGGTTTTGATGAAATATACCATCCATATGTTTAAGTTTCCTATTGCTAGTAATCCCATTATATTACTCAAGAGCACTATAGAATTTTCAATATCATCCTTCATGTAACCTCTTGTCATATCAACTTTTCCATATTTTCTTCCCAAAGATGTCCTATCAATCCAATATGATGATTGAATAATTTCTGTAGCTTCTTGTTCATGATCCCTATACCACCTTTCTATTTGATGATATGTTAGTATTATATACTGATCTACCCTCAGAAGATGGAATACTTTCTCTATATTCTTAGGTCTAAGATCAAGAACGATCTCTCCATTATGCTTTTGACCACCCTCTCTTCTAAAACATAATTCTTCATGGCCAAAGTCATGATCAACTTAGAAGATTGTAATACAACTAGGTGTGAAGTTGAATTACTAATCTTGATTTTATAAGTGCAGACACCATTGGGGACTTCTTATTTGGTTTGTTGCATAGAACCAAGAATATATTCTAGTCAATATGACCCATTTCTATATCTTTGATCTCTAAATGCACATCTTGAAAACATGATTTTGATGGTACACCTTAGAACTTGAAAATTAATAGCTTAGGAGAAATCTTTACTCTAAGGGAGGATAAAGAAGAAGCCATTATGTCTATACAAAATAGAAGCACATTAGTCCAAAGGGTGGAAAAAATTAATTTTAAACAAACCTTAATTACTAAGAAAACTGATCCAAAAATCATAAATTTGAAAAAGCATCTAAAAAACCTTTTTCTAGCTCTATTATGGAAATTTTGGCACACCTTGCATGCCTTGAAGGTGCAGTAGGTGCACGCTTCAACCTTTATAAGCTTTAACAAAAAGGGTGCACACCTTGTGGGGTGCGCAGTATGCACACACTTACATTGCAAAAACACTAAGTGGACTAACAATAGGGTGCACACCGTGTGCACCTTATGGGGTGTGCAATGTGTGTATCCTAATCTCTTGAATGTTTTTCCTTTGGGCTTATAAATATGGATCAATGTAAGGTGTGCATATGTGTACCTTACAATTATCTGAGAGCTTTTTTTAAGTTATGTTTTTTAGTGTTTTGGTTTTATTTTTTGAATGAAATAAAGGTACACACCTTTCACACCTTATATAGGTGCACAAGGTGTGTATCTTTATTCTTTTTAACTTAGTACTTGTGTGTGTAGTTTGAGGGTTATAACACACCTCTGTGGGTGTAGAGGTGCACTGCCAAAGTTTTGAAAGCACAAAGTGTGAGTATGGAAGAGGAGAGGAGTCTCGAGCTTATATAGGCCTAAGATGGAGTGCACCTCTTAGATGTACACACCTACACATGTACATAAGTGCACACTTCCAAGATAAAGTGCTCAACACTAGTGTGGTTAGTGCACTAGCACACATTGAAGGGTGTTCTAGGTGCACTAGTGCACTCCTTAACCATAAAAATCACACTTTCCTCTAGAAATATCTGATTTTGGGATCTAGGTTTCTTAGGTAGAAGGCTAGGTTAGTCCCAGACACTGCATCCCTAAAAAAATTTTAGACCCTAGACTAGGGGTTTAGAAAAGCAAAACTTAAACTAGGGGGTCCCTATTTCTAAGACAAATGGGGCATGTGTTGTGAAACCACAAAAACACAAAGGGATGATATGATTTCTTATAAATACATGGGTGTAATATGTACTCCAAGCCATTATTTTGATGCAATAATATATGGTATTGGTGCTCTCATTTTGAGTGTAGTTATTCTTGCCAGAGTGTGTTATTTTTGTGAATGCATGTTCATGATAATAATGGATCTAATGGTTTTATTGTGTTGTTATGATTGTGTGATCTTTTAGTTTTGGTGTTTGCCTTGTGTTAATGAATTTGAATGACATAATGAATTGGAGAAGGGATCATCTTTGTTCTTGCATGTTGTCTTGCCTCACATGAGCACACTTTATGTGGCCTTGCGATTTGATGAAAGGTGAAACATCTTTCAATTTATATCGAGTTCCCATTGACAATTGCATCAGTGGAATTGAGGAAGCATTTCTCCTATTTTAATTGGTTTCATACCCGATCCCTTTTGATGATTTAATTCACATACATGTTAAAACTGTGGTTTATGTTTATTAGGAATTTCCCTTTCAAGTTATTCACTTTAATATCTTGTCACCCTATATTTGCTATTTTCTTTGCTAACACTTGGTTAAAATGGGAATTCATATTAGTTGCGTCAATAAATTGCATTCAATATAAAAATAGAAAATACCAAAAATATATTTCTTTTTTGGTTACTTTTTCAAACAACAAAAGATCAAATAGATTATCCAAAATTATTTAGAACCACCAATAGCCTGCTCATGACCATACACATTTATCTTCAATTGAGCATATTTTAGTAGGTCACAAGATCTCCCAAAACCTCGGAGTTGATCCTTGATTAGATTTTCAAGAGATGAGTTTGAAAGGATTCCTATCATTCAACATCATGGAAAATGATAGTTCAACCCATACAAAATGAGATGAGAAAATAGAAGGGACCTAACAAGAAACTACAACCCATGCTTGAGAAATATCACTAGGCTATAACACAAGCATAATAAAATTCATAGATTTCAATGATTAAGGAGGTCAAGAAGAAAGTTTGAAGGAAACTATAATAACAAGACTAGATCACACTCAACAAAAGTAGAGGATGTTACTTCTACCAACCAATTAGGAAAAATATGACAAGTGTGTTACTAGTTTAGGTTGCAAAAATAATGAAGCAACCCAAAGCAAGTTGACCAAATGAAAAAACTCTGATCCATACCCAAACAACATGCTCAAACCACAAAAATTTCCTAGAGTGTTAGTTGTAAGGGATCAAATTACTAAGAGAGAGTAAATTGGTAATCAACCTAATAATCACCTTTTCAACTTCTAAAACCCTTTTCTGATAAATAACTTAACAAAAAAAAATAAAAGAATCCATTATATGAAAACATCCACAAAGTTGACATACATATTTTGGTATCTTAGAAATAAAATTTGGATCAAAACTTTGGTGGGGATTAGTACCAACAAATTGTGTGCTCTTCTAAAGTATGCCCTATTAGGAGCTTAACCTTGTTAGGAGTTACAAAGACACTATTGGGTACCACTGTGTTAGGGAATTTACCTCTAGCCTTGTTAATAGATCTTCCCTATTAGGAGTATCCATGTTAAAGGACTTGAAACACTAGCTAAAGTGTTTCCCTATACAAGGATTTACAAAAAGAGGACCTACTAGGATCACCCAATTAAGGTATTTTGGTTGTTGTATTTGTTAAGGGATGAGAAAAATGATTTGTGTAATGACACTACCTCTTCCTAATCACATCAATTAAATGTCAAACTCACTTCTCAACACTCTTAACTTCTTCCTAGCTGGATTGTACCTTGCACTTCTTCACTACACTTGCTTGACCATGATCAACAACATGAACTATTCATCCTTCACATGTATATACCAATTTTCTAATTTTTCTACCTTAATAAAAACCTAAAGTACATATTAGTGAAATAAAATTCAAATATCATTCTCAAATCCAAAAAACATAATAAGGTACCTTATTCCCTATAACGCTTTTACATGATTACACCAACTATTTCATATAATTCTATGCTAGAGGTTAAACACATTTTGACCAACCATTTGATTCCTCTAGAATACCATACACTATTCTTTGTCAATGTGATGCAAGATGATCACCTCCAAATGTTCATCCATACTCATCCAAACTATTGACAATAGTGGGTTACACTTTTTTGGAGGAAAAAATCCTCCAAAAAAGCACTGACCAAATTTTTGGCTTTCAAAGTTTTGATAGAAACTATGTTTTCACATAGTTTTGATCAAAACTACACACAACATGTAGTTTTGATCAAAACTACTTAAAAAGTTTCAATCAAAGTTTTTAATCTAGTTTCAATCATTAATTGACCCTTATATTTTTGATAGAAACTAACTAAAATAGTTTCTACCAAAACTATTTAAATTTTTTTGATAGAAAGTTAGTTTGTATCAAAACTAGCTAAGTAGATATCTTCTACAAAGTCTATAAGATTTTTAGTTATTTGCATGGCTTTCAAGATCAATTGCTAGGTTTAGGTGAAGCAATAAAGACATGTAATTTTTCATGACACAAGTACTTAGAATGAGCTTTCTAATGACTATGGATTTGATATATTTTGATTTTTTTATGTATATATATTTTTATGTGAATTGAATAGAGCTTTGTTATAAAAAAATAAACCTCCATATTGGACGCTCATGGAAAAATAGTAAATAAAATAATTTTTTTTTGAAAAATAACTGCAGTCTCCATAATTAAGTCCTCTTTAAATTTTTTTAAAAAAGTTGAAATTAGGTAAATATATAATAAATTACATGTGTAAAAATCCATGTATATCCAAATTAGTGTTAGGTCAACTTTAATCTTTGATATAATATGAAATACAAAGGATAAATACATCAAACCACCTCCACAATTTTGGTATGATATTGATAAACTAAATTTGAAAGAATCATATTGATATCTATTGTAGAAAAAAAGTTGTGTGTCAAAAGTACTGTCACTCTTTAAAAATTAGGTTTTTGATAACAATATAATTTTTGTGGGAGAAAAAATAATTCAATCAAATCAATTAAAAGAAAAATTAATAATAATTTTTGAATCTACACATAAAATTCTAAAATACTATAATTTACTTCATCTTCAAATTCCTAACTGTTAAACACAAATTTGCATCTGAAAGTGAATTTTTAAAGAAAATTCAGAATTTAGTGTTAGTTTAGGCAAGAAAGTGTAATCCACTATTGTGGGTCTAGTTCGCAATCATCAACTAACTTGTTCTTACTCAAGAACTCATTCTTCTTTAACCTATTAATCAAACCTATCACTACTTCATTGGTAATATTTCCATCATATAAATGATTTACCTCTAATTATAATGAGTTTATATCATAACCACATCAGCCTCACCAAATTCTTCACATAATCATATTATTGTACTACTCTATTTGTCATGGATTTGACAAACCAATCAAATCATCAATAGCTTGTCACTAACTATTCTAGTAGTTGTACTCTAAATGTACTGATAAACTTAATCTTCTCTTTAGAAGTAGAGGTCACCATATACACTTCAAGAAAAATTTGCAATGATCTCGTAAAAATTACACATATTTATCCTCATTGCAATACTCTATTCATCACAATTATTCATGAAAACATACTAGGAACACTAGGTCAATAGTTGAAATCAATGGAAAAAACAATAAATGATCATCATGAATTCAAATCTATATCATGGAATCACTAACATCACCATTATCTATATCAATTATGCTAACAATCTTCCCCTTTAGTATTGATGGAAACACCTACTACACTTCCTAATACTACACAAATTTGTTCTTAAACAATCAATACTAGAAACAACATGTTAAAATGTTTTAACCTTTCTCTCACGTGACTTCTCCCCTCTTTTCTACACATAATTTTTCTTGACCTGATCAAAATACACTCTCTCCCCTTTGACAACAATTCCAAAGGTGCCAATACACACTTGTTGGTTCTACAAATTATACTTACTACAACTGCCCCCACACTTCTCCCTATAGAGTAGCCTCAAAATATCAATTAAAAGAATATATATATATATATATATATATATTTAAAGAGTATACTTGAATTGATAAAACATAATCTTCTTTCAATTTAACTTAGGTCACGTAATGTCCCCTAACCTACCCCTTAGTTAGTCAAACATATCCTTAGGTAATGGCTTTGTGAATGTCTACGAGTTGTTCCTTAGTTGGCACATACTCCAACCTTACTTCTTATGCCCAAACATTTTCTCTAAGATAATTATACTTGATATCTATATGCACAATCTTAGAGTGCATCACTAGATTCTTTGAGATATTAATAAGAATTGTTTTATCTTAGTAGATGGTAACCAATTCAGTTATATTCTTTTGAATTCATTCCAATTTTTTTTTTGATCCATATCACCCATGTGAAATTTATTGCAATAACCACATACTCAACTTCATGTATTTATTTTAACCTATAATAATGTTTCTTACTTTTCCATGATACAAGCCTATCATCAAGAAAAAAATATCCTCAACATATGCTCTTCCTATCATCTATATTTCCTGCCCAATCATCATTAGTAAATGTGTTTAATGTGAAATAAACTTTGAGTCCATATCATAATCCGTACTCTTTAGTTCCATTGAGATATCTAAAGATTCTCTTAACTAGAATCAAGTGAGATTTATTGGGATTAGAGGAAAATATAGCCACTGACTCAGCTACCTATTATATATATGGTCTACCATGCACCACATATTGTATCTTACTCATCATTGATCTATGTAGTATATCATCCATTTCTTTTAGAAAATCTTGGAAAATTTACAACTTGCTATGATTAGATTGCCATAGGTTTTGAGTCTTCTAACCCAAATGTTTTCAATATTTTTTTTCATATACTTGGTTTGACTTATATAGATGTCATCTTTGAGTTGATGTATTTGTAGACCTATTTGATCTCACTGATCATATATATTTTAACTCTTCCTTTATTTCTTCAAAGAATGTAATACTCATCACATCATTTCCTCTAAATATAATACCATCAACAAATATTTCTATAATCAACATCTTGCCATCACTTTTTGCCTTTAGGTACATATTGTTGTTAACCCAATATGGATTAAGTATGAATGTTACCTTTCATACCATGATCTTGGTGCCTATTTTAGTTCATATAGTGCTTTATATAGTTTCTACACTATACTCTTTCCTTTTGAATTAGCAAACCCCTCTGGTTGTTCTATGCAAACTTTTTCTAAGATACCATTTAGAAATTTTGACTTGACATCCATTTGATAAAATTTAAATCCTTTTAAAGTAGAAAATGAAAGAAGAATTTTTACTGCTTCAAGTCTAGTTGCATGTGTAAATGTCTCTCCATAGTCTAGGCCTTATTCTTGTGGATATCCCTCTCAAACTAATCATGCCTTATTTCTGACCATCTCCCTTGTCTCATCCATCTTGTTTTTTAAAACCCACTTATTGCAAACCACATTATTGTCCACTTGTTTGGGCTCTTATGTCTAGATTTAGTTCTTATCAATTTTTTCCAATTCATCTTTCATGGATTTTATCCAATTTCCATCCTTTCATTCATTTGTTAATAGTTTGGGTTCAAATTTAGATAAGAAACAAGAACCTTCTCCTACCTTTCTTCTTATTCATAACCTAAATTTTATTCACCAATGATTTAATCTAGGTAGTTAATTAGCTTGACATTCCTTAGTAATATCGGTTCTTCTATATGGGTTTCTTTAACTACTTGGACCAATTCTTGTGCATTCACCTAGTCTTCCATAGGTTTGATGTAGCATTTTGTTCAATTGGTTGCATGTAGAAAAATCCACAATAATCTTGGATTTCCCTTTTGTTGGATTCATCATTCTATTTAGAGTATTCATTAATTCTAACATTTTTAATTTCTACCATTTTATTTTTCTCTTATGTAAACATTTTTATTCATTAATCTTAGTGGAATAACCAAGGAATATCCCTTCATCACTTCTTGAATTAGAAACACCTAAATGATTACCTTTATTTATGTAGAATCTTATTTCAAATACTTTGAAATAACTCAGAAAGGGTGATCAATCATACCACAATTCTATGATGTCAGTAGAAAAAACACTTTATCATATTTTCACTTTCTCATATGAATACAAAAATAATGAGCTTTCCTAATAAGAGATCTACCCCTAAGTCTTATGACTTGTGAAAAATGAATACAAAAATTAATTATAGCCTTTATTCATTACCTGTACATGACACTCCTATATACATTTCTCCCTTGTATACATTTCCCTTTTGTTTTTGAACACTTGATGTCACTCATGCTAGGGTTGAAAGAGTTGAAGTAATCCATATGTTTCAATGAATTCCTTGTGAACTTTGGTAATCATGGTCAATGTATGATTCCATGTGGTTCTTTTTGCCTCCAAAATTTGATTATGTAGTTGTAGTCTTGTAGCTAAATTAATAAAACTTTTAGCTACTGATAAGTTATGATCTTCTGTGATAAGATCCTAGGCTATTTTCAGTTCTCTTTTTGCATGACCTCCAAATAAGGTATCAATATTGCCTAAATTGAGATCAATTTAGATCTCATGGTAACTATCAGCTGCTTAAAGCTTCACTAATGTACCTTGAGCCTTAAATAGAACATTGTAGTGATCTATCCTAGATCATACTGACTCTAAGATAACATTGTTGGATGCTTTCATCTTAGCTTGAGGCTTATCTACCCATGCCTAAATATTATCTATAAATCTTGTCACATCTAACAAAATTGTGTACACCTATTGTACCCTCTATACAATATCTATCATTACTTGTTCTTTTTCATGTAATACCACATTGTGCTCAGCTATAGTTATGAATATTTTATCCATAACCTTGGTCTCAATTCTTCTTGCTGACCAATCCATTAACTTGTCATTGGATTAAAAATTTCCGCACTCACATGATCAATGATGTGTACAAGTTGATCAATAATAGATGTCTCTTCATATACATTTTGTATGTCAAAAGCTTCACCAAAAATATGCTTTACCTATTGTAGAGTTTGTTGCTACTTTAGCTCTCTCCTGAGCTCTTCTTGCCTCTTTTTCTTCTTCAAAATTTCTTGTAGAAGACAATTTGCTAGAAGGTGAGATTTTATAGATCAAATTGTGGCATCTCAATATGTTCATCTAGACTAACTTCAATATCTAGTGACATATGATCCTTTATTTATCTTCTCTTCCTTTTCAATGAAGGGGTGTTGCTACTTGACAATGCCTTAGGAGTAGGTGAAGGGGTATCACCACTTGGTCTTACTTGTGCATATGTGCTTGAGAAAATAACAATAGCACTTGGTTCAAACTTATTTAATTTTTTTTTTCTCAATCTGAGGTGCTCTAACAATATTATCATTTTTATCAGCTTCTCTATCTTCACCATCTTCTTCTTCATTTGTGAGCCTTGACTACTCAGCTTCTGGAGTGTTAGGGGTGTTTTCATGTATAAGAGACATGCTATCTTGTGGACTCAACATAATTAATATTTATCCACTACTATTTTCATCATCAACATTCACAGTTTCTACTTTCTTTGTTGTAAGCCCAAAAATGCTTTTCCACAAGAATTCACTCTACTGTCATACAAACTCCTCTTTATTTTTTAATATCAAGAAGATCTTGTATTTAGGAACAAATCTTCTCCTATTTTGTTTCAAAAATTTATCCTTTTTTTCTTGAGATAGATTAAGCATAACTCTAACTAGTTTGTCAGTTCTTATCTGGTTTTCTGTTACTTCAGCTTGCTACCATTTCCTCTCGAATCTATCATATAGATCCTTAGGTATCTTGTTCTCTATTTCACTAAGAGTTAGCCTTTGATTTTTAATCATTTCCACCATAGCTTCCTCCACTTTATTTCTATCATTATTGTCTAGTGTATCATATTTCACATATCTAAAACTATATAAACGTATAGATCTTCTTATGTTGTCACATATCTCTTCAATAGTTTTGATCTGTTTGATAGGTGTTCCTTTGTCCAATCTCCTTCTCTTGGTTTGAGGTACACTTGAATCATTAGCCTCTAATATAGACTGATCAACAATAGAATTTTCCTTGGTCCTTGTCTTACTTGGTGGTGGAGGTGTTGTTGCCATCTTCTTCTTTGATCTTTGAGCCTTCTTGCTTAGTGGCATGAAAACAACTAGGGATTTACCCTTGTTAGATTCTTCCTCTTCTACTTCTTCTTCCTTTTCACCACTACTCTATTCTTCATCTTCACCAAGACCTTGAGTCAATTGCAATGGTTCTTTACCCTTGGTTAGGGTGCCTAATTTAGCTTCTAGGTCTTCAATCATCTTCTTTCTTTTCTTTTCTTTAGAAGCTATTTTGATGTTTACTGTTGTCATTTCCTTTTCTTCTTCATATCTTCCAAATGGTTCCACCTCAAAATATATTTCTTCTTTTAATAATTCATCAATGTTTTCACTTACATCATCACTTTTTATTTCATATCCAAAACTTTCTAGTCATGCTTTCCTTGGCTTTAATTCTTGCACAAATGTGTTGTCAGTATCAACAAGAAAAAAAATGTCACTGTAGTATTTTGCGACCAATTCCTATGGAATTATCCTTCTCCTTTTCATTCTCATCTTGAATTAATTATTGATTGCATTATCAAAGTTGTCTCCCAATTGAGTAATAAACCCATTGATTTTCCTTGTTACTAGTTTGTCTTGTTCCCATACAACATTTCCTATTCTAAGAAAATACTTTTGAATATAAAAGAATGTACAAACAATTAGGGAACTAAACGTACACATTAAATTATTTTCCTTTCTTATCGATGATAGGTTTTCTTCTAGTTGTAGCATTTGCAGCTTGGCAAGATCATACTCATGATCTTTCATCACAATCTTTCATGCTTAGTCCACAACCATACTTGACACACTATTTAATTTTCTAGATTGATAGATTTTGTGAGCAATGAATTTCACTAAAAATTCTATAAGTGGGTCATTAATTATTGTAATGAAAAAACCATGTCCATTCCACTTAGCTCTTGTATTGGCCTCAACTTCTCCTCAACTCAAGAATTGCATGGTTTTCTTCCTATCTAAGGTGGAATATCTAGTAACCCTATGCATCATCATATTCATTATTTCTATTGATCCATCCTATAACCAATACTTTATATCATGAATTGTTCTTAAGGTGACTTCGATCCATTCTATTATGAAATTTATTAGAAATTCTAGGGCTTGAGTTAACCCTTTCTTTTCAAAAATTTTGAATTCATTGTTCAAGGTTCCTTCATCAAACAACTTTTCATAAAATTCTCTAATTTCATGATCTCCTACTTCTGCAAATTTGTACATGTAGCAACTTCTGACACCATGAATTATGATGACTTTAAGTGGTATCAAGGATAAAAACCTTGTTGAGACTTCTTTAATGACAATTTCTAAAATAGCATGAACTTTAGGTGGAGGAAAAACATCACTCATGACTAATTGAACTTTACTAACCTTTTGGCTCATTCTAGTAGTCGATGAAGCTATCATAATGGTAACTAGGGTTTCATGTATTTCCTTCTTTGGATACTCATTAGTCAATCATGCTCTCAGTCAACCTTTTGATCAATTTTCTTTTTGAGATCTTGATAATTACTTGAATTTTCTTTATTACTTGATCACTTAATCACTCTAAGCTCTTCAAAAATCTATATGGAAGGTATGAAATCATGAATTTGAAAATCTATTATATACCTTGTCTTTTGATCGATTAGGTTTTCCATAAATTCTTGTCTTTCATTGAGTGGAAGTCACCTAGCATAACAACTCAATCTCTTCTATAGCCTTCACTCTCTATTAGAATCCTCTATTTATGTTATGACACACATTCAATATAGACAGTAACTGATACTCAACAACCTTTTACAAAATTTATTCTCTTGCATCTTACTTATGAAGATATGAACTTTTGGCACATATATATGTAAGGAACTGATGTATGATTTATATCCTTTAAGAATATAGTTCCTTAGCTCCATTAACTTCATTATTTCCATCTTCTAGTTTCTTTTTCCATTTTTGGTTCATTTCATTCCTCACTTTCTCAATATGCACTTTGCCTTTTCATTTTTACTTTGTCTGATTTTCCAAATGTACTTGAGTTCTACAATTCTTTCTTTGATGTCCAAACTTGTGATATTTGGAATATGCATTGTTAGGTGCATAATTCTTCTTCCTTTGATTTGGCTAGTTGGGTTTTTTCTTCGATGTGCTTTCAAATTCTCTACACCTATTTTTTGATAGTTGTAGTAGTATCTTCAAATCTAGGTGTAGTAGGTGCATTTCTCAATTTTGACCTACACTCATGTATTTGATGTCATTTCTTGTAGTAAAAATAGTAACCAATAAAATTAGGTTTAGAATTTTGCATACCATGTTTTCTTTGACAGATATTTGTAGTATGACCAAATTTTCTATAGTGATAGCAAGTTCGTTTGTCTTTTGGCTTTGCACTTCTCATTTCTCCATCTCTTGATGATTCTTCTCTTTCAGTGCATGAATATCATAACCCATTAGAACACCTTGATGACTTCATAAGCTCTTCCAAATACTTCATTTATTTCTTTATTTTTTGAGTTTATCCATAGATTCCTTCTTATTCTTCAGTTCATTTTTTAGTATCTCATTATGAGATTTCATGTTGGCAATATCCACATCCTTGTGATTCAGTATCTAATTTGTAGTCATTAGTTGATTCATCAGATCCATTTGTGTATTTGTGAGATTTTGCACATCTGATAACCTTCTTCTAGTCTCATGGCCATTACCCTCTTTTCATCTTCTATCATAGTTTTGTCTTGTTTAGCTTTCTTTCTTTGTCTAGTTACTTTACATAGTCTCACTGATTGGATTTTATGTTCTCTTTTTAGTGCTCTTATCTCTTCATTAAGGAGTTCATTCTTTTCAAGTAGTTTAATAGATTCTTTTTAATTAGGATTGATTGGGTCAAATAATCCTTCATAAGAGAATTGCTTTATCTATATGGTAATTTCTTTTCTCCTTTTTAGGGAATCCTTCAAATCTTGTCTTGCTTATTCTAGCTTCTGCAGTGTGAGTTGGATGTTGATCACCTAATTTTCAATAGTCTTGTCTAGTTTGAAAGCCTCCATCTTCCAAGACCTAATCTCCATGACTTTAAGATTCCTTTAGAGAACTAGAGATCTAATACCAATTGTTGATTGATGGAGAGTGGGGGATGAATTAGATCTATAAAACTTTCTACCTTTTCACCAATTCATCCACATCCAATAATAACTTATGCATATAATACAATAAATGTAAACTTGTTATAACATGTAAATCAATTCAATAACATTCATGAAAGTAATAAAACATAACAAAATATTTTTTACCCATACACACTCCAAGGTGAAGGTAAAACTAGGATTGGGATGACACCCATAAATCTTTACTATTGTATAAATAAAGTTAATTAGTTAAGGTTATATTTTTTTACTATAATATATGATCTACTCTATGTAGAGTCTACCCTATTAAAGACTTAAGAAATCATTAGGTTTCACCTAGTTAGAGGATTTAACACTTACAACTAAGGACTTTATTAGGAGATTTACAAAGATCTATTAAGACCACTTGGTTAAGAGATTTACCCTAACTAAAGTCTGTTAAAACTATCTCACTAAGTGAATCTTAGTTTTCCTTGCAACATAATTTTGAGTCTTCTCCTTACTAATTGATCTTCTCCTCTGATATGATACTCTTGTCTTTCCCTTCCACTTTTATTGCTTATGACTAAGTCACTTGTTCTATTAATTTGATAACAAAACCCTTAAATGATTTCTGATCTTCTCCTCTTTGATATATGCACATGATCACTTTCTCATCTCTCACATCCTTTTGATCTAAGTTAGGATCAATGCATTATAAAGATTCCATGAAGAGTTCTCTAGATAGTTCCATGTTTTGCCTCTTCATACTAATTGTTGAACATACACATGGGGATATGTGATCCACACCATGTAAATATTCTGTAACAACCTCAACAAGTATTAAATGTTCTATAAGAACCTCTTCTAAACTTAAATAAACCTTCCAAGTCATCCTGATAATCGTTTGGCCTAAAATTATGTTCCATTCTTGACTTTTATATAAACAATACATTGCTCAACCTTTACTATTATTGGTGCTTGACATTGTTGTTGCTTGACCTTTATTAACTTCCTGATGCTCAACATATACTATATCAATCAATCACTAATAACTTTCTCAATCTTTCAATGAGCTCAGTTTGTATAGAAAATTTCTCTGTGACCATACTTTACTCAGCTTCTATATAATTTCTTG
This sequence comes from Cupressus sempervirens, assembly GCA_028749045.1. Lineage (NCBI taxonomy): Eukaryota > Viridiplantae > Streptophyta > Pinopsida > Cupressales > Cupressaceae > Cupressus > Cupressus sempervirens. Next base: position 316,712,186 of record CM053788.1, read on the forward strand.
GTACATGCTATCTTATGTACATGACTCAATCTATATAGAGTATCTTGGTCATAGTGATGAATGTCTAACTCTACCTTATAAATGACTAAGTGATTGACACTAATAGACAACATCAGTTAGAGATACCAACACCTTATTCTTCATAGTATGCAATAAATTCACGTGAAGTGAACACACATCCTCTATTTTATATAAGATATTTTAATCTCTTACTTGTCTCCCCTTGTACTCTATCTTTGAAAGTCTTGAACATGTAGAAAGATTTATACTTATACTTCAAGAATACAACACACATAATACTAGAATAATCATCCACAAACAACATAAAATACTTGTCTCCATAAAATATTTGAGCTCATATAGGACCACATAGATTGGTATGCACCTGAATTTTACTTATGAAACTAGAAATTGTTGACTTCCCAAGGTAGCATTCTTTACCACATTACATTTTTGTAGTTTCATTAGGTTAGGAAGACCTCTTACTACTTTAATTTTACTTACTTTGATTAGATTATTAAACTTAATGTGACAAAACCTCTTATGCCATAATAAAAAATATTCAACTTTATAAATAAGATAATTCTTAATAGTATAATTCATATGGAATAAGTTAAATTTTATCTATTCACAAGTATAAATCATATCTCCTAACTTTTCAATGATCCTACACATCCTTTCATTGAACTCCAGTCTATATCCTTTATTATTTAACTAAGAAACACTCAACTGATTGTATTTCAAACCTTCAACCTAGTAAATAAACATCATCATAATTTTTATTAAAATTAAGGATAATAGAACCTTTACCTTTTAAAAAATAGGGTCTATTGTCTTCAAACTTTATTGACACTCCATCACATTCTTCCATTTCCATGAATTATTTTAATCATTGGTCATGTGATGTGAACAAGCACTATAACTTATTTAGTCTCTATTTTGACTCATACTAGAAACAAATTCTTTCTCATCACCATTAGAGGGATCTTCTTTTATTATAAAAAACACAATCTCTTCTTCCTCTCTTCCATCAAATTCCAGATTGACAACTCCTCCTTCTGCAAGATAGCATGTCTTCTTGTTGTTCTCCTTGAATTTTTTTGTCTTTCTTGTTCTTTTCCTTGTTAGAGTATCTGAAAGAAATATTTTTGGTCTTCTTTCATGAGAAACATTTCAAAGGTAGTATACCTTTATATTTTCCACCTTCTTTACATAGTTCCCTAGAAAGAAACACTTCCAATTCCTCTTATTCTTTTTCTTCAATTAGACTATATTCACAAACATAAGAACAATAAGTAGAAGAACTAATTGAGATATTATTTTCTTCTCTTGTAGGGGAAAGGGACTTAGATGGCTTGAATCTATTATAAAAATCACTCAATTCAAAAGTATTCAACTTTCCTATTAATGTATCAAAAGTAACTACATCAATGCCTAAAGATCTAACTTCTTAAATATATGAGACTCTAATAGTATACTAAGGAGATAAAGTTCTAAGTATTTTACTTACCACATCATCTTCCTCAAGAGTACCTCTAACACATTTGATAGTAAGGACAACATCTTTGATACTTTGGATATGTTGTTCAATGCTCTCATTCTCCATCATCCTCATCATAAAAATTCCCTTTCAAACTATCTACCTTTTCCTTCTTCACACATGAGTCTCCATCGACTCTTTCTAGTTTATGCCACATATCAAAAATGGTCCTTAAGTCTTGGTCATTGATTTTTTTTTACATCAACAGGGTGCTCGCAATGGATTCCATAATAGCAATATGCTCCAATTGTTCCTTCAACTAATCTACATGAAGAGTTCTTTTAGGAAAAACATATATGTTAACTACATGATTCCAATATTGGTCACCCAAACCTCTGAGATAGAGCTTCATCCTGCCACATCACTCTAGGTAGATTTCCCTTGTAAACTTAGGACCTTCCTTCCTTATCACATTAAATTGGATATTTCCCTTGATCTATTAAAATTTACCACAATAAAGCTCTAAATATTTGATACCGATTGTTAGTTCTAAGGGATGAAATTATTGAGAGGGATGGTGAATCACTATTCAATCAAATAGTCACCTTTTTAACCTTATAAACCTTTAACTACTAAATGAATAAATAACAAAACATAAAAGTATCCATTAATCAAAACTATAGTGGGGATTAGTACCCATACATTATGTACTCTTCTTAATACACCCTATTAGGAGCTTAATCTCATTAGAATTCATAAAGACATTGAAAAGGGGATTTAACTCTAGCTATGTTAGGATCTTTAACCTGTTATAGGTATCATTGTTGAATAACTTCAAACAATAGCTAAAGTTTCATCCTATCAAATGATTTACAATAAAGGACCTATTAGGATCCACTTGGTTAAGGCATTTTGACAGCAATAACTATTAGGGAACAAAACAAAGAATGATCTATGTAACACTACATATTCTTGATCAGATTCACCAAAGCTCAAACTCACTTCTCAACATTCTTAACTTCTTGCTAGATAGATCATACCTTGCACTTATTTATTCTATTTTCTTGACCAGGATTAACAAGATGAACTATTCATCCTTCACATGTATATATTAGTTTTCCAATTCCATTTCCTTAATCAAATCTTAAATATATTAATGATATGAATTTCAAATATATCACTCATATTTAACTTCCATTAGATAATATCCTATACCTTATAACACATTTACATGATTTCACCACCTAATTTTTAGAATTAAATGGCAAAGGTCTAACACATTTTGACCAAACACTCACTTCCTCTAGAATATTCTATGTACACTATTCTCAATCAATGTGACACAAGATCATCACCTAAAAATGTTCATCTATTTCATTGGATTACTACTTAATCATCCAAACTTACTATAACCTTGTCATTGGGTTCGAATAATCAACTAACCAGCTATTACTCTACAACTCATTCTTCTTTAACATGTTAATCAAACATGTCACCACTTCACCAGTCATTTTTCCATCCTAGAAATGTTTAACCTATAATTATGAGTTTATAATGTAACTATATTAGATTCATCAATTCTTCACATCATCTTGCAATCACTCCACTCCATTCATTGTGAATTTGACAAAATAATCAAATCATCTCTCTTGTCACTAACTTTTACGGTAGTTCTACTATAAATGCACCAGTCAAATTACTCTTCCCTTCAGTAGTAGAGATCACCATATATAATTCAAGAGACATCTTCATGCCATCATAATAATTACTTACATACGCGATCCTCATTGGAATATTCTATTCATCATAATTATGCTCAATAACATACTAAGAACACTAGGTTGACAATTGAAATCAATGACAACACAATGATTGATCATCACACAATCAAATCTATATCATGACACTAATAACATTAGTCATCACACCTAAGGGATATTAGGAGGGATTTTGATCAGCTAAGCAGTACTACAAGAGGTGAAAGGACTATTGATCAATATTTGGATAGACTCTTTGTGGTTATGGAAAATGTGGAAGAAGTCAAGAATTTAATGAAGAGAATCCCACCACTGGAAGTGAAGAATAGAGCTATGGAACAAATGATAAAGGATTTGTAGAAAATAATAGATTTCATGGGCAATAAAGTTGACAATAGCACAAAGATTGTAATTAAAAAACTTGTAGATCAGAGTTGCTCCATATTGAAGACTATTGCATATAACATTAAAACTGTATTGGACAAATTAGAATAGGGTATAATTCAAGGTCTTAAGGACATGAAAGAGGATTAAGGCCCAATAAATGCACTAGAGCTAATTAAAAGAAGATTGAGGTGCTAGAAGAAAAAGAAATTGATGAGCTAAAGGCCTCTGCTATGAACATGAATATCATTATAGATCAGGCTATTGATTTACTGAAGACTTTGTAGCTATTCTGGTGCTATCTTTTTGCTAGCTTTTCTATTGTTTTTTCTTGTTTTTGTGTTAAGACTTCTTGTCTTAGTTTACTTAGATTTTTGGTGCTGATGCATGGTTCCTTGTGGGCTTTCAATGCTTATTCTATCTGATACTATTTAAAAGGTTTTGAGTCCTTCAAAACCTATTTTTACTTAATCAAAACACTAGTCATCAAGCCATCATTTATATTAGTTATGCCAACTTAGAAAACCTTAAAGCGAGATAGAGACCAATAAAGGGTACATGAAACTGTTATAAAAAGAATGACCATAGCAAGACCCCAATCATGATATATAGGAGAAGATGATGCTACTTCCCAAGAAAATAGGCCAATGATAAAAAATGAGTTGAAAGAGAAGGATGTATAATCAAAAAATAAATTCATACCAAATATCTCCCATAAGAAAGACCCACACCATGATCCCATTCAAGATAGTGAAGAGAAGTAGGTGATGAGTGAGTAGTTAGAAGAATCCTCCCCACACAAATAGTCCACCTAATAGTTTGATCATAGATATAAAAGTATCAAAACCTCATTCCACAAAAACACAAAAACATGATCACTTATCCACAAATGTGTTGACAAAATAAAAAGAGTCACTATAGAAGGTAGAAAGGGCATAATATAGAAGCCAAAAACATCTCTATGAATATGTTGAATTTAAATTGAAGCCATTCTAAAAGAACCACAACTAGATCAAAAATTACATGAAAATTTATAGCATCATCAAGATCATTTGTGAGAGATACAATTGAATTACTAGGTAGACTAAAGAATCCCCAACCATGAAAAACAAACCAACACCCATGCATACATGTTCGATTAGGAAAAATTAAACCATGAGCACAAAAAAATCTCCACAAAGCATAAGGATCATCATCTTCCTTAAAATCCCCCTGCAATATCATATTTTCAAAAACTTCCTTTTCTATCTCAATTAAATTTCTTGATGTATCATAATATGGTAATTGGACTAGATTAATGAAAAATTTGTAGTATCAACAGGAGATATTTTATAAAAGATAATACTTTTGTTCATCTTCATATCTCTTTAATGCCATATAAATAATGATGGTATGACAAATTTTATGTACCTAAGAAGTATTTGATAACACCATAGATTTATGACTATTATATTCAACTCCAATAAGATTTTAGAACTAAGGAATTTGAAATAGTCAATAATACTTTTAGAATGTTGATTGCTAGAGTGTATGAAGGGGGTGTAGGGATGTCTCCTTTAACATCCTAATTGTTTACTAAATATGTTAGATTCTATATTTAGAATCATAAATTTTTACATTCAAGGATATGTGGTTTTAAGAGTTGTCCATTTAAATTTTTATGGAATGTGATTGATCATTCTTTCTTTATAAGGCATGTATGGAAATATCAATTTCTAGAAAGAGATACAAACACTCAAGTAAAGGTAGAATATACTTTTCTTGTAAATGTTTATAAGAAATTTATATTCTACCTTTCCTTGAGTTCTTGTATCTCTTTCTAGCTATTGAAATTAATCATATATTTTGATATGAAAGATGACTATGAACCTAATCATATATCTTGATATGAAATGGAACATTCAAGTTGTAAAGGGTGCTATTTTCACCTAATTGATCGTGTTTGTCATGTTATCCATTTGAGTGCATTCTCTTTCCCCTTCTAATTGAGCTTAAAAAGAGTAAAAATAAAAAAACTAACATATTTAAAATATAAAATGGTAAGAAAGGTCAAGACCTACCAACTACTATCAAAGATGCTCTAAAGGATAAATGTCAAGGAGACAAAAGAAAGTTTCCTTTTTGTCTATCTTTATCAATATAGTTACTCCAAAAAAACTAAATTAACTCCACTCAAGTTAGTAAAAAAATGCATTGAGATGAAATGATCATGTAAAGAAAAAATTGAGAGTCAAGAAATAAGTTAGAGGTAGAGAGAGTTTTGGTAGCCCCTAGGAAAAACTTTTTCTCAAATGGTAGTGATTTAACCATTTTTTTCCATCTCAAAGAGAGGAAGCCAAGATACCCACAAAGTAGCAAAATATTGGTACTTTAGAGAAGAAAAAATATGTGGCTCACAAAGTTGCGATAATTTTGCTATTTCAAAAGGTAATCTTTGAGGTTTGCGAGATAACAATTTATTGCTATTTTGATAATGACTAAAAAAGGTAGTTCTTAAATCATGACTTTGGAGGACCATTTTGGAACACCTTGTGAGATTCTAAAACTTCACAATTTTGGAGATGGTTTCAAATGTGATATGAGAAAAGGAAAAAATGACTCCTTGGAGTTTCAAAAGGCCAAACCATTAATTTAATGACTTAAAGTATAAGTCAAGTACTCAAAGGTGTCACAATGTAGACTATTTATGAGGTGGATATATGTGCATAAATTTATAGATCATAAATGACAAATAAAATGAATTAATTTTCCTAGAAAAAATGAGTCTTTCCATATTGAGCATATGAGTGGAGCTGAGATAGATGTTGGCGGTAAAACTTGGAAGGTGTTCTTGATAAATTATAGAAAAAAGTAGTAAGTTCAAATCTCTTCTTACCTTGGTCATAATTTACAAGCCAAAATGCTTGTAAAGAAGGACACTAGTGCTAAAGAATTAGAGGAAGAACATATTGAAAACTTATTACAAAAGATATTGTTAGAAATATTTCATTGTTATTCTTTTGGTGGTCAAATGATGAGCTCAAAGACTGTAGAGATATTAACATTCCATTGCATGGTATGTCATTGTTTTGGTATTTTATGTAAATAAGGATAAAAAATGAACCTATAAATAACTTATGGAGGATAGAACTAGGTAAAATTGTAGTCCCTAATGTGTTTATAGACACATAACTCATAGACATTATATCTAATCATTATGAGCCCTTAAAAGAGTGTTTTGGGCTTAGTAGTCAAGCCCTTACAAAAGTTAACATGGAGAATTTTAAGAATGAATATAGGAAAATAATGAAATTTGGCAAATACAAGGAGACTGCACATTTCATGTACATGGGCCATAATAACAAGATGATGTGTGTTGATCATATGGGTCCTCACCCTATGGTCCTCACCCCATTGAATATATTATGGATTTTTTTTTAATATACTTTTTATGTTTGGTTTCATATTTTTGGAGAAGATGAGAAATAGAAAATTGGACTTGATTACATGCACATGTGTATGAAGATTCAAAACCCTCACATTTATCTAGAATTGACTTTTCCATTGAAATCAAGAAAATCCTTCATAATCAAATGGTTAGATAGAAGACTTCTAAGTCTTTAAAGAATTACTCTTTTATTTTCTACTTAATTATCTATCACAATATTAGTCGATTTAGGAACACTATAAAGTTGGTTATAATTCACGAGGAAGGTAACAAGAATCCCATCCGTCTCTAGTGTTCACTCTAGGATACACTTGCAAATGATAGTATTTTCATATTGTTTAGAGATTTATTTGTAAAATAGATTATAAAGATGCTTGGAGGTACTATTAAGAGGCTACCATAGAAAATCAAGGACATAATGAGACCCAAAGAATATTTAATTGATAAAACCTATGCACTTAACTTGGGTGATTGGATTTTCAAATCAAAGTACACATTAATAAGATTTTTTGGGTGTAGGCAACCACCTCATAGGTTCCCTTTGTTTTTCCTTGAGAGATTAGGTTTCTTAGAATTCATATGGAAATTTCTATGGGTTGAGAAAGAAATAGATCAAGTAAGAAGGAAAGGAAATACAGTGCCTCATTTTATAAAATTTTATGGTTATATAGTTGGGTATAATATGATCGAGGAAGTTCAAGATTATATCATGAATAAGCACTAGATAGTTAATGAAAAAGGCAAGGATTATGATCCTAAAGGGTACATCAAGACCATAAATGCCAGATATGCACATCAACTAAAAATGGAAGATGATATTATCAAAAACTATGATGATTTATAGGAGGCATACCAAAGGTTGAAAAAGTGGAATGTCTTGTCTAGAATAGAAGGTCAAAGATTAAGTAAGGGGTTACCTTGATTTCATCCCAAGGAAGACATGGATGATAGAATTTCTTTAGAATAACTAAGAGGAGTGGGGGGGGGGTGTGAATCAATTATTCAAAGTCCAAAAGTCCAAATAAAACTTTTTCATCAAGTAAAGTGATCCCATCAAACTATTCATTCATCCAAGCTTAAACTTTTCCTACTTAGCAAGTTATTGTAAATCAAAATGAAAACATAACACATGAAGAATCAACACATGACACAATGATTTACGTGGAAACGCAATTTGGGAAAAACCACTAGTAACATGCTACTCAATTCTCACTCTTTTAAAGTGATGCCATGTGAAAGGCTTGCCCTATTAAAGGCTACAACACACAATTAAATGTGACCTAGTTAAAGGATTTAACCACCTTATTAGAAGTAGGCCTAGTTAGAGGACTTGAGAACATTAACTTAGAATGCCACCCTATTAAAGGATTTACAAATGGTTGTTAAACCAACCTAATTCCATATGATTTTACCCTAACTAATACAATTGTTAGAGAGTAACAATAAGTGGTTTTAACCTGATTACAATTTACAACTTATCTTGTAGACTTTAGATCTTTATTCAGCTCTTCACAATTTGTCTGGCTTTTAGTCTCTGTAGCTCTAATAGCTTGTCCTCCTTTCAAGCTTTGTCTCCTTGAGTCTCCATGCTCGATATACTAGTGAAATCTCCTATATGACCACTTATTAAAGCAGAGTCTCTATGCTCTATTCTTTCTTCACCTTGATGCCTTCTCCTTGACACCCTTCAACCACTTTGCAATTTGGTACACCAACAACTCTAGCTTCTTGGCCTGTGACTTCTTAAATAGAAGTTTGGAATTGCTTTTCCTACTTGATTCTTCCTTCCTTTAATTTTATTTTGAATGGATTAGGTAGGATTCATTGAATCTAACCCATATCTTGTTCCTTCTAGAAACATCTTGAAGAATCCTCTTGAATTTGCTAAAAAATGGTTTACCTAAAATTTTGTGCCACCATCTCATCATCCTTATCCTCCAACTAGTTCACAAAATTCAAGGTAACAAACTTGTTGGCTTAGATTTGGTGAATCTTTGGCTTTTCACATAATGGAGTAGCTTGGCACTGTTGAAATTTTGGTGCTCAACACATACTATGTTACTCAACACCAACTATGTTTTACTGATGCTCGACACCTACTAAGTTTTTCTAATGCTCGGCACTTATTACTTTTCTCAGCACCTAAACTTGCTTGACTCCTTCTATATTACTCAACACACACTAGATTTTTGATCTGATTAGCACTAACTAAAAATCTACTCAGCTCAAACTAGCTTGCTCAACACTCACTAATGAAGTTAGTTGAGCTTTGTAGACAACATTGTTATAACTTATTCTTCTAGTGTTTCTAATTGTGACTAATGTTTGTATCTTCAAGTATATTATCAATAAATCATTTTACCATTGTCTTAACTGATCCTTGCACTCTATTACAAAACCATAACTCAACCTTTCCCTTAGGTGCTTTTGTTACATCTTGTTGATTAAATCCTCTTCATCAATCAACTAAGTGATAGTACTTGGATCTTATAAGCAATTGTCATTCCAACAAATAACAAGTTTGACATTAGTGATAAAAAAATGATTGAAAACATTCTTTATCAACCATCTTCCTTCTTTGCAACAATCTCCCTCTTTGATAGTATTCTTTTTCAATCAGATTTCTAACAATCTCCCTCGTTGGCATTGATGGGAAACCAAACTGATCAACCAAGTTAAAAAATTGGTAACTAGCTTAAAATAGTAAATCAAATGCCAAAAAGAAAAATGTGTTACCATCAGTTTTTACATCTCCCTATATGATCTACTATCCTAATTTATTTTCTTCTACTTCTCCCTCTTAGCTATTGTTGCCTTTGTCTTTCCTTTCTACTATATCTTCCTAAACATCCTTTTTCTCCCTCTTTTCTATGGCTTGCCACTGTTCACTTTGATCTTGTATTGCTCCTAACTCCTCTTTACATTATTTCTCCCTTTGTATGCATTGATCATGTTTTGCTATTCTAGTATTAGCTACTTCTCCTTCCGTCCATTTGATCTTGTAGATTTGATCAATTTCTTGCTACTTCTTCCTCGTTTGACAAAAATTTCAAATACATATTATCTTAGCATCCTAATCATGTAAGTGTATCATTTGTAGGTACTCCAATTTCTCCCTCTATCACCTTGCTTGTGACTAATTTGGAACTTCAATACTTTTAATTAATTTAGGTAAAATCCTAAAGTAAGTATCTTTTGCATCAATTTGTAATATGCCATTATTCAACTCATTTGATGTAGGGTAGTCTTTCTTTTTCCTCAAATAGCCTTGGATAGGGGTATCACCCCTAACTTACCTCTAAGATATTCAAATGCATCTTTAGGTAATTTTTTTGTGAAGATGTCAACAATTTGTTCCTTTGAGCTAACATATTCCATCATTAATTGTTTGTCTTCCACCAATTCTCTTACATAGTGATACTTAATTGCAATATGCTTTGTTTTGGCATGCATCACATGATTCTTAGATATGTTGATGGCACTTGTGTTATCACAATAGAGTATCATAGGTTTAGTTATTGTTGGGTGATGCGATGCGCTCCCCTGCCCACAGGTGGTTAATTATGTGGTGTTCCATGTTCACTAACAGTCATGGCTTTTGGTGCAACGACAAATGACCCCTACAATTGGTATCAGAGCCTGGTTTTGGCTTGGTCATGGGTTCAAATCTCCCCGGTGCCTTCCCGACCCGTGTAAGCACTTGGTATGCATGTCGAGGGGGAGATTGTTGGGTGATGCGACGCGCTCCCCTGCCCATAGGTGGTTAATTATGTGGTGTTCCATGTTCACTAACAGCCATGGCTTTTGGTGCAATGGCAAATGGGCCCTACAATTACCTCTTCTTTCATACCTTGCAACTGATGTTTGATCCATACAATATTGGTGCAGTTAATAGTAGCAGCAACACATTCAACTTCTGCTATGGACTGTGAGGTACAACTTTTCTTTTTGTCGGTCCAAGTAGTCAATCTTTTTCCTAAGAAAAGTGCTCCTCCATTGGTACTTTTTTTGTCATCACTATTACCTCCCTAGTTTGCATTAGTGTAGGCTCTCAACTCAAACTCTTCACTCCTCTTGTAGTATAAGCCAAATTCATCTGTCCCTTTTAAGTACCTCAATATTCTTTTTATTTACATGATATGATTTTCTCTTGGATTTGCAAAAAATCTTGCCACTATTCCAATTGCTAATGCAATGTCTAGTCTACTATGCACAACATACTGCAACTTTCCAATCATTGACTTGTACATTATCTGATTTACTTCAACTAACTCATCATTCTTGGATAACTTATATCCTATTACCATTGGTGTACTAACTAGTTTTGTATCTTCTAGACCAAATGCCTTGAGTATCTCCTTGATGTATTTTGATTGGGTCACAAATATGCCATGCTTTAGTTGATGTACTTGCAATCCAAAAGAGAACTTGATTTCTCCAAACATTGACATCTCAAGCTCATGTTTCATTTGATCAGAAAAATCTTCACATAGAACATCTTTTCCTCCAAATATTATATCATCAACAAAGATTTCAGATATCATAATATCTTTACCTTTTTTTGCCTTGATATATAGATTGCTTTTGTCATACATTCTCTCAAATCCTATCTTCACAAGATATTTGTATAGTCTCTCATACCATGCTCTAGGTGCTTACTTCAAACCATACAATGCTTTATGCAATTTGCAAGCCATATCCTTGTTGTTGTCATCAACAAATCCCTCTGGTTGTTCTATGTAGACTTCCTCTTCTAGTGTACCATTCAGAAAAGTAGACTTTACATCCATTTGATAAACTTTGAAACCTTTTTAGGCAGCATATGCAAGTAATGTTCTCACTCCTTCCATTCTTGCAATAGGGGCAAATGTTTCCCCATAGTCCAGTCCTTTTTATTGTGCATAACCTTTGCAGACTAGTTTGGCTTTATTTCTATTTATCTCACCATTCTCATCAAGTTTGTTCCTAAACACCCATTTGGTACCAATTACATTTATATAAGTTGATCTAGGAACTAGGGTCCAAGTTTTTTTCTTCTCAATTTGATCTATCTCTTCTTCCATAGCTTTATGCCAATTATCATCTTGTAGTGCATCTTTCACTATTTTAGGCTCAATCTTGCTCAGCAGACATGATTCATTCCTTAGTCTATTCCTTGTCATTGGTTTTGCTTCCTTGTCCCCAATGATTTTTTTTGTAGGGTGATGTATTCTTACATACCTCGATAATCTTAGTTTGTCCTTCTTTCCATGTTTGGTTCTTTAGCTTTACAGTGACTGTGCACATCTCTTTCTAGTATTTCATCATCTCTCTCATGTATACCACATTTAGAGTCAAAATTGCATTTTCTTCATTCTATGGCTTAGTTTTTGAATGTAGCTCGACATTCATTGGTTGTGACTCGGCTAAAACTAAAATTTGTTCATAATTCCCAACTTGATTGGCAGCTTCATCTTCAATAGACATTCCTTCATGGAAGTATAAAAAAGATCTATAATCTTCTGGTTTCTTGAATTCATCAACTTGGACTTCTAAATGCTCATCAAAATTTATATTTGCACTTTACACAATCTTGTTAGTATTAGTATTCAAACACTTATATGCTTTGCTTCTAGTGGAGTATCCAAGGAATATCCCTTCATCACTCTTTGCATCAAACTTTCTATTCCTAGTGTCCTTAAGAATTATGAATTTACAAACCAAACACTTTGAAATGTTTTACATTGGGTGAGTAACCATACCATAATTCAAAAGGTGTTGTATTTGTACCTTTCTTGAGTTGTACTCGATTCAGGGTGTAGACTGTGTACTAACAGCTTCTCTCCAGTACTTAAGTGCAACATTCTTCTCCATCATTAATATTCTAGCATATTCTATCACTGATCTATTCCTTAGATCTCAACAATGCCATTCTAAGGTGGAGCTCTTGGTGTTGATGTTTGTCTCTTGATTCCTTTATCATTGCAAAATATCTCAAATTCTTTTGATGTAAACTCTCCTCCTCTATCTGATCTTGGGCACTTTAGGCTCTTTCTTATTTCCTTCTCAAATCTAGCCAAATACCACTTAAACATTTGAAATGCATCATATTTTTGCTTTAAGAACATGTTAGTCATCATCTTGGAGTAGTCATCCACAAATAACATTATGTATTTGTCTCCTTGGTAGCTTTGCACTTCTATTGGGCCACATAAGTCTGTATGGACTAGTTCTAGAACTTCTTTGGAAGTGTAGGTTTTTCTTTTGAAACTTGACTTGGTCATCTTTCCTAGTTGACATGTTTGCACATTGTTTTTTTAGGCTTCTTTAGCTTAGGAAAACCTCTAACTTTCTTCTTTTTGCTGATGCTAATCAGATTATCAAAGTTAACATGATACAACCTTTTATGCCATAACCAAACATCATCACGTTTTACAATAAGACAGGTTGCATCTTCCATATCTAGGTAAAACAAGTTACTCCTAGTTTTTTCTCCTTTTCCTATTAGATTTCCATCAGAGTCATAGATTTGGCAGTTTTGTTTCCAAATTCTACTTTGCAACCTACATTGCCTAACTATGATACACTCAAAATTTTTTAGTTCAATCCTTCAACATAGTATGCATTATCACATGAAATTTTCTCTGTAAGTTTAATGGAATCTTTTCCTTTGATTTGACATGGAGCATCATTACCAAATCTAACACTACTTCCATCATATTGAGTAAAGGTAATAAACATAGTTTTGTCTCCTGTCATGTGATGTGAGCATCCACTGTCTATGATCCATTTGTCATTCTTGTTCGCACAAGTTACTAGCGTTGTTGCCTCATCTTCATCTGATTCATCATTCATGGCTACATAGACTACTTCATCATTATTTTCATCAAAATCCTTTTCAACAATATAGCATCTTTTGACTTTGTCCTTGTAATCTCTACTATCATCTTCTCTTTCATTCTTGTACTTATTTCCTTCTTAGTAGTTCTTATTTTATATACACCTTGCAATAATATGACCTACTTCATTGCAATTCAAACAAATGATAGGCAAATTACATTTGAATTTACCTTTGCCCTTATGAAATCTTTTTGCTAGTAATGCTTCCAATTGTTCCACATCTTCCTCATCTGTATTGCTATCACTGGATGCATGTTTTTCTTTTTTACTCTTCTTCTTTGATTTCACCTCCCTAGTGTCTTTCAATGATAGCTTAGCCTTGAAAGTAGATTCAAGGTTCTCAGGTCTATAGTTATCAAAGTTGGACAATTCAAATGTAGTAAGTCTTCCCACTATACCTTCAAAAGTTAGCTAGTTTCCTGGTACACATCTTAACTCTTGGATGGCTAAAACTCTAATAACATAGATAAGGAGCAGGGTTATTAAGTATTTGCTATTAACAATGTCATCTTCTAAATGATCTCCCAAAATTCTTATTACACTTATCACTTCTTTCATTCTAGAGGCATATTGAGCAGCATTCTCACCTTCCTCCATTTTCATGTCATCAAACTTTCCTTTGAGGCTTTCTCTTTTTGCTCTTTGAACATTTTGATCTCCTCCATAGATATCTAATAGGGCTTTCTACATCTTGAATGTAGAATCATATCCTTTGATGTCATCAAAATTAGCATAGTTGAGTGTAGAGGCAATCTCCAACATTGCCTGATTATGCTCCTTTCTTTTATTCAAATCATCTGCAGTAAGGGCTCCAGCTAGATCTACATGTTCCACTCTAATTAAGGTTTTTTCATAATCATCTATTGATCCAAGGTGTAGTTTCATTAGGCTTTTCCATGCAAAAAAGTTATCTCTGTTGAGCTTGGGAACTTCTCTCTTGGACATCTTGATCTTTATGCTTCTAGTACCTTTAAACTAAATCAGCAGATGGCTCTGATACCAATTGTTAGAAATGATTTAGAATAAATAAGGGGGGGGGGGGGGGGGGGACATGAATCAATTATTCAAAGTCCAAATGTCTAAATAATTTTTTTTCATCAAGTAAAGTGATCCCATCAAACTATTCATTCATCCAAGCTTAAACTTTTCCTACTTACTAGGTTACTGTAAATCAACATGCAAGCATAACACAATCAATACATAACACAAATTTATGTGGAAACCCAATTTGAGAAAAAACACCAGTAACATGCTACTCAATTCTCACTCTTCTGAAGTAATGCCCTATGAAAGGCCTACCCTATTAAAGGCTACAAAACACTATTAAATGTGACCTGGTTAAAGAATTTAACCACCTTGTTAGAAGTGGGTCTAGTTAGAGGACTTGAGAAAATTCATTTGGAATGCCAGCTTGTTAAAGGATTTACAAATGGCTGTTAAACCAACCTAAGTCCATAGGATTTTACCCTAACTAATACAATTGTTAGAGAGTAACAATAAGGGGTTTTGGTCTGATTACAATTCACAACTTATCTTGCAAACTTTAGATCTCTCTTAAGCTCTTCACAATTTGCTTGGCTTTCAGTCTCTATAGCTCTGACAGCTTGTCCTCCTTTCAAGCTTTGTCTCCTTGAGCCTCCATGCTTGATATACTAGTGCAATCTCCTATATGACCACTTGTCAAAGTAGACTCTCTATGCTCTATTCTTTCTTCACCTTGATGCCTTCTCCTTGACACCCTTCAACCACTTCGCAATTTGGCACACTAGCAACTCTAGCTTCTTGGACTATGACTTCTTAAATAGAAGTTTGGAATTGCTTTTCCCACTTGATTCTTCCTTTAATTTTAGTTTGAATGGATTAGGTAGGAATCATTGAATCTAACCCATATCTTGTTCCTTCTAGAAACATCTTGAAGAATCCTCTCGAATTCACTAAAAAATAGTTTATCTAAAATTTTGTGCCACCATCTCATCCTCCTTATCCTCCAAATACTTCACAAAATTCAAGGTAATGAACTTGTCAACTTAGATTTGGTGAATCTTTTAATTTTCACATAATGCAGCAGCTCGACACTATTGAAATTCTAGTGCTCAACACATACTATATTAGTCGACACCAACTACATTTTACTGATGCTTAACACCTACTATGGATTCACTTGACATCCACTAAGTTTTTCTAATGCTCAACACCTATTACTTTTCTTGTCACCTAAACTTTCTTATCTTCTTCTATATCACTTTGCACACACTAGAATTTTTATTTTCTCGACACTAACTAAAAATCTATTCAGCTCGAACTAGCTTGCTTGACACTTACTAATGAACTTAGTTAAGCTTTGCAGAAAACATTGTTACAAATTATTCTTCTAGTGTTTCTAAGTGTGACCAACCTCTATATCTTCAAGTATATTATCAATACATCATTTTACCATTGCCTTAACTGATCCTTGCACTCCATTACAAAACCATAACTCAACCTTTCCCTTAGGTGCTTTTGTTACATCTTGTTGATTAAATCCTCTTCATCAACCAACTAAGTGATAGTACTTGAATCTTATAAGCAATTGTCATTCCAGAAAATAGCAAGTTTGATATCAATGACAAAATAATGATTGAAAACATTCTTTATCAACCATCTTCCTTCTTTCCAACAATCTCCCTCTTAGATAGTAATCTTTTTCCATCAAATTTCCAACAATGGAAACTCTTAGGATTGATAAATGTATCAAAGAATTTGAAAAAGTGTATTAGGAATGTGTAGAGAAGGAGAAAAGAAAGAAAGGTTCAACAAGCACCTCCTCCACCTCCTCAAGCCAAAAGGAGAAAGTTAAGTATAGTAGGATAGTGTCCTAGCCCCTATGCCCCCATGCCTCAATAGGAAGAAGGGACTAGTAATGCTTTGGTGTCATATGAAGATTTAGATGATGAAAGATCAACATAAATCATTAGTATTTTTAAAATCATGAAAGAAAAGAAAATTTTGAATCATCAGAGCCACCTCCAAAGTTTTTCAAGGAGAGGATAAGAGGGAGGATATTTCTCTTAGGTTCATTGAAGAAGAAAACATTACACAGAAAAATATAATTAAAGGAATTTTTTGATAAGATATAAGATGTGAGACTTTGAGTAAAGAACAACTACAAGTCTTGAAGGTGTTGATAAATACCAATAAAAAAATGACTCCAGAGGTTGATCATAAGGACTCTATATTCAAGTCCTTAGAAAAGATTCTTTCTTATAGAATAAATCTTATTTTGGCCAAATGTGATGAGGTATTTGAAGGGTTTAATAATATTTTCAATGCATTAGATTTATTTGGAAAAGGAAAAGACATACTTTTGGAGACAAAGGAAATGGGGCCCTTCTAGATTTGAATTGAATAAATTTTTTGGAGTTAGTAAAAGAGATCTAGATGCCCCCATACAAATAAAATCCACCACTGAGTTTAGTGATGTTGTAATAAGGAATCTAATTTACATAAATTGAGAGTAAGAAAAGTTGGAAGAAAAATTTAGGGAAATTACATGTGTTGATTATATATATTTTCCTTCTATTAAAGATGAAGAGGATAAGATCAAATGATTAGAGGATTGGAGACATGAATTTACAATATTCTCCAAGCATTGATAACTGGGTCCAAGGAGTAACAAAATTTCCAATTGGAATAATTTCATAGGTTGTTAAACAAAGAGATTATTATGGAGACAAAATTTACAAAATTCCTAATAGATGTTAAAATTTCTCAAGGGAAGAAATGGTTCAATCTACAAGTCTTTGGGGATGTACCTAAAATTTCCCAAAGATGTACTAGAGGATGTAGTGGTCATTGGGGATGAAAAAACTAAATAAGTTTAAATTTATTTTCACATTTTAAGTTATTGTTTTGCTATGCATCTAGTTATTAGCTAGTTATAATTATCATGAGGTTTGAAGCTATGTTGCATATTTTTATTTTCATGAGAAATGACACCAAGACCTTTGCTCGACTCGATCCAGCCCTTTCTCTCTATCTCGTACGGATAGTCTGCTTGGGCAGGCGAGAACAGATCGAGATCGATTATGGTGGTATAGTTTGGGGATGGGGGGATTTTGGAGCAAGACGATTGGTTCTTTACCTTAGAATAGTAGGGGCCTCCCACCCAATTTATATATAGGGGGACCCATTAGAATAGTAGGGCAATTGGAGGGGGGGTAGTTCTATTCTCTCTGAGGCAGGATCGGATGGCAGATCAAATCTTATAGTTGGCTAATCAATGGATGGACCGCCCGATGATCACTTCTCAATGCCCAACAACCCCTGCAGGAGGAGATGAAACATTTGTATCGAATGTGGAGGATCCAACTATTCTAAAGGGCTTGACCCAAGTGGGGAGGCAAGGGGAGGATTTATTCAAGAATCAAAATTTTTATGGACAAGATAGAAGATAATATTTTTTGAATATAATACAGTGTGTTGTTTTACAAAAAATAAATTATAAAGTTATTCTCATTTTTATGCCATTACTTTATTGGATATGTAACTAAACTCCTCTTCTATATTTCCTTATAAATGAAGTTAATACAATGATGCTTTCTTTACATCTACTTTGGTATATGGTTTTTAAATTGTTGATGTTCTTCATTGTCCCTTTTGATTTATGTTATTGTTTTGATGGACTAGAGTAATGCATGATCGTGATTATAAGATATTTTTCATACTATGTTATGGTATCTATCTAATTGGTTTCCTTTGGTTGGGGTTAATATAATTTAGACTAGGGATTGCATTTATATCTTTTCTATGTAGTAGTTGATGGAGTGCACACTATCTCTAAAGGTTTGATGTATATAGTTGTAGATCAGTGAAGTTCTATCCACTAGTATTGAATAAGTTTATTTTAAATATTTAATTCACATTAAAAACATTCAAAAAATTTATTTCTCCTTGAGAAAAAACTTGCAAAATCAAGAGTATCCATTATAAATTTCTCAAAAGCTAGCCTCAATCTATCCTAAAGTGTGGAGATGAGTTATTAAGTTTTAGTCTCCAAAGCTAGCCAAGATTGTGTTGATATTTGCAACATAGAGTAGGCATGACTTGTAGGAAATCAACCACTATTTTGAGAACCAAAAAATATATAACTCTACTTGGGATATTTTCTGACAATTTAGTTTATGAAGTTACCCTAAGTCTCAAGTTTGCAATTCAGAACAAAGAAGTAAGAAATTTTGTTCAAACTACTCTCTAATGGAGAGAAGAACCTAGAAAATCTAGTTATAATTTCCTTCAAAGAATTGGGTATCTCTATTTAAAATATTTAGTGACTTTGTTAGAAACTCAAAGAAATTAAAGTTTTTGTTATGTATACATCACAAAGAAAACCATTAATGCCTAATGGTATCAAACAATTAGATCTTATTAAATTCATCGCCAAACCAAATAAATTATGAAAAAAATTGATCAATGATGTATTAAAGTTTTATGGAAGATGGAAAAAATCAACTGTTAACCATCTAAATACATTCTATGCTTTCATAAATGGAAGAAAGATATACAATGAAGGTAATATAATGATAGTTTTTGCTAGATCCTTGAGGGGGGGTTCTAGGAATGAATATGAAGCTTTAACTTCTGGAAGCATCTCATCATGGGTACAACTAGAAAAATGGTTTCTTTATAGTTTTCAAGATGATAGCATAGGAGATTGGAGCTAAGAACTATCGACCTTATGATCAAATCATTTGTTAGTTAGTGCCTAAACACTTAAGCCATTTGGTTGGTTATATTGCTACTGAGATTTATAGGGTTAATCAAGCTATTATAGTGTTAACTGAGCTTCATAGTGTAAACCAAGCTACTCATGTAGAGAAACTATAGTATTGATCAAGCTCCAACATCAACCAAGCTCTATAAAATTAGTTGAGTTCTTTGTGTTACAAGCTAGAGTTTTCATTGCACCAAAAGATAAACTTATCAATGCTCGATATAGCCACTAGACTTATAGAACACAATAGGAGGTTAAGCCATGTAATAATTCTTGAAGGGGAAGGCTAGTAGTTACTCCAAAAATTCCCCTCTTAGGATTACTCGAGGAGATTCAAACCTGTGATCAAGCTCTGATACTACTTGTTACAAGCTAGGGTTGTCGTTACACCAAAAGATTGACTTTTTAATGCTTGATACAACCACTAGACTTATAAAACATAGGAGGGTGTTAAACCATGTCATGAATCCTAAAGGGGAATGTTGGTGGTTAGTCCAACTCTCTAGTGTTTTCCATGTCATCAGTGCTAACCAAGTTCTTGCCCACTCCCGAGTGATCAATATGGACTAAGCACCAGTGTCAACTGAGTGCTAGAGCTTTTTGAGTTGACTGTGTTGTTGAGTGTTAGAATATCATCTGAGTGGTCTTTAGAACCCAAGTCACAACATTCAACTTAGTGAAGATTGTTGAATTAGGTGTTGTATTTGATTGGTATATATGTAATATATCCCGTGTGATCCAAATGAGTGAATGTAAAAAAATTAGAAGCAAAATGAATGCATATTGAAGAGTAAAGGCTAAAATTAGTATAAGGAAAAGTAGAGTCTCATCTATCACAACAAGGTGATCATTTCTACATCAAAGGAATCTCAATTAACAAACTGAGCTGCATAGCAGAGATTAGCCACTGGTTCATCCTAATAGGTGCATTAGTCAAATCCTCTAACAAATTGGAATTAACAATCTTATGCTAAATATCCTAACTAAATGCATAGTTAATTTTAATGTATAAGTCCTTTTACAAGGTGGAATTAACAATCCTTATTGCTCCTAACAGGGTAGATCACCAGAAGTGATCATTTGTGAGCCTTAGCTAACCAACTTTAAATTGCATTACTAAAGCTTGTAGATATCAACCCCACCCCAATTTTACTTTATATTTGGAAGGTTTTTGGGTTACCAAACATTGTGTCAACTCTTATGAATGTTTTATTTGTTTCAGTCTTTCATGCATGCAATTGGATAAAATTAGTTTAAAGATGATTGATTGGTGAATTAAAATTAAAGTTTTATTGGTTTTTGATTCACCCCCTCCCCCCTCTCAATCCCCTAGCCCACCATACATTTCCAACAATTGGTATCAGAGCTTTTGGTTCTCACATCAAAAGTTTAGTAGCTTGAGCAAAGATTAGAGGCATTGGAAGTGTATAGACTTGAGAAAGCTATTGAAAATGAAAAGTTGGATCTACAAATGGCCATGGAACAATTCAAGAAAATAAAGAAGCAATCTTCTCAATCCTTGAAAATAAGGAAAAAACTAGCAACATAGATTAATGACAAATTCTACACAGAAGAAATAATTGAAGACATTTTCCAAGGCAAAATTTCAGATGAAGCTAATGCAATAATCAAAGACCTATTTAAGAAGAATCCCACTCTTCATGAAGAAGCCAAAAAGATGAAAAGAGAAAAAGAGATTCAATTAGTTAGAATATGTGAAGACATGAAACAAAAGGACATAGAAAATGAAGAGAAGAGAGTGCTAACTAAAAAGATAGAAGAAAAGGACAATGAAATTCAACACCTATCTACTTAGCAAGAAGATTTGATAAGTCAACTCAATTGTGCAAATCAGGAACTTATCAACTTAAGGACATACAATGCAAGATTGGAGAATGATCTTAGCATATAAAGGCCAACCAATGAAAGGATGAGTCTCAAGAAATAATGAATCCATTGAATGAGAAAACTCAATTCAGACACAAAGGCAAAGAAAGATTAGGCTATACAGATAAAGGTGAATTATCTCAACAAGGAGCTCAAAAGAATAAAAGACCTACTTGTAATCATTGTGGAAAGATAGGGCATACATCAAAAATGTGTTGGAGCAATGGAAAAGAAAAATATAGTGGAAAAGGCTATATTTGTAACAAGAAAGGTCATAGAGTAAGTGAATGCATAGAGAAAATCAAGTTTGAAGGAAAATGTTTCAATTGCAACAAACAAGGGCACAAATATTCAAAATGCAAGACCAAGAATTAATGGAATCCAAAAAAATAGATGTGGAAGTTATCTTTTGTTTGGATTATAATACATGGTACAAATGTCTCTTATGTGGTGAGCATAGACATATGGGAGAAATTTGTATAAGAACTCACATGAGGAAGAGAGACCCTACAAAGAGATGTTTTGTATGCACAAAGCTAGAAACTATATGAACCAAGGTAAAGTTGAAGATGAAAAGAAAAAAAAGGCTGACAATATCAAAGTTCAAATGAGGCAACAATGGATAAATAAATCTCTATAGAATGCAAGTTAAAGTCATGAAAGTGTTGACACCCAGGTTAATGAGTTGGGTGACTCAACCATTTTAAACTAGTTATCCATGAAGATCACTAGAACTATGATTCAGAAGGAGACATCTCATATCATTTCCACTTAGTAAGCAAGAAGATTTAAATAAATATTTTAGATGCACTGGGATCACTAAGTTAGATAATAGTTGAAGTAATGCCTTAGACCTTACCAAGAAAAGTCAGATTGCATGATCTTACTGAGCAAGGTCGAGTTGCAAGACCTAACTGATCTTGGATAGGCTATCAGCAAGTTGTCCTATATATGATGCATTAATGGTGACTTGAAGATAGATTTTTGGTTAAAAGGTAAGAATCAAAGGTTTTATTTTTCACCACAAATTTTAAAGAAAAT
This sequence comes from Cupressus sempervirens, assembly GCA_028749045.1. Classification (NCBI taxonomy): domain Eukaryota; kingdom Viridiplantae; phylum Streptophyta; class Pinopsida; order Cupressales; family Cupressaceae; genus Cupressus; species Cupressus sempervirens. The sequence goes on from CM053788.1 coordinate 316,734,790, forward strand.
AGAGCAAAGCATTCTTGAGCCCCCAAGAAATTTAGAGAAAATTTGTTGAAGAATTATCTTTGCATCCCTATGCATAAGGACATATTCATCTAACAATAAGGTTAAGAAGGGTTCTGAGATGCTAATAAGAAATTTTGCACTTGCAAACCCAAAGTTCAGACTTTGTCCATCGATTGCAGAAGAATTGGACCCAGTTAGAGAACATTCACAAATTCCTTGAAGGTACTTTTAATCCATGATATTAGGTCATTTTACCATTTTTCAATTCAAGAATTTGGTAATTTTCAAATGAATCAAGCATATGAGGTGTTATGTGTGGATGGAGACTTGAAACTTGAGCATAAGTATCTAGAAATAAAAGGTTTAACCTACATTCTACATATATTGAGGGATTTTCAAGGAAAATAGATTAGGTTTATCCTTAGTCATGTCGACAACATGCAATTCTATCTTGACCAACCCATCCAGATAACAAAGAAGATGATTCATAAGGTCACTAAGTTTCCTATGCTAGATAGACCTAAAACTACTAAAACCCTAGGTTAGGTTGAGCTAGTAAGAAGACTTTTGTTGAGTGGGATGGAAGAGAAATGAAGCTTACTGATATCACATATATAGAAATTAAGTTTATAATACATGTGCTTTCTCACAAAATTTATAGTTCTAACCAACTTAACAACATTTCATGTCAAGGTGTGGACTTAGCATTCAAGGTGGTCAAGAACAATCTATCCTTTAACCTCACCGAGTTGCAGTTGAGCCAGTGAAGCAAGAACATGGAGAGAATCCAAGAATCCAAGACTAATCCATGTAAGTTTGGACCACTTCTTATATGTTTATTCTTTTATTTTCATAAGTTTTTCCCTTCAAAGGTACTATAGTTTGGAAGAAAGATAGACCTATTCTATATTAGATAAATGAGTTCATAACTAGAATGGGAGATAATTTTGAGGGCATCATGGATGCATATTTTGAGACCTTTAAGGAAAGGATATAGTTTAGATTTAGAATACCCAAATAGCTAGTTGATGATTATGAACAAGATATATGTTTCCTTTTGGATTGTGACAAGGTACATATTTAGGCAGTTAGGCAAGAGTGGCATGGGTAAAACCTCTTGGTTATGAGGTAATATTGATGACACAAAAGATGTCACTGAGGCTCTTGCCAATGAGATTTTGGATCCAAAGGCACTATATTTTAGCACATATGAAGAGGAAAAGACCAAGATTTTTTTGGAAATCAATATACCTTAGGCCCTAAGGAGAGGAAGAAAGATAGTTGAAAATATTGAAAAGGAAAGCAAGAACTTTGGCTCCCCTCTCCTACTCATAGAAGGAAAGGGAGATGACATTGATGAAGAAGAAGAAGAAGGAGTAGAGGAATATGAAGAAGAAGAAGAGGAAGAAATGAAAAAGGAACCTCTAAAGAAAAAGGGAAAAGTAACCGTACCAAAAAGGGCTACAAGGTCCTCTCCTACATTCTTCACTAGAAGGCCTGCCAAGTCAAGGAAATAGCTCAAACTTAATGATGAAGATGAAGAAGAGAAACATGTAAATTTTTAGAAGTCTACTCCCACCTTTGAAGAAAGATTAAGAAGACCCACAGAAGGAAGAGGTATGAAATATTTCAAATATCTTAAGTATGAAACTAGGAGTAAGGAAGAGCAAAAATATATTGAAGAAGCCTTAGTAGTAAAGATGGTTAAATTGAAATATGCTCTGAGTGAATTGAAAAACCAAATTCTAGATGTTATATTAAAGGTAGTTGCACCTCAATGGGACAATGTTGTAGTAGTTACCATCGATACTAGGGAACAAACTTTAAGGAAGGTAATGCCAGATCTATTAGATAAGGAAATGAAGGAAGCATTGACCAAGCATGAACAAAATATAATTCCTAAGTTCAATGTATTCCTAATTTTTTCCAATGATATTAAATCTGTTGTGCAATCAAATAAAAATTCATGGAAGAACATCTATGGATTTCATGTTATAAAGTTAACTACGAAGGTTGTACAAGTAGATGATATTGATGATGATGAAGATGATGATGAGAAAGATGAAGAGGAACCAAATGATCATATAGTCAATGAGGATCTACTTGAGATTTAGGATATCCAATATTCTGATCCTAAAAAGACACCAATAGAGGTAATGGCCTCCCTTCCTAATTATCTAAGGAAAACATTGATCATATCATGTTCAAAGAAGGCTACTATTGAGTCACATACAATTGAGTTAAACATTGTTTCATCAAGCACTCAATTGACTGTTAAAGCCATCTTACTAAGTAAAATGATGAGTGTTGTTGCTACCACTTCATTTACCAAGCAACAAGCTCCATTCTTCATAGCTCTAGGGAAAACCAAGTCACAACATGGTATTGTAAATACTCCTACTATTGTTGTTGTTTCTCAAATCAGTAATGTTTTTTTCTACCACTAGTGTCAGAATAGTGAGTGCAATGAAAGTTGAGGTTAAGCCTCAATTGAGCACTGAGGATTTAAGCAAAGCAAATGAAATTATTCCTTCCTTTGGTCCAAAGGAAAAAGGGTAAAGAGGTAGACACCTCCATTGATAAAATTAAGTTGGATGAGGATATAATTATTCCAAATTGGGATACCTCTAATCTCACTTTTGAAGAGATGGGCACCCTTGGAGAGCATTGGAAGAAAAGGGCAAAACAACAGAAGCTGAGAGCAAAAAGGAAGAAGAAGGATCAAGTGCTAGAAGACATAAAAGGTATATTTGTTGATGGACTTAGCATTTAAATTGATGAAAAGAAACCTATACTAGATCGACTTGTTGACATAGTTCACAAGTTTGATGAAGATCTAAGTGGCCAAGAAAAAATACTATAGAGGGCAGAAAGAAAGTTTGATAACAAATTTTTGGAGAAGGTGGCACAAAATATTGCCATTGATTAAGTGGAATTGTCCACTATTCTTGCTAATTTTGAAAGTTCTATAAATAATGTTGTTTTCTTATTTGTAAAGTTAAGTGATACTATAAATTTTACCAAGGAAATAAAGGACAAGTTGTCTAAGATAGATACTGATCTGAAGGCAAGTGCACATCAGTTGTCACTTCACCCAAGTACTAGCTCTACACATTTCATCAAAATCAAGTATCTAATAGACTTGCAGGAAAAAATATTGAGAGAAGAAGCCAAAATATGGGCTACACTGGAAGATATTCAGAGTTTGATAATTCTTGACATGGATGTAATGCAGAAACATGTTGTTCATGCTAAAAAATTAATCCTTAACAACTTTTCAATTATAGCTTTGCACTCTTCCAAAGTTTTACAAGATAATTGGGACAAAAAACTGTCCATAATTTTGAAGGTACATAGTGATTTCTTTTCATTTTGGTGTTACCTTGTGAATATGCATTTTTGGTATTTGTGTCATAAAAAGGGGAAAATAGTTATATGAAAAAAAAATGAAGATAAATGTATATAAGGAAGAAGACGTTGTCAAAGAAACAATATAGAGAGGAGGAAATTCAGTTATGTAAAAGAAAGCTACAAAAATAATTTTGACAAAGAAAAAACAAAATTAGTATTAGTCAAGTATCAACACAATAGTCAAAACCAAGTTATAGACCCAAACATATTGATAGGGGTAGTTTTGACTTATAATTTTTGAAGCATTTAGAATTTTGGTATGATAAGTGTTTTTTTCATTAATGCTAAAAGGGGATATTGTTGACCTTATGGTCAAATCATTTGTCAGTTAGTGCCTAAACACTTAAATCATTTGGTTGGTTATATTTCTACGGAGCTTCATAGGTTTAACCAAGCTATTGTAGTGTTAACCAATCCTTATAGTGTAAAGTAAGCTCAGTATCAATAAGAAAAAAAAGATAGTATAAACTAAGCTAGCCGTGTAGAGCAACTGTAGTGTTGATTGAGCTTCAGTATCAAATGAGCTCTACAGTGTCAACCAATTTCTCTAGTGTTAAACAAGTCATCAGTGCTAACCAAGTTCTTGCCTACTCTTGAGTGATCAATGTGGACTGAGGACCAGTGTTAATCGAGTCCTAGAACTTGCTAAGTTGACTGTACTGCTAAGTGTTAGAATTTCACTTGAGTGGTCTTCAGAACTTGAGTTACAACATTGAGATGACTTAGTGAAGTTTGTTGAATTAGGTGTTGTAGTCAACTCCAAAAGGTAATTATTTGGATTGGTATACATTTAATATCTCCTATGATTCAAATGAGTGAATGTAAAAAAATTAAAGGTGGAATGAATGTGAATTGAAGAGTAAAGGCTACAAGAAATATAAGGAAAAGAAGAGTCTCATCTATCACAAGAAGGTGGTCATTTTTACATCAAAGGAATTTCAATCAACAAACCAAGTTACATAGAAAAGATCAACCACTAGTTTATTCTAATAGGTGCATTAGTCAAATCCTCTAACAAGGCGGACTTAATAGTTTTATGCTAGATCTCCCAACTGAGTGCATACTTCATTATATCGTATAAATCCTTTTACAAGGTGGACCTAATAGTACTTATTGCTCCTAACAGGAAAGATCACTTGAAGTGATGATTTGTAAGCCTTAACTGGCCAACTTTATACTACATTACTAAATCTTGTGGGTATCATTCCCACCCCAGTTTTGTTTGGAAGGTTTCTTGGTTACCAAACATTGTGTCAACTCTTATGAATGTTTTATTTCTTTCAATCTTTCACGCATGCAATTAGATCATATTAGCTTAAAGAAAATTGATTGGTGAATTGAAGTTAAAGTTTTATTGGTTCTTGATCCAACCCCTTCATGCAAGAGCATCCAATGGTGTAAGGGCAATCCTGTATCACTCAAAAATATGCTTAGAGATAGTTTCTATTTAATGTGTCTTTATTTCTAGATACCCATTTGGGTCAAATAAAGGTTCCAACTCTTATAGTTCCACTATTAGTTTATTGGGTTAGAGTTTTTAAGCACCTTGGCATATGTGTAAATGCAAAAAATGGGTTATTTTGTAATAGAGTCAAAAATATGATGAGTTAGAGGGTGTAATTTGAAGGGATTATTATAATTATAATTTAAAGCACTCCAAAAAAAGAATCAGGTCAAAATACTTTATGGTTATAAAGTTACTATAGTTTTAAGTTTCTTGGAGACCTCCTAAGAGCGCTTCAAAGTCATATTTGGGGCACTAAATGGCCTCGTACAGGGCCAAAAAATGGGGGAGGAGCTAAACTGGTCCATAATACTATAGAGCACTTTGAGAGCTTTCCAAAAATGTAAACAATTTGTCAATTAGAGTCCCAGTTATAAAGTTATGCCTCCCAAAAGTTGGACTATCGTTTTTGGATTCTTCTAATTTTACAGCAACTTCTAACGTGACTTCTAGAACCTTCTATTTTGGTAGTGGATGCCAACTAGCATATTCTACAATGTATTCCTAACACTAAACAAATTGGGTCTATTTAAGAGCATTTCTAGCATTGTAAAGGCAGTTCTTAGTGGAATTAGAGAGAGGGTACTATGTGGAGGATTTCTTTCTCCAGAATCATACTATTGTAAGCCCATAGGGCATTTTTCATTGATAATAATATTTTCCCTTTTCCTGTGTGTTCATTATGGCCTTTGGTTGTGTCCCCATCACCCCCCCCACCCCCACACCCTCCACCCCCCTCTTAGTCACCTAGTGCACCATACATTTCCAATAAAGAACAAGACAACCTAGATGATTTTCAAATTGGACACACTCATAAAAGAAATCAATTAATGGAAAAAGAAAAAGAAACTCTTGATAAAGATATAATTCAAAACTACTAGAGCCATAATGTAAGAATAATATTCCAAAAAATAATGTTGTTTTTCACAAATGAATGATCCAGTATATGATGAAATGGTCTATGATAAGGCAAAAGATGATTTTTTTTCACAAATTGGTGACCTAGTGCATGATGAAAATGACTCTCCTAGAACAACATGACCTCTATATAGATGAAGTTCAACATTCTAATTGTTTGAGAATTGAAGGTTAGGATCAAATAGGAAATATTGTGATAGAAAATCATTGCAATAAACAAGATTGTTAGAAGAAAGAATGTAATCTTGTATGCAAGAAACAATCTAAAGTTAATGAACATAAGAAAAGAAGGCAAAAAAATGTTATTTCTTGTAAAAATACTTAAAATACCTCTCATACCTAAAATACATTTGTGATGAAGAAAATATTAACATAAATAATATATTATCATAAGGAGGCATTGAGATGTTGAAGGTTCTCAAACCATGTGAATCATGTCATTTATATAATGACGTGACCCGTGATAATAAAAATTTTCATTAAACAACCAAACTATAATTACAAGATATATAAAAAGGAAATGCAAAATCAATATACTTTGGGAAGGAATGATTTTGCATAAATAGTACAAAATATTTGACAAAGGTAGAAATTAAAAATCATGCTTTGCTCCTCTAGAAGATAACTGAGATCTCACCATGCCTTGAGTAGACATGTGTCCTTGGAAAGAGCCATTGGTATACTGTACATTGACTTAGGGAAGGAATGATTTTGCATAAATAGTACAAAATATTTGACAAAGGTAGAGATTAAAAATCATGCTTTGCTCCTCTAGAAGATAACTGAGATCTCACCATACCCTAAGTAGACATGTGTCCTTGGAAAGAGCCACTGGTAGACTGTACTGATTTAATCCATTTTTTTCCATCTCAGAGAGGAAGTCAAGATACCCCCAAAGTAAAAAAACATTGATACTTCAAATAAGAAAAAATGTCTAGCTTGTGAATTTGTGACAACTTCTCTATTTTAGAGGCCTACATGATAGTGATTTCTTGCTATTTTGCTAATGACTAAAAAAGGTTGTTCCAAAATCATGATTTTGGAGGACCTTTCATAAATGCCTTGTGAGACTCAAATTTTTTGCAATTTTAGAGATGGTTTCAAATGTGATGTGTGAGAAGGAAAAAATGACTTCACAGAGTTTTAAAAGGCCAAACCATTAATTTAATGACATAAAGTCAAGTTGAGTACTCAAAGATGTGAGAACTTGGGTAATTTATTAGGAGGGTATATGTGGAAAAAGTTGTAGATCATAAATGAGGATTAAAATGAATTAATTGTCTTGGAAAAAATGTATCTTTCTATATTGATCATATGAGTGGAGATGATATAGAAGTTAGCAAAAAAAATTTGAAGGTGTTCTTGGAAAATTGCAGAAAAAAGAAGATAAAATATCTTCTTACTTTTGTCATAATTTACAAGCATAAATGCCAATAAAGAAGGACACTAGTGATAAAGAATCAAAGGAATAACATACTAAGAAATTAATATAGAAGATGTCAGAAATATTTCCTGGTTCTTCTTCTTGTAGTCAAATGTGTGTCTTTTCTAATGAGTTCAAATACTTTAGGGATGTTAATCTTCCATTACATGTTAGGTCTTTGTTTTGGTATTTTAATGCAAAATAGGATAGAAAGGAACCTAGGATTAACCCAAGGAGGCTAGACCTAGGTAAAAGTGTAGTCCCTAATGTGTTTATAGACATAAAACTCATAGACATTGTAGCCAATCATTATGAGCCTTCTATCTGAACTGTAAGGAAAATGGATGTTATACCATTTTTGGTCATCAAAAAATCTTACATTGTAGAGTTTTTTGGTTCTAGTACTTAGGCCCTTAAAAAAATTGATAACAAACACTATAAGAATGAATTTTGAAAAATGATGAAAATTGGAAAATGTAGGGAGAATGTACATTTCATGTACATGGGCCATAATAACAAGATGATGTATGTTGATGAGAAACAAAAAAATCCACTTTATTTCATGTACATGTGTATGAAGATTCAAAAGCATTAGAATTAACTAGAATTTTACTTTTCCATTGAAATTGAGAAATTCCTTCACAATCAATTGGTCAAATGGAAGACTTCTAAAACTTTCAAGAATTACTAATTTTCTTTTCTACTTAATTCTCTATCATAACATTAGTCAATTTAGGAAATCTATGAAGTTCATTAAAATTGATGAAGAAGGTAACAAGCAACCCATCCATCTCTGGTGTCCACTTAGGGATACACATAAAAATGATGGTCATTTCATAGTGAGACCCAAAGAACATTTAATTGATAAAGGTTATGTGTAGTGCCTCTCATGCTTGCAGTCTGTAGCTTGTCTATTTTTGATTTGAGAGATACTTGATGCTCTTATTATATGTACTTTGAGATGACTCGAGGGTCAAATGCTATACTTTGATTCAGTATCATAGATGGTCTACTACTATGTTATTCAGTTTATCATATTTGCATGTTGATGCCATTTTGAGGTGATAGTAGGTCTATGATGATATTTGATTATTTGGTATTTGGACATATTTTTGATTATGTTATGTGATGGATTTTATGCTATGGTTATTTACTTCATTCTTTTATCTCTATGATTTATGTGAACGTGAGTGATATAAATGGATTACTTAGGTATAATTGAATAAATGGTTAAATTAGTTATTCAATGCATTTATTGCTTCATCTATGTTATTATATGTAATTGCACTTGATCATGTGTGTTAGTGTGTAGGATTTATATCCCTGTCAATGGCACATGGAGTTAGTGATTTAGCTATTTATATTTTACCAATGTCGTACCTGCATGGTCAATGTATCCTTATTTTAATTGTTTAAATTAAAACCATTTGGTGATTATCAAATCAAAATTCATTTTCATTATGTGATTAGACCAATAAGTGTGTCTATATGTAATGCTACACTAAGCATAACAAAGAAAATTTGAAACAAAGAACAACCACAAAGAACGTAACAATTTTCTTTTATATTAAATTCAACTTATTACAAGCAAAAGTAAAAAGATTGAGCCACACTCAATCTGAAAATCTCAAAATACAAGAATATATCATCCAAATATATATCCATAATGATGCAAATACATATTTAGTTCAGTACAATAATGAAGTACAACATCATTCTTAAACACCTATGTCCAACATAGGGACCCTAAATGCTATTTCAAAAAGTAACTTCAACATGTAATCACCTAAAAATGGTCATCTAGACTATTAGCCCCCTTTTTAACATTTTGGCTAAATTAATTTAATCATTTACCTAGACCAAATTGCTAATAATCAATTTATTTGATTATAACCTATAGTTTGACTATACTATCCTAAGTTCATTATTTGATTAAAAGAACATGTCCCCTTTTAATTAAATAAAAGACCCCATTCTTCTAACCCATCTAAAGTGCACACATAAACTCCTTTTTTTATTTTGCAATTAAAAGAAAAGGCTTTGTGACTTTTGTCTTATATGAAAAGTCAACTTATATTCTATTGGTTGATTTGTGTGTGCACATGGATCACTCCTATTTTCAAATTCAACCGTTGATCATCCACCATCTTCATCTTGATCTCCACCGTCTGTACATCTTTAAAAGGGAGAGAGCTTTCCCCCTCAAAGCATCAATCCATCTTTTGAATATTGTCATGCTGCAGGTTTTCTAAAAGGTTTCTTTGGAGCTTTGTGGAGAACTTCTCATTTCTTGTCTCATTCTCTCATTCCATCATATTAGTCTTAAGATCATATTGCATGTTAGTGTAGTTTTTTCTTTACAAATAATTAGATCACATAGCTTAATAGTTGGATTTGTAACATTCTCATCTCATTTTAGTATAGCTTGCATTGTGCATCTCATCCTAATATAGTTTCATTTTTGCATTGCATGATCCAAGAGTTCTTTGACACTAGCACTCTTGTTCTTGTCTAAAGAATCTCCCATTTTGTGGTTTACTAGCAAGGGCTGCATTTCTAAAGCTTAGATGAGAGTTCTTATGTGTTCATTTGTATGCCCCTTGCACTCCATGACTAGGGAGCTCTAAGTCGGCATTCGAGCTTTCCAATCTATGGAGAACCTCAGATAGAATGATTTAGAGAAGTGCACCTTTTCGAGTGTACACAACAGTCGTCCTTAGCTACTTGCTAAACAACTTGAAGCACCTGGAAAAACACACAGAAATGCAACACAACACAAAAGGGGGCTTAGTACACATTGAGTTGAAAAGAATAATCCAACTGCATACACGTTAGAACAAACATATACATAACCATAATGCAGATATCTAATTCACTTTAACATAGTGCAGTTCCATAATTAATATGCAAGAAGTAAACATTTACTTAACAATGAAAAATTAAACTCGCACTAAGAATAACCCTTAAATGAATCATATATATACTAAGGTGTCATCGTTATGGCACTAAGATTCTGCATTCATGTATGGTATGCTCATAGTCAACACATAATGGTATTCTCTATTATACTTGTCAATGACAAAATAGAGCTATGCCTTGTTCTCCGTACTTAACCATATAGGTTTAAGTCATAGGTAAGGCCAATTATCTTTTCTAAATGTAATTAAACCACCAAATTCACTTTAAAGTTATTGCTGAATTAATTAACTGAATAGGATATACCAAATTCAGCCACCCCGATATATGTTCATCACAACTATTCTTAAAATACACATCAAACAAATTTACAAAAGAATGTTCATGCAACAGATATAAAATCAGTATACAACATGAAACTACAACCTTTAATCCATTTGTAACACATCTTATTCTGCCAAGTTCAAAGGTAAATATAGATAATTATAACAACAGAAATAAAACCTATAATATCAAGATCATGCAAATAAAATTGAACTATTATCTCGGCTCAACAATACTTATTGAATCTTCATACTATACAATCAATTTCCTGCTGACCTAACCATCTACACTTAATTTTGAAATGACCAAGATAACAAATCAAAATGCACATGATATTCTTGCTTTAAATGACATATCATCAAACATATATCATAATCTGCCTCAACACTTGAAACTACTTCCATTTCCAATTATGAACTGAAATACATCTTTGTAATAAAAGATTTCTAATTCATAAAATTTTAATTTCATACATCATATGAATGTTCATTGGAATGCTTTATAACATAATCAAACTAATTTAATCATGTCTGGCAGACTTCTCCATGTTCAATCTTAGTTAAAATTTTATACAAAAGAACATTAATAGTGATACCGTATATTCAACATTATTTCCAATATCCAATTACAAGTTCTACTAATGGACAACTCATAAGCTAACACCAATTTTTGAATTACACAAACTGTTTGACAATATGCTACTACCCATAACTAGAATCATAATTACATATGAAACTATGAAACTGAAATCAAATCATTATGCTATTTACACAGGAACTTGAAAACTTCTAGCATGCCAATAACCATAGTTAACTAAAATGGAAGTTCACTATGTTTTTAAAGATGCATACCCACTGTTCAAAATAATTTTCATTTTGGGCATCAAGTAACATCAGTTATGTAATTTTTTTTACTATCACAAAATACGTTATACAATTGTGAATGAAACCAGATCATAAGCATAACTCAATAAAACAATAGTTATTATAACTTGATACCTTTCTACATCTTTTCATAACTTAATGAGAAATTATACTATCGCTATGATATCACTACTATTTTGGAGTTCCCTCTTATCTATTTGCCAAAATGTCGCTGCACAGTTCCAAATTTCATAATAACATACGATAACTTAAACCCAACAACATACAAAATTCCAAATTTTAATTGAGTCTTGATGCTAGTTCCCACAGAGTATCGACTGTTTGATATCCTATCAATCATATAATAACATTATATTAAAAATTACTAATACAACATTCTATATGTTTCATGCTAACTATTTGATCAAATGCCTACCCTTAGTTTCCTATAAATGTTCGACAACTTGTCTACATTTTAAGTTTCCTAGATCTCGAATAACATATATGACTTTTAATACCGGTTTTTTTAAACACAACAATCACTGTGGGTTGATTTGAACAACGTACTCGAATATATTTACATAAGATAAGCTCGAGTTTCATTTCTCAAAACTTACTGCAAACTCGAGTTAAATTCCTTCTAAATTTATTAATGTCAACTAAGCATGATGAATTTGTAACCCCAAACAAAACTTACTAAGTATTCTACAAATTCATTAAGCCTCGAATGCATGCAAACTATTTTAGAAAATACCATATAACAATATGCACCAAAACTTAAGACACACAGAGCTTGACTCGATGGAAGCCAAAAACATCACAATATTACCCATTTCCATAACATATAACAAAAATGCTATAGCTAGCGATGTTACCATGGCAATCTCACCATACCCACATCCAATTTTGGAAACATACAAAATTCAACACATTTATTGCTGACCCTGCATACTCCCACCCTTGGGTGTCGATATGCGAAACCTTTAACAAATCACCTTTTAACAATATAATTTACAATTTCATAATGAAACACACATGATAGAAAGAGAATAGGGTTTAAGAAAGGCCCCCTACCTAAAATATAACAGAGGGTGAATGCTCAGCATGAAAAACTTCAGCAACTCGTCATCACAGCCACACTTCTCAATATGCCAAAATCGATACACTTGAGAGCAACTTTGAAAATAGAGAATAACCTAATGAAAAGCTATATGAATTACAAACAAGCTCAACCTCATAAGATAGGGCTTCTTCCTAACCATGATGCCTATTTTCTAGCAACACCTCACAGGTGTTTTACTTCATAGAGCAAACTGCCCAAAACCCGGCCAAAACCCAGCAAGCAACAAAACCAAAATGAAATGGCTGACCAAGTGAAGAATGCCACATTAATGCCTTCATAAAATGCATTAAAAGAACTGAAACCATACACAGAGTCGAGTACATCTGACAGTTCCAAAACCACCGCCATATATTTGGCTTTCAAAACCATAACATATTACCTTGTTATAGCATTCAAAACCCACTAGGGTTTTAGGGAAATAAAATCTCCATAACAAATATAACATATGAGTAAAACAATAACCTCAATGTTATAGCAGTCGCGGTATAATTAAACATTGTAAGCTCCAATACAATTACTTCACATTTTAAATTTATGTGAATATATGTGTGAATATTTCACACTTATGTTCATATAAATTTATGTGGGAATTTTCAAAATATTCATGTTAATATATAAATAAATAAATATATATGTGTGTGTGTGTGTGTGTGTGTGTGTGTGTGTGTGTGAATTAATATTCACACATATGTTTATATATTAGGTCGAATACATATAAGTGTGCACTGAATTTCTCATAAATAATAAAAACACCAATATAAATGAGAAATTCCCAATAATACCAGAATGTATTTGCCATAGATACACTAGATGTGTTTAATTTCCAACAATAAACTAAAAGATTAATATCTATGTAAATACACACACACAGATCCAAATATACACATGTGAGTTTTACCGACATCCTAGCTAACATCATGCTCACAATCTAAATATATCTGTTGAAATCCCAAGTATAATTAAATTGAAATTCAAAAGCAGTATCCATAATAAATGTATCTCCCAAATCTAAAACTAAACTGTCTGATCATAAACAAAATAGTGTTTAGAGTTTAAAATATCCCAGTAATAGAACTAGTGACAAAAACGACAAACTAAAGTAAATAAGGAGAAGCAAAAAGGAGTAGGGTTAGGCATGACACCCTCTCCCACTAGGGTTCAACTTTCTCCTAGAAGTTAGCAAACAAGTGCGGATGAGCTGCTCTCATCAATTCAGTGTCCTCCCAGGTAGCAGATGTCTCATCATTGGAGTCCCATAGGACCTTTACCTCCCTTATTTCTCTTCCTCTTAAACTCATAGTTCTACTTTGCATGATCTGCACTAGTTCCAGCATGATTTGACCATCCAAAATTTGCAAATTTTTTCAATCAAGTATGTGAGCAATATTAGGTATATATTTACGCAAAATAGAAACATGAAATACATTATGTATGCGAGAAAGACTCGGTGGCAAGGCAAGACTCGGTGGCAAGGCAAGTTTGTAGGCAACAGGTCCTATCCGTTCTAGAATTTCAAATGGACCAACAAATTGTGGTGCTAACTTGGATCCCTTTCCATAATGAATTGGAATCTTACATGGTCTTACCTGAAGAAACACTTTATCTCTAGCCAAGAATTGATGGTCAATTCTATGTTTATCAACAGATTTCCTTTGTCTATCTTGAGCAGTAATAAGGTGCTCTTTGATCCTCTTAACCTGCTGCTCCAAATCTTGCAACATATCAGGTCCTAAAAGAGTCCTATCCTCCAAATTATCCCAACTGAGAGGTGTCCTATAAGGTCTACCATACAATGCTTGAAATGGTGCCATACCTATGGAACTGTGATATCCATTGTTATAAGTGAATTCTACCAAATGTAGATACTCCTCCCATTTATTCTGTCTATTCATTACGTACATCCTAAGCATGTCTTCCAAAATCTGGTTGACACGTTTAGTTTGTCCATCAGTCTCTAGGTGATAGGCTAAACTGAAATTCAGCTGAGTACCTAACTCATGTTGCATGGATTTCCAAAGAGAAGAAGTAAACACTGGATCCTTATCAGAAATAATCTTTTTAGGAATTCCATGTAACTTAACTACATGTTCCATATAAATCTTCGCAACCGTTGCTGCATTATAGGATGATCTAATGGGAATAAAGTGAGCAACCTTAGAAAATTGATCCACTACAACCATAATAGCGTCATGCCTACAAGCTGTAATAGGCAATCTAGTAATAAAATCTATAGAAATGGTGTCCCATTTCCATTTTGGAATACTATGTGGCTGCAATAATCCCTCAGGGTGTTGATGTTCAGCCTTAACTTGCTGACATTCCAAGCATTGAGCCACAAAATCTGCTATGTCTCTTCTCATACCAGGCCAATAGTAATGCTGCTTAAGGTTAGCATGCATTTTCTTGACACCCAGATGAGTTGAATATGGTGCTTTGTGGGCCTCTAACAAAATTAGATTTCTCAAATCACCCAACTCAGGAACGTACACACTCCCTCTATACAATAGTAAACTTTTAGGATTCATCAAATATCCCTCAAAATGCCCTTCCAAGATGCTACCACTATCCATAACAGCCTTAACATCCTGGAACCAATGATCTATGAAAAGGTTCTGTAAAATCTTATCCTTAAGATCCACTGTTAGGATCAAAGAAGATAATTCATGTCGCCTTCTACTAAGTGCATCAGCAACCATGTTCTCCTTCCCTTGCACATATCTAATCTCAAAGTCATATTCACACAGGAACTCCATCCATCTTCACTGCCTAGCGTTGAGGTCTGGTTGTGTGAAAAGATATTGAAGGCTTTGGTGATCAGAATGTAACTCAAATCATTGACCCAGAAGAAAATGTCGCCACTTGGTCAAAGCATGCATAATCGCAGCAAGTTCGAGATCATGAGTAGGGTAATTCACCTCATGACTCTTAAGCTTTCTAGACTCATAAGCTATAACACGTCCATCCTACATCAACACTACCCTTATGCCATCCAAAAATGCATCAATGCAAACCACAAACTCCTTAGCTGAATCAAGGACTGCCAAAACCGTTGCACTGGTCAAACATTCCTTAAGTTTCTAAAATGCTACCTCGCACTCATCTATCCACACAAATTTCTTCCCTTTTCTGTGAAGAGATGTTATAGGATGCGCTATTCTGGAAAAGTTTGACACAAACCTGCGGTAATAGCTAGCTAAGCCCATGAAACATTGAACTTCGGACACATTCGTAGGTGCTGACCAATCAACAATAGCCCAAATTTTGGATGCATCTATAGAAATTCCATCCCCTAAAATGATATGTCCTAAGTAACAAATCTCTGATTCGAAGAATTCGCACTTCTCAGGATTGGCATACAATTTGTTCCTACAAAGGCATTCCAAAACCTGCTCTAAATGCTGCTCGCGCTCCTCAACAGAGTTAGAATACACTAAAATATCATCCAAAAAAACCACTACAAACTTGTCTAGGTAAGTTCTAAACACACCATTCATTAGGCTCATAAAGACAGAAGGTGCATTTGTTAACCCAAAAGGTACCACTATGAATTCGTAGTGCCCATATCTGGTGTGAAAAGCTATCTTATGAATATCAGCTTCTTGGATTCTAAGTTGATGATACCCGAATTTCAAATCAATCTTCAAAAAACTCGGGCACCCTTGACTTGGTCAAACAAGTCATCAATTCTAGGCAAAGGATACCTGTTCTTAATAGTGACCTTGTTTAACTGTCTATAATCTATGCAAAGTCTTAAGGAGCTGTCTTTCTTCCTGACAAAGATTACTGGAGCACCCCATGGTGAAACACTAGGATGAATCAAACCTTTCTCCAAAAGCTCCTCCAACTAAAATTTAAGTTCAACCAGCTGTTGAGCTATCATTTTGTATGGAGTCTTGGAAATTGGTTCCGTTCTTGGCACTAAATCGATTAAAAAATCAATTTCTCTTCTCGGAGGTATTCCAACCATCTCCTCAAAAAAACATTCGAAAACCTTTGCAAGACTGGATGATCGAGAGAAGAACCTCTAACTATGGAATCTTCTAAGTCATTTACCAAAATGGAAAACAAACTGCAGCCTTTCCAAGCACACCTTTCCAATTGCTTGGTAGAGATTGTTCGCAAAGAGATAGGTCTCTTAATTCCAACAATTACCCTAGCTGATCCAAAATCATCAACACAATAGATTGTCTTATCCTTGCAATTCAAAATGGCTTGATGCCGTTCTAACCAATTCATCCCCAAAATTGTCATACGATCCTAAAGGTATAACCCTAAGGTTCATTGAAGTAGTGAAAGATTTCATATGAATCTTACAGTCAGGAGCAAAAATATCAGCGTTCACCCTAGAACTTGACACTAACTCCACTTTCCATCTATTCCTTGCCCTAACCACAAGTATTCCACTATATAAAACTAAAGTAGAAGAAATAAATGAGTCTATAGCTCCAAAGTCGAATAAGATAGATACTTTCATACCTTGAGTATTTCCCTGAGCTTCAATAATCGTGTTCTAGTGTTCAGCCTGCTTCTGATCCAAAGTTGCAAAAATACGATGGTTCTTGGTAGAATCACCAACTATTTCTTCTAACCTAGCTAGCTTAGGTCCAACCTTCAGCTTATCCCAGTTAGGGCATTGAGACTGATAATGACCTAACTGTCCATAATGAAAACACTCAATAGATTTCTTGAATCCTATGTTTTGACTAGAAGGATTAGGAGATGGTTTATTACTCTACACACTTTGAGGTGGTTGAGATGGTCTAGGCTGTTCTAAACCCTTGGAATCCTTATCAAACTTTGTCCTCTTGAATTTCCTGCCTGAAAATCTTGATTTCACACTACTTTGTGGAGGCTTTTGACTCTGACTAAAATTCGGAGTAGGTGGATTCATGCTAGTTTTGCATGAAGCCCCATGATATCCAAACTTCATCTCAATCAACTTTGCTTGCTTTGAAGCTTCCTGCATAGTTAAAGGTCAAAAAGTTCTCACTTCCTCCCCAATCTTGGGCATAAGTCCTCTAATGAAGTGTTGTATCATGGCCTTATCATTTTTTGCCCAACTAGAAAACTTTTTAAGCTCATAGAACCTACGTTCATAAGATTCCACTATAGAGCTAGACTGCATAATCTGAAAGAACTCCTTTGCACGGGCCTGATGCCAATATTCAGATATAAACCTCTCCTTGAATCGCTTTACAAAGAGCTCCCAAGTAACAAGAGAGATATCAATGCCCAGTTTCTCCAACTCCTGTTCCCACCACAAGGAACCAAATCCCCTCAAATGCATAACCATCCATCTTACTTTCACGTTACTCAAGTAACAATGTAAGACAAAGAATCACTCAATATTTATTATGTCGCTAAACCTTGTTCTGTACCATAAAATAATGGCCCTTTCATCTTGGAAAGATCCTTGAGGTGAGCTCTTGCCACTAGATCATCCTCTACAGGAAGATGAATACCTTGCACAAGAGGTCTCCTATCATTCGCTCCCCCACCGAGAATCTAGTTATTAGCCACAATATTATCGAGACATTCCAGTATCCTCTGAAGTACCAAAGCTTGGTTTGCCTAGTTATCCTGGTTATTTCCAACCCTAGCATTCTGATCAAAATGACCAACCCCAGCATCATTCTGGTGCCTAGGACCTCTACCATGACCCCTACCCCTGCTTCTACCTGCCAGCAAGGTTATCCTCAAGAATGTTGTGTCCTCAAGTTCCTCTAGTGATGGGAGGCATGATAGCAACCTAAAAACAACTAATTGTTAATACGCATCAATAACGGGTTAAACCATATAACCCAAGAGTC
The DNA here is from genome assembly GCA_028749045.1 of Cupressus sempervirens. Taxonomy (NCBI): domain Eukaryota; kingdom Viridiplantae; phylum Streptophyta; class Pinopsida; order Cupressales; family Cupressaceae; genus Cupressus; species Cupressus sempervirens. The sequence goes on from CM053788.1 coordinate 316,753,082, forward strand.
CTAGTTATTCTAAGCTGGCTCTGATACCAAATGTAATGCTACACTAAGCATAACCAAGAAAATTTGAAACAAAGAACAACCACAAAGAACGTAACATTTTTTTTTTAATATACTAAGGTGTCATCATTATGGAACTAAGATTTTGCATCCATGTATGGTATGCTCATAGTCAACACATAACGGTATTCTCTATTATACTTGTCAATGAAAAAATAGAGATATTCCTTATTCTTCGTACTTAACCATATAGGTTTAAGTCATAGGTAAGGCCAATTATCCTTTCAAAATGTAATTAACCCACCCAATTCACTTTAAAGTTATTGCTGAATTAATTAACTGAATAGGATATACCAAATTCAGCCACCCCGATATATGTTCATCACAACTATTCTTAAAATACACATCAAATAGATTAACAAAAGAATGTTCATGCAACAGATATAAAATCAATATACAACATGAAACTAAAACCTTTAATCCATTTGTAACACATCTTATTTTTCCAAGTTCAAAGGTAAATATAGATAATTATAACAACAGAAATAAAACCTATAATATCAAGATCACGCAAATACAATTGAACTATTGTCTCAACTCAACGATACTTACTGAATCTTCATACTATACAATCAATTTCCTGCTGACCTAACCATCTACACTTAATTTTGAAATGACCAAGATAAAAAATCAAAATGCACATGATATTCTTGCTTTAAATGACATATCATCAAACATATATCTTAATCTACCTCAACACTTGAAACTACTTCCATTTCCAATTATGAACTGAAATACATCTTTGTAATAAAAGATTTTTAATTCATAAAATTTTAATTTCATACATCATATGAATGTTCATTGGAATGCTTCAAAACATAATCAAACTAATTTAATCATGTTTAGCAGACTTCTCCATGTTCAATCTTAGTTAAAATTTTATACAAAAGAACATTAATAATGATACTATATATTCAACATTATTTCCAATATCCAATTACAAGTTCTACTTATGGACAACTCATAAGCTAAAACCAATTTTTGAACTACACAAACTGTTTGACTATATGCTACTGCCCATAACTAGAATCATAATTACATACGAAACTGTGAAACTAAAATCAAATCATTATGCTATTTACATAGGAACTGTAAAACTTCTAGCATGCCAATAACCGTAGTTAACTAAAATGGAAGTCCACTATGTTTTTAAAGATGCATACCCACTATTCAACATAATTTTCATTTTGGGCATCGAGTAACATTAGTTATGTAATTTTTTTTACTATCACAAAATACGTTATACAATTGTGAATGAAACCAGATCATAAGCATAACTCAATAAAACAATAGTTATTATAACTTGATACCTTTCTACATATTTTCATAACTTAATGAGAAATTATACTGTCACTATGATATCACTACTACTTTTGAGTTCCCTCTTATCTATTTACCAAAATGTCGCTGCCCAGTTCCAAATTTCATAATAACATACAATAACTTAAACCCAACAACATACGAAATTCCAAATTGTAATCAAGTCTGGATGCTAGTTCCCATAGAGTATCGACTGTTTGATATCCTATCAATCATATAATAACATTATATTAGAAATTACTAATATAACATTCTATATGTTACATGCTAACTGTTTGATCAAATGTCTACCCTTAGTTTCTTATAAATGTTCGACAACTTGTCTACGTTTTAAGTTTCCTACATCTTGAATAACATATCAAACTTTTAATACTGGTGTTTTTAAACACAACAATCACTGTGGGTCGGTCTGAACAACGTACCCGAATATATTTACATAAGACAAGCTCGGGTTTCATTTCTCAAAACTTACTGCAAACTCGAGTTAAATTCCTTCTAAATTTATTAATGTCAATTGAGCATGACGAATTTGTAACTCCAAACAAAACTTACTAAGTATTCTACAAATTCATTAAGCCTCGAATGCATGCAAATTGTTTTACAAAATACCATATAACAATATGCACCAAAACTTAAGACACACAAAGCTCGACTTGATGGAAGCTGAAAACATCACAATATTACCCATTTCTATAATATATAACAAAAATGCTATAGCTAGCAATGTTACCATGGAAATCTCACCATACCCACATCTAATTTTGGAAACATACAAAATTCAACACATTTATTGCTGACCCTGTATACTCCCACCCTTGGGTGTTGATATGCAAAACCTTTAACAAATCACCTTTTAACAATATAATTTACAATTTCAAAATGAAACACACATAATAGAAAGAGAATAGGGTTTAAGAAAGGCCCCCTACCTAAAATATAACAGAGGGTGAATGCTCAACACGAAAAACTTCAGGAACCCGTCGTCATAGACACACTCCCCAATATGCCAAAATTGATACACTTGAGAGCAACTTTGACAATAGAGAATAACCAAATGACAAGCTGTATGAATTACAAACAAGCTCAGCTTCATGAGATAGGGCTTCTTCCTAACCATGATGCCTATTTTCTAGCAACACCTCACAGGTGTTTTACTTCATAGAACAAACTTCCCAAAACTTGGCCAAAACCCAGCAAGCAACAAAAACAAAATGAAATGGCTGACCAAGTGAAGAATGCCACATTAATGCCTTCATAAAATGCATTAAAAGAACTAAAACCATACATAGAGTCGAGTACATATGACAATTCCAAAACCACCGCCATATATTTGGCTTTCAAAACCATAACATATTACCTTTTTATAGAATTTGAAACCCACTAGGGTTTTAGGGAAATAAAATCTCCATAACAAATCTAACATATGAGTAAAACAATAACCTCAATGTTATAGCAGCTGTGGTATAATTAAAAATTGCAAGCTCCAATACAATTACTTCACATTTTAAATTTATGTGAATATATGTGTGAATATTTCACACTTATGTTCATATAAATTTATGTGGGAATTTTAAAAATATTCACATTAATATATATGTATATGTATATATATATATATATACATATATATGTATATATGTATATATGTATATATATATATATATGTATGTATGTATGTATATATATATATGTATGTATATATATGTATGTATATATATATGTGTGTGTATGTATATATATATATATATATATATATGTATGTATGTGTGTATATATATATATGTGTGTGTGTGTGTGTGTGTGTGTGTGTGTGTGTGTGAATTAATATTCACACATATGTTTATATATTAGGTCGAATACATATAAGTGTGAACTGAATTTCTCATAAATAATAAAAACACCAATATAAATGAGAAATTCCCAATAATACCAGAATGTATTTGCCATACATACACTAGATGTGTTTAATTTCCAACAATAAACTAAAAGATTAATATTTATGTAAACACACACATAGATCCAAATATACACATGTGAGTTTTACTGACATTCTAGTTAACATCATGCTCACAATCTAAATATATCTGCTAAAATATTGAGTACAATTAAACTTAAATGCAAAAGCAGTATCCATAATAAATGTATCTCCCAAATCCAAAACTAAATTGTCTGATCATAAACAAAATAGTGTCAGGCATGACACTATGCATTTAAAGGTTCACATTGTCACGAAAGTTATTGAGTGGATTTCTATGATTTTGGTTTTGGAGCTTTAAATCTTATTGAATTTAATTTCTAGCAACTTGGCCTTAGGTGAATTCTTGTTATGCAAAATAACCTATATTCATTTGGGTCGACTTGAAGTCTGGCTAGTCTAGCTGGCTATTTTCCCTAGTTGACTATTCACTCAAAAAGTGAATAAGTATTGAAAAAGGGATTTGTTTTCTTGTTTTTGAATTTTACAATATAGAAATTGGAGAGATTTTTTGAAATCCTCTTCCTAAAAGATTGGATTTTTGTTCATTCTAAGAGCTATGAGTGTGGGATTTTAGTAAGATCAATCTCATTGGATCTGACTCGGGGAGACCTTACTTTGTTGTTACTTTTTGTTAGTATTGGTGGGTTATTTATTTTATCAACCTGATTTTGGTTTCTGCCCCTTTTACTATCAGGTAGGGCTTTCAAGTTTTCTTGTTTCTACTTGGTTTTATCTTTTATTTTTGGTAGTCGTTTGTTAGGAGGCTAAGAACTAGTATTCCACTCCATTTCTATTTGTTGGTTCCACTTAGTTGGTTGGGTATGAATATTTTTCTAATTTTTGGGAGGGGGGTTTAGGGTTTCATGCTGTTATGCTAGCTATTTTTTGCATACAGTGTTCAAACCCAAATATTAATGGATTTTTGGAGTTTTTGTACCCAAGGAACAAATGGGTTTTAATTTCAAAGTTTTCCAATTTTTTAGGTTTTTACCTCATTTTGCATGCCACCTTATTTTCTTGGGTTTTCTTGGCATGAGCTTGGTCATGGAACTAGATCATCTAATTCAATGTCAGTAATTCCACTTTCATGTTGCATTGGGATGCATGCACATCTGTCCTCACAAGCTTTTATTTGGTTGAGAGTTATTTTTTGTTGTGTTCTCATCTAGCCCTTGTGTTTGATCTTCATGATGGTAGTGTGCCACACACATGCACATGTGCATGCATCTATCTGGTGACTTGCAAGGTCCAACCTCACATTGTATTTTAGTGGAGTTATTTTCATATGGGGTTGGGTTGGTTATATGTATGTCTATGGGCACTCATTTTAAGATGAGCATGGGTATATAGGGTAATGCAGTGGAGGGGCTTCTCTCATAACCTGTGTAGTGTCCCTGATGTGGTGTACATGTGGAAGTTTCTAATAAGTGATAAATAAATTTATTGATAGATAATTAAAGAAGATAAGAAATTATGGTCAGCCTCCCAAGGGTGATGCCAAGGGGAATGACTATTTATTTTAGCACATTAGCCTCCCAAGGTTGTATTGAGGGGAATGGTTATTTGTGTGCTACAACTTTGGTAATTTTGAGTTACCAACTCTCCACTAGAGTCCCTACATAGTTATCCATAGATTAACAAACTAGGACCTATTATACTTGCATTGTGGCATGGTCTTGGAATTTGTAATCATTATTGTCTAGCGTGAGTGATAGCCATGGTTATTTACTTTGGTGTGTTTGTGGTTGGATCATTATCTCCATTAGCATGATAGGAGTGGACCTAGGGGTTCCACATGGTTGGGAGGTGTAGCTACCTATACCACTAGTGGGGACCAATGTACAAAGATAGTCTATTGTCCTAGTGTGACCGTTGCTAGATGTTTTCACTTGGTAGTTTGGGTCCCAGAGTATTCTTTCTTGTGGTTTATGCTTTCATTAGAATGCTTGTATATCATGTTTCGATGATGTTACTTATTGATGAATTTTCTTATTGTGATGGTTAGCATATGATAGACGATGTTATCTAAATTTGAAGGATTATCTTATGCTTTACTTCTAGCATGTTATATTTCCTTATGCTTAGGTTGTAGCACATTTTGGTGGTGATATCCTTATATGATAGTATCAATGATCTGATTAGTAGCTTGGGATGTTATGTATAGGGGATGGCTAGGGCCCATGATGGTCTTATGATGTTGTTATGGTTGGGAGGAATAATGTAGTTAGTTGGGTTGTATTGTTCATTGTGATGTTGTTTTAGTTTATTGTGATGTTGTTTCAGTACATTGCAATCTTTCCTTCTTTAATTTTCCTTCACTACTTGTTAGATGTATAGATTTATATTCTACCTTTCTATCTTTTAGATATTGTTTGAGTGTCCTTGCCTTGAGATGTGGATCTAATACTTCTTGGTGTGTTGGGTTTCCTTGTGTGGCCTTTGGCACTTTCTTGCGCAAAACCCAACACCAATTTTGGGTGTCTTGGCTATTTGGCCAAGTACCTTCTTATGCCATATGGGGCACATCCTCATGAAGAAGGTTATTCCTTGCATGGCATGCTACACATCTTCATGTAAGAATTTTTTAGACTATGATCCTCACATGAAAAATAGGGGGCATCTCCACTAGCTTTTGGAGAGCATTTTTTCGTGATTCTAGCACCCTTTAGGTTTACTTAATTTCCCATGTCTTGATAGATTTTAGAATCATAGTGTTGTTGTCATTTTGGATTTCCATTTCCTGTGGTGTGTGTTAGTTCAAGTAGTGGCATTTGGAGATTCATTGGTTACTAGGATGTTGGTTAAGTCTTCCATTGTGATCTATGTGATTCATGTATGATGTTGTTGTGTATACTCATACTTGTTTAAAAAAAAATCTTAGCTTGTATTTCATCCTTGTTCCAAGTATCTTTGGGTGGGGCATAACATATGGTATCGGAGCCCATGTTGCAATATTAGGATCTCTATGTTATGCTTCCACTATGGTTTTGTTTTCTATTATATATTGTTATATTATGTTTATTGTTTTTATATCTCGTTGGTTCATCTTTTTGACTCTTATGCTTGTGACTCAATATTCTAACTTTATCTTGTTGCTTCCATAGTGATATCTCTTTCACGTAGGTCTATTCAGGGTGGTAACTGACAAGCTATTCAAGAGGAAGAACACCATGAAGAGGAATGATAGGATAGTGGGGAAGAACAAGGTAACAATAATCAAAATGACATGTGGGCATTGATACTAGTATTGTAGCAGATTCTTGCTTGATTAGGCCCTCATGTTGAGGAGTGCCAATATGATCATAATTAGGAAGAGGGATCTTATCATAGAGAATCCCATCAATTAGAGCATAGAGAGGAGGAGCATGAATGGGAACATTCTTGAACACCACCTAGTGGTAGGAGGCACTAATGGAGAGGCCATGGTCATCACAAAAATGATGGTTTCACTTAGATTGAAATGATGTAGGAACTTCAGAGGTTGAAACTACTGGTGTTTGATGGCTAGGCAACAGGACTCAAGGTTGAGACCTAGTTGCTTGTATTGGGAATTATTTCTCCTTACTACCATATGGGAGCAATGTGAAGGCCTATTGCATGATCACATAGCTAAGGTAACATGGTTTCATTTGGTGGGATTTAGAGAGTGATAGGCTCCAAATCAGTGTCACAAATCTCACCAAGGAGATCTCTGGGGAGAGATTCAAAGAGAAATTCTTGTTGCTATAGTACCATGAGACTTGCAATGATGAATTTCATGATCTTAGTCAAGGCTTTATGATGGTCGATCAGTATGAGAAGAAGTTCCTTGGGTTGAAGTAGTACTCTAGCTATAGGCATGATGAGGCACTCACCACTCAACATTTTTTTAGAGGCCTGAGAGACTCCATCATTGGAGATGTCCATGCTCATTAGTCATGGACACTTTCTCTTATTGTGGAGAAGGAAAGGATCAAAGAGAGTAATGTGGCTAGGGGTTTGAGTGGAAAATTTGGTTCTCAAAACTAAAGTGCACAAACCTCAATATAGGATTCTCAGTTTACTTGGTATTCTAGAAAGGGCCAAGCCCAATCAACACCATCTCAAGGTGGTAGTAAACATAGTGAGCAGAGACATCAAAATTTCATTTAGAAGGATGGGTAGAGTTCAACTACCATAGGAGGGAAGGGATGAGACTAGAACTATGGGCAGAAATTTCAGAAAGATCACCCTTCTCAAAGCAATTAACAAAACTCTATAAAGAGTAGTGCACCTTATTCTAGTGCTACATAGGGTGGTCATGGAATAGGTTCTAGCTTTGAAGAAAATTTCCATTCTTGTGGTCAGCCTAGCCATAAATCTTTTGAGTGCTCCATTAAACCATCTTCAAGACTTGGTAAGGGTGTAGTGAGATCTAAGCCTACTATAGGAGATGCAGGTAGGAATCACTGAGTCTTTGTGGTAGTTGACAACCATCAAGCTGATCACTAGGGTACAATAGTCAAGGCTATAGGTACATTACATGGTATTCTATCTTCTATTTTATTCAACTCAAGTGCTTCTAATTCTTTCATATCACCATCTCTTGTTCAGTGATGTGGGCTATGTTAGGATTAACCTCAGATAGAAATAACAGTTACATGCAAATATAACCAATACTAGAAAATAGTAGATTGCATAAAAGAGAACACAAGACACTAAGATTTAATATGGTTCACCCAATCTCTGGGCTACATCCACCAACAATAAGTCCAATATTATTATTATCTAGTGATTACAACTTGATGACAATTTGTGATCCCTTACAGCTCAATACCACTACAAGAAGCTACAATATCACCATTCATCTTGAAATCCCTAACCTTAAGCTTTTTTATACAAGCTTTTTCCACTTACAAAATTAGGGCTAGAATAATATAAAAATAGTAGCTAACACCTTTTACAATAGAAGGACATTTTTGGCTTTGGGGGCATTGCCCCCAAAACCCTTGTAGGGGTATTGCCCCTCAATCCCACCCTGCATTGTGATAGGGAGTGCACTTGGGGCATTTCCCTAAGACCCCGCAAGGGTGTTGCCCTTTGATCCTATCTTGGGGGTGCTACCCCCAAAAACTTGTAGTAATAATCTCAAGGAAAATCATGCCATATAAACCTCTAAGTCTAATTAGGCTCCACATCACAAAAATCTACCACTTGGAGACTGACTAGACTCCATAATAATAACTTCCCACTTAGAGACTGATCATAGCACTACTAAACTTGTATCCCCCACTAGAATATCAAACCACCCTAGACTTTGTTGTTCTTTTATTTTGTTTAGTCTGGAAGATCAACCAAAGCCAAAAAGGAATTTAGCTTCTCTTTTGTCACTACCTTTGTAAACATATCCATTGGATTGTCACTAGTATGTATCTTCTCCAACTTTAACTTTCCATCATCCAAAACTAACTAAATGAAATGGTACCATAATTGTATGTGTTTTTGTCTTTGAATGCATAGCTGAATTCTTTGCAAGATGAATGACACTTTGACTATTTGTAAACAAATAATTATCTTTCTAAGGGTGTCCTAATTCTTCCAAGAAGAATTGAAACCATATCATCTCCTTCACTACCTCTTTAGTAGTAACATACTCTACCTCTATAGTGGATAAAACCTTAACCTTCGATAACTTAGAAACCTAGATCATGGCTTCCCCACAAAAAAATAATTACATAAACTTTAGTACTCTACCTAGTATCAATATCCTCTACCAACTCTAAGTCAACATATCCCTATAAATCAGTAGTAGAGCCTCCAAAGTGTAAACACTTACTAGATGTTCCTCTTAAATATCTAAGAATCCATTTAATTGCATTTCAATGCTCAAGCCTTAGATGACTCATATACCTACTAACAACTCCCACTGCATGTGCAATATCTAGCCTAGTATATACCATAGCATACATCAAGCTTCCTATAGATAAAACATAAGGTACCTTAGACATCTTGTCCTCTTCTTCTTGTGTCTTGGGACACATCTCCTTAATCAACTTCAAATGACCAGGTAAAGGTGTGCTAATGACTTTAGCATTCTTCATAGAGAAACATTGCAACACCTTCTCAATTTTTTTTTCTACCTATCTTTGCAAATCTTTATACAAAGGATTTTTTTGCTACCCCCAAATCCTTCATAGCAAATTCATGTACTAACTAGCATTTCAACCCCTTAATATGATCCATGTTAGACCTAGCTACAAGCATATCATCAACATATAAACATAAACTAATGTAGTTGTCATCATCCAACCTCTTAAAATAAACACAATGATATAAATGATACTTGCTATATCCATGCTCATGCATAAAAATATCAAATTTTAGATACCATTGCCAAGGTGTTTGCTTCAAGCCATATAAACTTTTCTTCAATCTGCACATTAAGTTCTCCTTACCTTTGACCTCAAATCCTTGTGGCTGAGCCATATATATCTCTTCATCCAAATCACCATGAAGGAAGGTTGTTTTAAATTCAATCTGCTCCAAATGCATATCTTCAGTAGCCAAAATACTTAAAATAGTGCGAATAGAAGTCATTTTAACAATATGAGAGAATATCTCATCAAAATCGATGCATTTTTATGTGAAAATCCTTTTACAACTAACCTAGCCAAATCATTTCTTACCTCCATCCTTTTCTTTTAACCTCTAAACCCATTTATTATGTAAAGCCCTTTTACTTGTAGGCAACTTGCATAAATCTCATGTCATAATTTTTAGCAAAGAGTATATTTCTTCTTTCATTACAAACTCCCACTAAATCTTTTTATCCACCTGCACAACTTTATCATAACATTTAGGTTCAGCAACATTAGTAAGTAAAATAGAATACAAGGAAGGATAAAATATTTTTGGAGGTCTACTTAGCCTTGCTGACCATATAATATTCACTGGAGTGTGCGGTATTTGTTGTTGTGGTTATTGCACATCATGAGAAATTGTTGGAACATTAGCTTTTGGAGTATCATCCAAGACTACATAATCATTTTCTTTCTTTTGATGTTGCTGTAATAGATCTTTGTACAATACTTTCTTATTGAATATGACATCCCTGCTTCTTTTAATTTTATGATTTTAAAAATACTAAAGCCTATAACCAAATTAATTAATGCCATATCCAACAAATAAAAATTTCTTTGACTTAGCTTCCAATTTGGTTCTATTTTCAGAATCTATATGAGCAAATGATTTAAAACCAAAGGTTTTGAGAAAAGAACAACTCACCTTATTACAAGTCCATGCTTCCTCTAGAATCCCACAACCCAAAGGAGTAGAGGGACTTCTATTAATTAAATATACAATAGTATTAACAACCTCCTAAATATATAATAGTATTAACAACCTCCTCCCACATGTTTAAGGGAAACCTTGCATGTAACCTCATGCTTCTTTTGTTGAAATACTTTAGAATAATTGTGGGGGTGAATCAGTTATCCAAGGTCTAGATGTATAAGTAAAACTTTTCACAGCTTAGTGAACCCATAAAAAATTTATCATTATGTATGCATCCATAAGATTATGTAATCACTTAAATCTTGTAGGTTACTATCAAATCAATTTGCAAAAATGAAAACATGAAACATAACGGATTCAACAACACACTTGACACAATAATTTACATGGAACTCAATTTGGGAAAAATACCAGTAATATGCTACTCTTTTTCACTCTTCTGAAGTGATACCTTATAAAAAGCCAACCTTGTTAAAGGTTATAATACAAACTAGCAAATGTGATCCTGTTAAAGGATTTCAATCACCCTATTAGGAGTGAGCCTTGTTAGAGGAATTTAGACCATTCACTTGGAATATCACCTAGTCAAAAGATTTATAAATGACTGTTAGGTAAAGCTCAATCCAAAGGATTTACCCTAGACTAATACAATTATTAGAGAGTAATAGTAAGGCTTTCATCTGATAACAACTTACAACTCTATTTGTAGATTATAGATCTCTATTTTAGTCCTCCATTCTACTTAGCTTTCATACATTTCAACTTTGATAGTTTGTTCACCCTTCAAACATTCATACCCTTAAGCTTTCTTCCTTAACATGCCAATGTAGACTCTTCTTTTGGGTCACTTGATGAAAAAAAACCCTTGACTCCTTGTCTTCCTTAGGTTCTTGTACATGAAAACCCTTGCTTCTGACTAGCCATTCCTATAAATAGGAAATTAATATCTTTTTTTTCTCATTATCTATCGTCCAATTTAGGGTTAGGATAGATTAGGTAGGATACAATGAATCTACCCAATATTTTATATATCTTCTAGAAACTTCTCCTTTGATCCTCTTTGAATTTTCTTTAAAATAGTTTACCTTGTATTTTGTTCCACCATCTCATCAATCGTATCTTTCACCTAGTTCACATAATCCAAGAAAACAGACTTGTCAGCTCAGATCTATTGAATTTGAGATCTTTTAAATAATACAACTACTCAACATTAACTTGCTTTTGATGCTCATCAAATACTATGTTTCTTGACATCCTCTATAAAATCACTTGGCATGAACTAAAGTGTACTGGTGCTCAACATCAATTAAAATTTACTCAACATGCACTATTTTTCTCGACATACACTAGAATAGACTTTTACTCGGCTCAAACTAATTTTCTACTCGACTTGCACTAACTTTTCTCAGCACATACTAACCACTCAGTCAAGCTTGGCAGAAAAAAATTGTTTAACTTGTTCTTCTATACTTGCTTAGTGTAACCAACCTTTGTAACCCTTAAGTAGATTATCAATACATCTTGTAGGGTGTTTTTTAGTGGTGAATATTCATAATTTCATGATTTTTGAAAAAATTTGCTACTAATTTGGCTAATAATTTAAGATTTAATGCAACCCTAAATCACCTTATTTTTATTAAATTTAGATCTAAAATATTTAAAATTACTCAATAATTTATTTTATTATAAAATTTAAACTCAAAGATTCGCCACAATATTCAATACATGACTAGATTTGATTCACCTAAATATTATATATTATTGAAGAAATTAAAATCAATTCACCAATAATTATCATAATTATTAGTCACTTTAGGGATATATTACCAATATTTAGTTTTCACCATTGATTTAAAAAATAATGTAATTATCCTCATAATTTCCATGAGATAAAACATATTCAATTTTGATTTGTAATATTCCATGATGATTAGCAAACTTCCTATTATTATTAAGATTTACCAATATTTTATACTCAAAAATTATGATTCCAAAATAATTGCCGATGTAAATAATATTTAAAATAAGAAAATTGAGAGATTCACCAATAAAAATAATTTGGTTTTTCTAAAAATAATGAAATATTCACTAATAATTTATATCTTTTTTTAGAGGGGACTTTCTTAAAGTTTACCTTGACATCATGTTATCACTATCTTAGTTGATTCTTATACTCCTTTACATAATCATAACTCAAACTTTCTTCTAGGCGCTATTATAACATCTTTTGATCAAATCCTCTTCATCAATCAAATAAGTGATAGTACTTAAGTCATATAAGCAGTTGTCTTACCAGAAAATAGTAGGTTTGACATTAGTGACAAAATAATGATTGAAACATATTGATCATACTTGTATCAATCTTGTCTCCATAGTCTCTTTCTTCAACAATCTTCCTCAATCTATTCTCAACAATCTCCCTCTTTGGTATTGATGGAAAACCAAACTAATCAACCAAACTGAGTAGGTTAAAATAGTAAGACCAACAAAATACCAACAAAAAAAAATTTCTTGTATTGGAATCTCTCCCTCTATTAACAACTTCCATCTTTTGAATAGGTTACAAAACTTTTCCTTATAACTCCCTCTAAATTACTTCTTGTATCTCCCTCTTACTAGGTAGATGTTAGGACTCTCTCATAATCAGTAACTATCTCCCTCTTTCTTGTATTTCCCTTGATTAGAAATCATCTACCTGTTTGAGAAGTCTTAATATGTAGATATGAACTTCTTTTGTTTCTTCATTTTCTTCCTTCGACACCTTGCTTGTGATTGATTTGAAGTTTTAGCTTGTTGACTACTTTAGGTAGCTCCTAAGTAAGATCCACTACATCAATTTGTACCATATGAAAATCAACTTGTTTGATGTAGGGCACTCCTTTTGTTACTTAGATAGCCTTTGATAGGGGTGTCACCCCTAGTTTAGCTCTTAGATACTCATGTGCATCCTTAGGTAATGATTTTGTGAAGATATCAACAATTTGCTCTTTTGTGTTAACATATTCAATCTTCACCTCTTTATCTTGAACTGATTCTCTCAAGTAGTGATACTTGATTACAATGTGCTTAGTCTTTGTGTGTATAATAGGATTCTTTGATATATTGATAGCATTTGTATTGTCACAATAAAGTGTCACTAGTTTTATGATTTCTTTCTTCATACCTTTTAGTATTTGTTTGATCCATACAATATTTATACAATTTATAGTAGTAGCAACATATTTAGCTTCAGCAGTAGATTGTGAGGTGCAATTTTGTTTCTTGCTAAAAATGCTCCTCCATTGACACTCTTTCTATCATAAATGTTTTCAGCCCAATCAACATCAGTATAGGGTCTTAATTCAAATTTTTTATTTTTCTTATAATATAGACCATATTCTCTTATTCCTTTCAGATATCTCATTATTCTCTTTATAGCCATCAAATGATTCTCGCTGAGATTAGCAAAGAATCTTTCAACTATCCCTATAGATAATGCAATGTTAGGTCTACTATGTACTACATATTGTAATTTGCCAATCATAGACTTGTATAATGTTTGATTCGCCTTAGTTGAATCATCATTCTTTGACAACTTGTGTCCTATCATCATAGGTGTACTTACTAGTTTGGAATCCTCCAATCTAAAAGTTTTCAATATTTCTTTGACATATTTTGACTGAGTGATGTATATACCATATTTCATTTCATATACTTATAAACCCATAAAGAACTTGATCTCTCCAAACATAGATATCTCAAATTCTTGCTTCATTTCATTTGTAAATGCCTTACATAAGGCATCTTGACTTGTAAATATGATATCATCAACAAAATTTCCAAATAACAAAATACTTTTTCTTTTTTTTGTCTTCATATACAAATTTTTATTATCATCAGTATTTTCAATTTCAAATCCAATCTTCAAAATATAATTATGAAGTCTCTCATACTATGCTCTTGGTGCTCTTTTCAAACCATATAGAGCTTTCTGTAATCTAAATACCATGTTCTTATTGTTAACATCAATAAAACCTTTTGGCTATTCCATGTAAACTTCTTCCTCTAATATGCTATTTAGAAATGCCAATTTAACATCTATTTGATAAACTTTGAAACCTTTCCATGCAAAATAAGCAAGTATAGTTCTTACTCCTTCTAACCTAGCAATAGGAGAAAATGTCTCTCCAGAGTTGATTCTTTATTCTTATGCATATCCTTTACAAATTAATCTTGCCTTAATCCTTGTGACTTCACCATTTTCATCAAGCTTATTTTTGAATACCCACTTAGTGCAAATCACATTTTATTCTTTTGGTCTAGGAATTAGAGTTCCTATTTTGTTTTTCTAAATTTGTTCAATCTCTTCTTCCATGGCTTTACTCTAGTCCACATCTTCTAAGGCATCTCCCACTAATTTAGGTTCTTTCATGCTCAATAAACATGTATCATTTCTCAATCTATTTCTTGTCATTGGTCTAGCATCTTTACCTCCAATAATTTGTGCAGTAGGATGATGTCTCTTGACATATTTGGACGATCTTGGTTTAGCTCTAGTTTCTTCATTTTGTCTTTCAACTTCAGAGTCACTGTGTACATGTCTATCAGGTAGCTCAGTATCTCTTTCATGTACAATAATCTAAAAATTAGAATGTGCTTCAAATTCAGTTTCTAACATGACATCTAAATGTAGCTTAGTTCTTGAATGTAATTTGACATTCATAGTATGTGACTCGGTTGTCATTAAAACTTCTTGTTGGTTTGTAGCTTGATTTAGAAGATCTTATTCAGCAAGCATACTTCATAAGAGTATAGAAATGATTTTTATTCTTCTAGTTCTTTCATAGGTTTGGCTTCATATACTTCTATATATTCATCAAAATTTACATTTACACTTTCCACAACTTTGTTAGTGTTAGTATTTAAACATTTATAAGCTTTAATTCTTATGAAATATCTTAGGAATATACTTTCTTCACTTTTTTCATATAGTTTACCATTCCTAAAGTCTTTAAGAATGTAAAATTTGCTTCTAAATACCTTAAAGTATTTTACATTGGGTGTGTATCAATACCATAGTTCAAAAGGTGTTGTATGAGTACCCTTCTTGACTTATACATGGTTCAAGGTATAGACATCTATACTTACAACTTCTCTCTAGTATTTCAAAGCAATATTTTTCTCCATCATGAGTGTTCTAGCACGATCCATTAAAGATATATTCCTCCTTTTAGCTATTTCATTTTTTGGAGGGGTTCTAGGGGCAGATGTCTATCTTTTGTTTCCTCTATCATTATAGAACATCTCAAACTCATTTGATGTAAATTCTCTTCCCCTGTCAGATTTTAAAAAATTCAAAATTTTACCTATTTCTTTCTCAACTCTTGCCAAGTATCACTTAAACATTTGGTAAGCATTAGATTTCTATTTCAAAAACATAACTATCATTATTCAAGAATAGTCATTTTAAACAATATAATGTACTTATCTCCTTTGTAGCTTTGCAATTCAATTGATCCACACAAGTTAGTATGAACAATCTCTAGTATACTATTAGAGGTATGAGTTTTACTCTTGAAACCTAACTTTGCTATTTTTCCTAACTAACATTGTTTGTACATTACATTATCAGGCTTCTTCAACTTAGGCAAACCTCTAAATTTTCTCATGTTACTAATACTGACCAAGTTATCAAAATTAACATAACATAACCTTTTGTGCCATAGCCACACATCATCAAATTTTGCAATTACACAAGTAGCATCCTCTATATCAAGACAGAATAGATTACTCCTAGTTTGAGCATCCTTTCCAATCAATTTCCCATTGGTGTCATATATCTTAGCAATCTTGTTTTCAAATTTGACCTTACATCTAGAATTATTCAATTGTGACACACTCAAGAGATTATAGTTAAGTCCTCCAACATCGTAAGCATTTTCACATAAAATCTTATCTGTGAGTTTGATAGAACCTTTTCCTTTATCAAACATGGTGCATCATTACCAAATCTTACATTATTTCCATTATAAGAATTCAAGGTGATGAACTTACTTTTGTCTCTAGTCATGTGATTTGAACACCCACGTCAATGATCCATCTATAATTCTTGTTCACGCAAGTCACAAGTGTAGTTGTCTCATCTTCATCAGATTCATCCTTCATTGCAATATACACCACTTCATCATCATGTTCATCAAATTCATCTTTTTTTTCCTCTTCAACAATGTAGCATGACCTTTTGCCTTTGTCTTTGTAGTCCTTATTGTCTTCATCTCTCCTACTTTTGTACTTGTCACCACCTCTATAGTTCTTCTTCTCTGGACATCTAACAACAATATGACCAACCTCATTGCAATTGAAATAATTGATAGGCAATTTACCTTTGAACTTGCCTTTACCTTTGTGGAATCTTCTTGCCAATAGTGCTTTATCTGTATCACTATCACTAGAGAAATACTTTATCTTTTCCTTCTTCTTCTCATTAGGTTCCTTCAATGACATCTTACCTTTGAAATTAGATTCAATATTTTGAGGTTTGTAATTATCAAAGTTAGATAGATCAAAAGCAGTTAGTCTATCTACTAGACCTTCAAGTGATAGATTATTCCCTGGTATACATCTCAGTTCTTGAATTGTAGAAACTCTAATAGCATATGTAGGCAATAGTATTTTCAAAGTTTTTCTTACTACAATATCATCATATATTTTACCAGTGGCTCCTCTTATTGCATTAACAACTTCTTTTATCCTTGTGACATATTGAGCAATATTTTCACCTTCTTCCATTCTCATATCATCAAACTTACCTTTGAGACTTTCAACTTTGGCTCTCAGAACATTAGTGTCTCCTCCATAGATGGTAGTTAAGGCATCCCACATTTTCTTTGCATTATCAAGACCTTTAATATCATTAAATTTAGCATAACTTAAGACATAGGAAATCTCCACCATTGCTTGGTTATGTTCTTTCTTCTTTTTCATATCCTCAAAAGTTGGAGCTCCAATAGAATCAACATGCTTAGTAGTAATGGTAGATTGTGCATAATCTCCAAGTCCTCCAAGGTGTAGCTTCATAAAAATTTTCCATTCAGGAAAGTTATCTCTATTAAGCTTGGGTACTTCTCTTTTTGACATCTTAATCTTTGTGCTTCTCATACCTTCAAGCTAGTTCTCTTAAGCAGATGGCTTTGATACCAATTGTTGGAATACTTTAGAATAATTGAGAAGGGGGGGTGAATTAGTTATCCAACATCTACATGTATAAGTAAAATTTTTCATAGTTTAGTAAATCCATAAAACATTTATCATTATACATGCATTCATAAGACTATGCAATCACTTAAATCTTGTAGGTTATTGTCAAATCAATTTGCAAAAATGTAAACATGAAACATAATAGATTCAATAACACACTTGACATAATGATTTACATGGAAACTCAATTTGGGAAAAACCACTAGTAACATGCTACTCTTTTTCACTCTTCTAAAGTGATGCTCTGTAAAAGGCCAACCCTATTAAAGGTTACAATACAAACTATTAAATGTGACCCTATTAAATGATTTTAATCACCCTATTAGGATTAAGCCTTGTTAGAGGACTTTGGACCATTCACTTGGAATGTCACCTAGTTAAAAGATTTACAAATGATTGTTAGGTCAACTTTAATCCAAAAGATTTACCCTAGGTTGATACAATTATTAGAGAGTAACAATAAGGCTTGATCTAATAACAACTTACAACTCCATTTGTACATTACATATCTCTATTTTAGTCCTCCATTTAGCTTGACCTTCACACATTTCAACTCTAATAGCTTGTTCACCATTCAAGCATTCATACCCTTAAGCCTTCTTTATTAGCATGCCAATGCAGACTCTTCTCTTAGGTCACTTGAAGAAAAACTCTTGATTCCTTGTCTTCCTTAGGTTCTTGCACATGACAACCCTTGCTTCTAACCATCCATTCCTATAAATAGGAAATTAAGATCTTTTTCCACTCATCCTCCATCGTCTAATTTAGGGTTAGGATAGATTAGGTAGGGTACAATAAATATACCCCATATTTCATATTCCTTCTAAAAACTTCTCCTTCAGTCCTCTTTGAATTCACCTTAAAATTGTTTACCTTGTATTATGTGCCACCAACTCATCAATCTTATCTTCCACCTAGTTCACACAATCCAAGAAAATAAACTTGTCAGCTCAGATTTGAATCATGATCTTTTAAATAATACAATTACTTGACATTAACTTGCTTTTGATGCTCGACACATACTATGTTGCTCAACATCCTCTATAAAATCACTCGACATGAACTAAAGTTTATGTGATGTCCCCATTTTGACATATAAATTAAATGATAGATAAGTATTATACATAAAATATATTATATTAAAACAATTGATAATGTATAATTATACTAAGATATGAATATAAATTATATCATAATAATATAATTATAAATATCAACTATATATATATATATGAATATTATTATATATCTATATATAATTAGACATTTAAATACATGCTATAGCTAATTAATATATATACATACATATATTTACTATTTAAGTACTAGAGTATATGGAAATTATATCTTTGCTATATATATTAAAATAATATTGTTCTAAATAAATGATTTATATATAATATATAATCATATATAATTCAATAATATATAATATAGTTATCTTATTAAATATAATTAACATTATTGAAAGGGCATGTCCCTATGAAATACCATATATATAATATCAACTTTTGAGAAAGATATCATATTGATTATTATGAAAACTTATAGAAATAGGAACCAAATAAGAAAATGCCTTAAATGGGACATTACAAGTGGTATTAGAGAAAAGATCCTACTAGCCTCTAGTATCACCATTAATACAATTAAGATTTTACATAAAATAAAAAGAACTACCAGACTATATAAGATTAGAGTGGCTTATAAAATTTATAAGCATCAACTATGACTATGCTAGTTGGTATTGTAAATGGCATCATATATTTGCCTTCAATCTGATAAATACAATGGACATGAATAAGACAAAAGTATCTAGTTTAGACACTCCTCCTAGACTTGAAGGAAGGAGATTGGTCCAATTTGAAACAACATCTACTATAATTCCCTAAAGGGATGTCATCACATGGCATGAGATCTAGAAGATAGATCTATCGAAGAAGCATTCTTAGATTTTGAGTCAGTGCAACATGCTAGTTTAAACTGTGGAAAGATGGTAGCTTTAGAATAAGGTATTGATATGCTTGAAAGAATTGAAGGTAAAAGAATTTATCAAATGTTATAGTGTTAGATGCCCTCATAGATATGCTTTCAAAATATGAAAGCAGAGAACAAAGGCATATGATTTTTTGATAGTGATGCCTAAAAAAAATATGTTCTCATAGTCATGTATGCATAAGAGAATCATCAAATCAATCATTGATCTTTCATAAAAAAATAAAAAAAAATCAGATCGAACAATATTCAATAGGGTAGCAAGTAAAAGAGCAATTGTCCATCAAGCATGTAGTATTTTAATCAAATGAATAGAGAATATAACAATTAAGTTCTATCAATCAACAATAAAATACATCAAGGATTGATTCACATACACAACAAGAAAAAAGGGGGTCTGATAGCAGTGGATAAGGAGAAATGAGTAAGAAGAATTGAGTAGTGCAACTAAACAAAGAATGATCATAGTCAATAAGATATTCAGCCACAACTCAAGTTGTAGCATCCAAACCATCTCAGAATAATAGAAAATAAATTCTTTAGGAACCAACAAAAGAAGCTTATCCATTTCATTAATAGAGAAACCATATTAGATTGGGGGAGAATGGAGGAAATATATTTGATATGTTGATCCACAATTTGTGTATTTCTCCATGAACACAATGACATGATGACACAACATCATCAATCACAAATGAAGGATCGATGAAGGTAGCATTGAACCATCAAAAGAGAAAATGCCAAATCTTATCAAAAGCCTTTTGTGGTTTGTGACATTACCATTCCCACAAATATCAATGCTATTTCAATCAGTCAAGTGTGCAACAAGGTTTCTACTTTGGATTCCAAACCAAACTGTGAATCAAAGATTAAGGAAGCATTCAAAGTTACTAAATAGTTACATAGAGAAACTAGTGCTACTAAAGGAATATGTTTGTTAAAACCTAAACCTAAAATATCTTAATCATGAAAGAAAATGTGAGATGGGTGTGAAGTATCAATATATCACATTATCATAGGATAAATGTTTTAGTGATCCTGAAATAGTGAAGTGGTGAGTTAAAAGAAAAGGTAAGTTATACATTTTCTTTGTATTGTTATTTTGAAAATTTTTATTAATATGGAATGTTGCACTATTATCATCTGAAATATAATTATTATTAGTAACTTTCTTATTATTCGCATATTTCATTATTGTGATGAATATTGAATAGGCTAATATCTCCTATCAATGGTTTTAATTAACTAGTTACAATGAAATGAAATTGATTTTTAAATTGATAATTAATGATCAAATAATCATCAAATTAGATATTTACCATTAAATAATGATTGAATATAATCAAGTTTTCAATTTGAGATTAGTTCCTAGTTATTATCACAAATGGTATTATTAAATAAAATCAATAAGGTTATCATCTTCCAAGATAAGATAATGCCTGTAGTGGAATGGACTGGGTGACACCACTCAGAGGTACTATGTAAGGCCTACTATGAGATGGGCATTGGGCTGCATCATCCAAGGGTACTAGGAAAGGCCTACAGTGGAGAGGATACCATGGGGTATATCATATAAAGGCACTATCTTGGAAATTATTATTAGAGAGAGATAAAAATAATGAGGGAGAACGGTGAGGTCCATGATTGGGTAAAAGGGCACCCTATTATAGTTTCTCCTTCCATACTCAAAAAATGATGAGTTAATGAACTATACTTTTGATTGATAAGTCAATGAAAGATCAAATTTCTCTAATTTGAGACTATAAATACCTTGTCAGGGATTGATATAAGAAAATCCTAAAAAGAGAAATTATATATAAATGTATATAAATAAATTTTTGTCGTTGCAGGTTCACAATCAAGGAATTGCATAATGTATGTTTTCATCTATTTGCATCATGTTTGCTTCGTGTCTTCATCTATCTACATCATGTTTGCTTTGTGTCTTCATTTGTTTGCATCATATATGCTTCGTATTTTTATGCATTCATGTGTCTATTTTGTGTTTTTATTCATTAAGATGTATACCTCATAAATCTTTTAGGCCCTTATATGCAATCATGTTTTGTGCCTATGAGGGAGCTTGCGTATGAATGATTTTGTTTGAGGACAAGCAAATTCAAGAGGGGAGGATTGTGATGTCCCCATTTTGACATATAAATTAAATGATAGATAAGTATTATACATAAAGTATATTATATTAAAATAATTGATAATGCATAATTATACTAAGATACAAATATAAATTATATCATAATAATATAATTATAAATATCAACTATATATATATATATATATTATTAAATATCCATATATAATTAGATATTTAAATAAATGCTATAGATAATTAATATATACATACATATATATAATATTTAAGTACTATAGTAAATGGCAATTATATCTTTTATATATATATATATAAATAATATTGTTATAAATAAATGATTTATATATAATATATAATCATATATAATTTAATAATATATAATATAGTTATCTTATTAAATATAATTAACATTATTGGAAGGACATGTCCCTATGAAATAACATCTATATATAATATCAACTTCTGAGAAAGATATCATATTGATTATTATGAAAACTTATAGAAATAAGAAGCGAATAAGAAAATGCCCTAAATGGGACATTATAGTGTATTAGTGCTCGACATCAACTAAAATTTACTCAACATTCACTATTTTTCTTGACTTATACTAGAATAGAATTTTACTTGGCTCAAACTAATTTTCTACTCGGCTTGCACTGACTTTTCTCGGCACTTGCTTACCACTCGGTCAAGCTTGGCAGAAAAACTTTGTTTAACTTGTTCTTCTATACTTGCTTAGTCTAATTAGCCTTTGTAACCTTAAGTAGATTATCAATACATCATTCTATTACTATCTTAGCTGATTCTTATACTCCCTTACATAATCATAACTCAACCTTTCCTTTAGGTGCTATTGTTAGATCTTTTGATCAAATCCTCTTCATCAATCAAATAAGTTACAGTACTTAAATCATATAAGTAGTTGTCTTACCAAAAAATAGTAGGTTTTACATTAGTGACAAAAAAATGATTGAGACATATTGATCATACTTGTATTAATCTATTCTCTATAGTCTCTTTCTTCAACAATCTTCCTCAATCTATTCTCAACATCTTGCACACTCCATTATAGTCATGTTCATGTGTTCAGCCACTCCATTTTTTTGTGGAGTCCTTGGAATAGTTTTCTATCTATGAATAGCATTAGTGGAGTAATAATCTTCAAATGCCTGATTGCAATACTCACCACCATTATTAGATCTAAGAAATTTTAATTTATTTCTAGTCTCATTCTAAACCAAGTATTTCAATTTCTTAAAATTTTTGAAATACATTAGATTTCTATCTAAGGAAATAGACCCATACTTTTCTATTTGAATCAACAATAAATGTAAAATAATAATGAGAGTCACCAAGGGAAGATACTTGAGCTGGTCCCCATACATTTGTATGCACAAGCTCTAATCTCTCACTTTTATTTTCCTTCCCAGACTTCACAAAACTTACTCTCTTTTTTTTTCCATTCACAAAAATTTTATAGAAATCCATATTAACAAATTTTAGACCTGGTAAAACATTCTTTGAATGAAGTATTTTCATACCTTTCTCACTCATGTGACCAAGTCTATTGTGCCACAATGCCATATCCAAATCTATAGCAGTTATTTGTTCTCCTTTCTTAACAACACCAACTATTCTTGAACATTCATTTTTCTCTAAAATAATCAAAGTAGAAGGAACAATATGACCTATACAAAGATATAAGGTGCCTACTTTCTCACCTTTTGCTACTACAAAGAAGCCTTTTGAAACCTTCCAATTTTTATCATTAAAAATAACTACACAACCCTCATTACTGAGTTTCCCTACTAAAATTAAATTCCTACTTAGCCTTGGAACATGTCTTACCTCATATAGGAGCCAATGATACCCATTTTGCAACTTAATCTTAACTTTATTCTTTCCAACAATCTAACAAGGTTCATTATCCCCCAAATAAATAAGCCCAAAATCCCCTTGAACATAATCAATGAAATAACCTCTATGAGGTGTAGCATGAAATGAAGCACTAGAATCTAAAACCCATGAATCATCAACACTTTCTAAAGATAGAAGAAAAGCATCCTTTTTAGATTTTTTACTTACCACATTTGCCTCCTTGTTCCCTTCTAATTTATCTCCTTCATTGGTTTTTTGAGTCTAACAATATTTCTTCTTATGCCCTAATTTCTCATAGTTCAAAGCACTTCCTGATGTAGATCCACTTGAGATTTCCCTACAAGTTTCCTCAGTCAAAATAACATTGATCACATCATTATATTTTAGGGTACTAGATCCATAAACAAAATTACTCACAACCATTACCAAGCCATTCCAGCTTCCTGGCAAAGAACAAAAAATCAAGAGAGCCCTGATTTCTTCATCAAAACTAATACCCAAAGAAGATAACTAACTAGTAATAATATTAAACTCATTTAAATGATCTACAATAGATCCACCTTCTATTATTTTCATATTAAATAAATTCTTCATGAGAAATACCTTGTTTGAAGTGGAGGGCTTTTCATATAGTTTCACTAGGGTTTGCATCAACTCTTCTATTGTGTTTTCTTTTGTAATATTAAATGCCACCAATGGTGCCAAGCATAATAAAATGCTTCCAAGTGCCTTTCTATCCAAAAGACCCCAGTCATCATTTGTCATAGATCCATGTGTTGGGTGATGCGACGCGCTCCCCTGCCCACAGGTGGTTAATTATGTGGTGTTCCATGTTCACTAACAATCATGGCTTTTGGTACAATGGCAAATGGGCCCTAAAATTGGTATCAGAGCCTGGTTTTGGCCTGGTCATGGGTTCAAATCTCCCTGGTGCCTTCCTGACCCGTGTAAGCACCTAGTATGCGCGTCGAGGGGGAGATTTTTGGGTGATGTGACGCGCTCCCCTGCCCACAGGTGGTTAATTATGTGGTGTTCCATGTTCACTAACAATCATGGCTTTTGGTGCAATGACAAATGGGCCCTACACCATGTTTCTTGATTTTTCCTTCCAACAACTTCCATAAATCCTTTTGATAAAGATAGTCCTCCATTTCTATTTTTCATAACTAAAATTTCTACCCATTAAACTTGTCAACCCTCAACTTACCCTCATCTTTCATCACTCCCACTTAACCATGAGACTTTCCTATAGAGGATCGCTAAAAAAAAATTATAGTCTGGCTAAAAAAAATACTGCTTGTTAGGATTAACCTCAGACAAAAATAATAGTTACATGCAAATATAACCAATATCAAAAAATAGTAGATCACATAAAAGAGAACAAAAGACACCAAGATTTAACATGGTTCACCCAATCTCTAGGCTATGTCCACCAACAACAAGTCCAATATTATTATTACGTAGTGATTAGAACCTGATTACAATCTGCAATCCCTTATAGCTCAATATCACCACAAGAAGCTACAATAGCTCTAATACCACTTGTTAGGATTAACCTCAAACAAAAATAATAGTTACATGCAAATATAACCAATATCAAAAAATAGTAGATCACATAAAAGAGAACAAAAGACACCAAGATTTAACATGGTTCACCCAATCTCTACGCTACGTCCACCAACAACAAGTCCAATATTATTATTACGTAGTGATTAGAACCTAATTACAATCCGCAATCCCTTATAGCTCAATATCACCACAAGAAGTTACAATATCACCATTCATCATGAAATCCCTAACCCTAAGCCTTTTTATACAAGCTTTTTTCACTTACAAAATTAGGGCTAAAATAATACAAAAATAGTAGTTGATGCCTTTTACAATATAATGAAATTTTTTGCAATGCCCCCTAAAAATCCCCATGGGGGCATTTTCCCTCAACCTTTCCCTATATTGTATAGGGAGCACACCTAGAGCACTACCTCAGGACCTATTAGGGGCACTACCTCTTGAGCCTATCTTAGGGGAACTAACCCCAAACCCTTGTAGAAATCATCTAGAGAAAAATTGTGCCAAATAAACCTCTAAATTTGACTAGGCTCCACATCACAACAATCTTTGGAGACTGATTAGACTTCATAATAATAACATGCTAGTGGAAATGCATTAGGTTGATAGGTGGTAGGTTGAGTTAGCCACAGACTCCAAGGTGGTTGTGGACTCATTAGTCAGAGGTTTTTTTCTAAATTTCGAAACCTTCTCCACCATAGTGGATCTACACATTCTACATATGGGATCATATGATATTGTGTTGGTCTTGGATTAGTTAGCTACCCATCAACTAAATATCAATTTCTACTATAATATGGTACAGTGTGTTGATGACATAGGTTGGCAGGTAGAACTTTTGGGAGTCCCGAGATTAGTCTTACTTTGAATGATCTTAGCTAATTAGCTGAAGTAGAGTGTATTTAGTTGTTTCTTATTTCTGTCGGGGATCTTGTGGAAGTTGAGAGTCATACAATGGCACTTAATAATCGCCCATTCCTTCATGAGTATTTAGATGTGTTTCCTAATGAGATTCCAAGTATACCACTACAAGATGGCATTGATTTTCAAATTGATCTTGTACCAAGAGTGGAGCCAATTTCATGAGCTCCTTACCCCATGACTACTCAAGTGTTGAGTGAGCTTAGATTTCAGTTATAGGAATTTTTGGCCAAGGGCCATGTTCATCCTAGTGTATACCCATAGGGTGCATCAGTCATCTTCATGAAGAAGAAGGATGGATCTTTGCATTTGTGCATTGACTACTGATAGTTGAATAAGGTGACGATGAAGATCTAATATCCTTTGCCAAGGATAGATGAATTGTTCAATTAGATGAAGGGAGAATGAGTGTTCTCAAGAATTGATCTAAAGTTAGGATACCATCAACTTTGTATCCAAGAGGTTGACATTCATCAAACATATTTTTGTACTCAATATTGGAATTATGAGTTCATGGTTGTACCCTTTGGGTTAACCAATGCACCATCAATATTTATGAGTTTGATGAATGGTGTATTTTGAAATTACCTCGATTAGTGTATCATTGTATTCTTGGATGAAATATTGATTTATTTGAAGACTAGGGAGAAACATTAAGTCTATTTACATTAGGTATTGCATTGCTTGAGAGACCATCAGTTGTATGGCAACTTAAGTAAATATGGTTTCTTCTAGTTGGACGTGAAGTACCTAGGACACATCATCACTGGTGATGGAATTGTAATAGATTTCAAGAAAATTTGTGCTATCATGGATTGGCTAGTACCCACTAATATCTTATAAGTTCATAACTTTATGGGATTGGTGGGTTACTATTGTCACTTCATGAAGGATTTCTCATGAGTAGCTCATCCCATCATTTCTCTTCACCAAAAATGGAAGAAGTATGTTTGGTTAGACTAGTGTGAGGCAAAATTTAATGCTCTTAAGGAGTGTTTGACTAGTGCACTAGTCCTTGAAGTGCCTAATCCTATAGGTGATTTCATGGTTTGCACAGATGCTTCATTAGAAGGTGTGGGTGTGGTGTTGATGTAGGATGGTTGAGTGATTGCATGAGTCTAGAAAACTCAAGGACCATGAGCTTAGCTACCCCAATCATGATTTGGGACTCATAGCCATAGTGCATGCTCTTCTCCATTGGAGGCATTTTCTTTTGGGACATAGCTTTGAGTTGCATAGTGATCATAGAACCTTGTAGTATATTTTTATTCAGTCAAACTTGAATGCACGACAATGTCACTAGATGGAGTTCTTGCGTGAGTATGACTTGGATGTTCATTACATTAAAGGGAAGGAGAATTTCATCACAAATGCCTTGAGTAGGAGGTGACATGAGGTATCAGTGATTTCATTTAGAGTAGATTTGTGAGGCTATGTCTTGGAGGCCTTTCTTAATGACAGTTGGTGTTAGGAAGTAAGGGAGGAAATCAATTCTAGGCATACCCTTGAAGGGATATTTTTGGGTTATATGCTTGAGTCTAATGGACCACTACAACACTTGGGGCATATCTATGTACCCATGTTTGGTGATCTTCATGCTTTGGTTTTGTTAGAAGTGCATCATGCATCGTATTCTACACATCATGGTGTCAAGAAGATGCATGTTGATCTTAAACAACTATATTTCTTGGTAGGGATGAGACATGATGTTGCTAATTTTGTTGCTAGATGTCCCGAGTGCTAGAGAGTGAAGGTAGGGCATCAACATTTGTTAGGTCTTTTGTAGTTGCATACCATTCTCAAGTGGAGGTGGCATATGATATCTATTTATTTTATCATAGGGTTATCAATGTCATCATAGAGACATGATTGTATCATGGTGACAGTGAAAAAATTGTCCAAGATAGCACATTTTTCACCCATGAGAGCATCCTACAAAGCTTCTTTTGTAGTGTATTTTTTCTTGGAGGATATTGCTCATTTGCATGGGATCCCTTGTTAGATTATTTTAGATAGAGATCCATTGTTTACTCTAGCACTATGGACATCTCTCTAGCATGGTTTGGGTGCATAGCTCAATTTTAGTTTGGCTTATCACCTAGAGATTGATGGTTAGACTGAGAGAGTAAATCAAGTTTTGGAGGATACATTTTACATGTATATTATGGACATGCAAGTGAGGAGGGAGGACTATTTGTACCTTATTGAGTCTGCATACAATAATGGGTATCATAGTTCTCTTGGCATGTCACATTTTTACGCCTTGTATGGTAGAACATTTCATACCTCTTTGAGTTGGGATCACTTAGAGGATTGTGTTCTTTTGGTTCTAGAGATGCTTTAGGATATGGAGTAGTAGGTTGTTCACATTAGGGAGCATTTGGTTACTACTCAAGATAGGTAGAAGAAGTATATAGATGCCCATAGGTTGGATCGTCACTTTTTTATTGGTAACATGGTGTTTTTGAGAGTGCGGTTGAGGAGAACCCCATCCTTTATGGGAAAGGCTCTAAGTTGGTGCCACATTTTGTTAGACCATTTGAAATCCTCAAGAGGATTGGTCCTATTACCTATTGACTAGAATTTCCACCTAGCTTATCATGCATCCATGATGCTTTTCATTTTTCTATTTTGAGGTAATATATTCTAGATGTGACCTATATTCTTGATTGGGATGCTTTGCAGGTAGTAGACATGGATCTTACTTTGGAGCCCATTTGTATCCTTTAGTATCAGAGGATGACCTTGTGAGGTTAGGACATCAAGTAGTAAGGGTCCAATGGGACCAGAGAAATGAGACCTCTATGACTTGGGAGGATGCTACACAATTGAGGGAATTGTACCCCTATCTTTTTGCCAGCTTCCATGAGTAATCCTATGCTAGTGGGGGAGGATGTAGTGCCTCTAGTTCTTGCAATCTATATCTTGTCTATTTTTGATTTGAGAGATACTTGATACTCTTATTATATGTACTTTGAGATGACCTAAGGGTCAAATGTTATACTTTGAATAGGGTCAAATGTTATACTTTGATTTAGTATCATAGATGTTATACTGCTATGTTGTTCAGTTTATCATATTTGCATGTTGATACCATTTTGAGATGACAATAGGTCTATGATGATATTTTATTATCTAGTATTTGGACATATTTTTGATTATGTTATGTGATAGATTTTATGCTATGGTTATTTATTTCATTCTTGTATCTTTATGCTTTATGCAAGCATGAGTGATGTAAATGGATTACTTAGGTATAATTGAATAAATAGTTAAATTAGTTATTTAATGCATTTATTTCTTTGGCTATATTATTATATGTAATTTCACTTGATCATGTATGTTAGTGTGCAGGATTTATATACCTAGTAGTGGCACATGGAGTTAGTGATTCAACTATTCATATTTTACCAATGTCATCCCTATATGGTTGATGTATCCTTATTTTAATTGTTTAAATTAAAACCTTCCGATGATTATTAAATCTAAACTCATCTACATTATGTGATTAGACACGTAAGTATGTCTATGAATTTAGAGGTTCGCATTGTCATGAAAGTTGTTAAGTGATTTTCTGTGATTTTGAGTTTTTGGGCTTTAAATTGTATTGAATTTAATTTCTAGTAGCTTGGCCTTAGGTGAATTCTCATTACAAGGAATAACCTATTTTCATTTGGGTCAACTTAGAGTCTAGCTAGTCTAACTGGCTATTTTCCCTAATCAGCTATTCACTCAAAAAGTGAACAAGTATTGATAAAGGGATTTGTTTTCTCACTTTTGAATTTTACAATTTAGAAATTGGAGAGCTTTTTTGAAATCCTCTTCTTGAAGGATTGGATTTCTATTCATTCTAAGAGATGTGAGTCTGAGATTTTTGTGAGATCAGTCTCATTGGATCCAACCTAGGGAGACTTTTCTTTGCCATCACTTTCGACAATATTAGTGAGGTATTTATTTTATCATCTTGATTTTAGTTTTTGTCCCTTTTAATGTTAGGTAGGGCTTTCTAGTTTAATTGTTTCTACTTCATTTTAGCTTCATGTTTCTAGTAGTAGTTTGTTAGGAGGATGAGAACTAGTGTTCCCTTCCATTTCTATTTGTTGGTTCTACCCATTTTTGTTTGTTGGTTCTGCATGGTTGGTCGAGTATGAAGATTTTTTTTTGTTTTTGGGATGGGGGTTTGGGGTTTCGTGTTTTTATGTTAGATGTTTTTGCATCTGGTGTTTTAAACCCAAATTTTATTGGTTTTTTATGGGTTTTGTGCCCAAGGATCAAATGGATTTTAATTTTGAAGTTTTCTAGTTTTGGGGGTTTTTACCTCATTTTGTGTGCCATCCTATTTTCTCAAGTTTTCTAGGACATGATTTTGGTTGCGGACCTAGATCATCCATTTGGATGTCAGTTAGACCATAATTTCACTTTTATGCTATATTGGTATACATGCTACATCTGTCCTCCCAAGCTATTATTTTGTTGAGAGTTATTTTTGCTTGTATTCTCATCCAACCCTTGTGTTTGATCTTCATGATGGTGGTGCATTACACATGAGCACATGCATGTCCATCTATTGGGTGACTTGTAAGTCTGAACCTCCCATTGTATTTTGGTGGAGTTATGTTCATGTGGGGTTGGGTTCGGAATATGCATTCCTATGAGAACTCATCATATGATGAGCATGTGTATGTAGGGTAAGGCAGTGGAGGGGCTTCTCTCCTAACCTATGCAATATCCTCAATGTGGTGTACATGTAGAAGTTTCTAATAACTGATAACTTAATTAATTGATAGATAATCAAAGAAGATAATAAATTATGGTTAGCCTCTCGAGGGTGGTACCAAGGGGAATGATTATTTATTTCAGCATGTTGGCCTCTCGAGGGTGTACTGAGAGGAACAGTTATTTGTGTGCTATAACTTGGGTAATTTTGAGTTACCAACTCTCCACTAGAGTCCCTACATAGTTATCCATAGATTTTTAGACTAGGACCTATTGTACTTGTATTGTGGTGTGGTCTTGGATTCTGTCATTATTACTATCTGGCATGAGTGATAGCCATGGTTATTTACTTTGTTGTGTTTTTGGTTGGATCATTATCTCCATCAGCATAGTGGGAGTGTACCTATGGGTTCCATATGATTTGGAGGCATAGCTACCTAGGACACTACTGGGGATCGATGTACAGCGATAGCCTATTGTCCCCTAGTGACCATTGCTAGATGTTTTCATTTGGTACTTTAGTTCCTAAAGTATGCTTTCTTGTGGTTTATGCTTTCTTTGGAATGCTTGTATACCATGTTTAGATGATGTTAGTTAGTGAAAAGTTTCCTTATTATGATGGTTAGCATATGATAGATGATGTTATCTATATTTGAAAGATTATCTTATTGTTTATTTCTAGCATGTTAAATTTCCTTATGCTTATGTTGTAGCACATTTTAGTGGGGAAATCCTTATATGATAGTACCAATGATTTGATTAGTAGCTTGGGATGTTACACATGGGGGATGTCTAGGGCCCATGAAGATTTTATGATGTTATTATGGTTGGGAGGAATCACATACTTAGTTGGGTTGTACTATTCATTGTGATGTTGTGTCAGTTTATTGTGGTGCTGTTTCGATACATTGTGATCTTTCCTTATGTACTTTCCCTTCACTACTTGGTTAGATGTTTAGATTCAGATTCTGGCTTTTCATCTTTCAAATATTGTTGAGTGTCCTTGCCTCAAGATGTGGATCTAGTACTCCTTGGTGTGGAGGAACTTTATTCCTTAGCTTTTAAGCTTTTTATTTCTAGCTTCCTATCTTGGGAAATCATACTTTCTTATGCAAGAATGCAAGATCTCATGTGGTGTATTGGGTTTCCTCACATGGCCTTTGGCATTTTCTCATGCAAAACCCAACACTAGTTTTGGGTATCTTAGTTGTTTGGCCAAGTACCTTCTCAGGCCAGATGGGGCCCATCCTCACATGGAAGGTGCTTCCTCACATGGCATGCTGCACATCTTCACACAAGAATCTATTGGACTGTGCCCCTCACGCAAAAAATGGGGGGCATCTCCACCAATTTTTGGGGATCAATTTTTGGTGATTCTAGTACCCTTTGGGTTTACGTAATTTCCCATGTCTTGACATATCTTATAATTATAGTTCTTTTTTCATTTTGGATTTCTATTTCTTGCTCTATAGTGTCATTTTAGGTTGTGATATTTGGAGATTTTTTGGTTTCTAGTATGGTGGTTAAGTCTTCCATTGCAATTTATGTGATTTGTGTATGATTTTTTTTTGTGCACTCATACTTGTTTTAAGAAAAAATCTTGTCTTTTATTTTATCCTTGTTCCAAGGATCTCCAGGCAAGGCATTAAATTATAAGTTTAACTTGTGTGATTGGATTTTAAAATCAAAGTACACATTAATAAGATTGTATAGGTGTACGTAGTCATCTCATATGCTCACTCTATTTTTCTATAAGAGATTAGGTTTCTTAGAATTCATATGGTAATTATTATGGGTTGAAAATGAAATAGCTCAACTGAGAAGGAAAGGAAATATGATGTCTAATTTCATAATATTTGATGGTTATATAGTTGGATATAATATGATTAAAGAAGTTTAAGATTACATCATGAATGGGTAATGGTTGGCCATTGACAAAGTAAGAGATTACAATCATGAAGGGTACATCAAGACCATAAAGGTTAGGTATGCACATCACCTGGACATTGAAGATGATATTACAAAAAATTGTGATGATTTAGAAGAAGCATAGAAAGGTTGAAAAATTCATTGAATTCCTTCTCTAGAATAGAAGGTCAAAGAATGAGTAAGGGATTGTCTCAATTTCATCCTGAGGAAGACATGGAAACTCTTATGATTGATAAATTTATCAAATACTTTGAAAAATTGTATCAAGAATCTATAGAGAAGGAGAAAATACAAAAAGTTAAACAAGAACATCCACTTCCTCAAGAAAAAGAGAAATAGTTATGTATATGGTGTAGGAGAACCAACAATAAATGGTGACTCATCAAATTCCTAAGAACACCTTGAATAGGTTAGATCAATTAATTAGGCATCTAGACCAAATTGTAAGACCTAGTTCCAAGATTGACGCAATTATAAGCCCTTGGTCAACTATGGTCAAAGATGGTAAAAGGGCATAGAATCTTAGGATTTTGATTTATTTAATGTTTTTACACATTGAGGACTTATTTGGGCCATTTAGACTAAGTTCATTAGTTTTATTTGTAAGTTTCTAAAAATTCCTAAAAAGTTGTCAAGCAACATTAGTAACTTTTTGAAAAATGTTGTAAAAACTTCCCCAATGGCTCAAAAATGTTCAAAATATTGGTATGACTATTGGGAGGCCTATAATAAACCCTTCTAGTTGGGTGATAGGTAATAATGATGTACTTTTCCTTTTCAAATCAATAAAAATACCCTATTTTAGTGCAATATGGCCATTGTCTTTTGTTGTACGGACTTATCTAGTGTTGAAACTTAAATTTATGGATATGTGGATCAAATATATTAAAAATTATTTTGGTTTGAAGTCTCCATCTATATCCTAACTCATGTTATCCATATTTTTGCACAAGTAGTTTGGAAAAGTTGCTAACCTAGGGTTTTCAAGCATTTCTTGTTATAACTAGGGATTTCACCATGGGACTCTAACAAACTTTGGTGAAATCATAGTGTTTAACATTTATGATAAGATTCAAGTGGTTTTAGGTTTGTACTTGTAGGGAACCATTAGTTAATTGATTCCCTAGGCATGCAAGACCCATGTGCATTCTAGGAAAAGAATGCAACATCTCTCACATTTTCCACCGGACTTGGCATCAAGGCTTGAAATCAAGTTTGTGAGTTTTCTAGGGTTTCCCTCACATGTTCCTATCAATGGTTTGTAATATGGAGTCTTAGGAAATGTACTTCCTTTGTAAATGGAAGCCTAGTAGCCCTAATTGTCTAGGCAAGAAACTAAACAAAAGTCCATTTTTTGTGTTATCAAACCTTGGTGCCTTATCATGTTTCTTAAATCCCAAAAGGGTATAAAAAAATATAATTTTGTACTAGGTTGTGTGGAGATATTTTCTTTTAAGTCATATTTTCATCAAAAAGGCCTACTACTCAATTTGAGTGGCTTAACAAAGCAACTATATGCTAGAAGTTGCATATTTGATTTTTAATTATTGGATCATTCCATTTATGACCTAAGTAGACTATTTCCATGAGTATGAGTCTCCCCTAGACATTTCATGAAGTTTAGGGTTGTTTAACCATTTTAGGTCCACTTGTGCATTGTGAGCAACTTGTGATAAGTTGTCTTGTTCATAGAGTTCCTTAGTGATTAGGGTTTTCCTTGTTTGGATGAGTGGTTGTGATAACCTAATATCATTCTTGGAGTACTTGTGATTGGTTCTTGCACATTTGATCATCATTCCAAGACATTTGGTTGAAGGACTTTAGCTAAGAGGGTTTTGGACTAGTTGATCATCATTTGATCAATCCCACTAGGCTTCATCATATTAGGTGGTAACTGAGCCATGGCTCTTACTAAAGAAGATGAAGAAATACCTACAAGGGTAAAAAATTTTGAACTAGAAAAGTTAATGTGAGAACAAAGAAAAACTAATGCTTCTCTAGAAAAGAGGTTGAGGCAACTTGAAGGAAAGTTGGACAAACAAAAAGGACCACAATCTAAAGAAGATTAGAATACTAAGTTTGAAGACCTTGAAGAGGAAGAAGAAGTGTGTGCTAAACAAAGACATCTTTTTAATTCTCTCAAAACCATGGAGGGGAAGTTGGAATTGCCAACTTTCAATGAAAAAATGAATGTTGATGTGGCCTTAGATTGGATAGAGGCCTTGACTAGTTTCTTTGAGTGTGATAACATACAAAAGAAGAAAAGGGTAAAGATGGAAAAGTCCAAGTTGAAGGGAGCAACCCTAACTTGGTGGAACTTCATCTAGACAAAGAGGGTGAAGAAAGGGAGAAGCATGATTTCTTCTTGGGATAGAATGGTGGCACTAGTTAGGGAGACATATGTGCCTAAAGAATATGGGGTAAAAATCCATAGAAGAAAAAAAAGTTTGAAAAAAAAAGATCTATATGTTAGTTCCTATATAGAGGATACCTTGAAGTTGTCTATGAAGACCAACATAGTAGAGGATGAGGAATAAAAAACTAGCTAGGTATATGAATGGTCTTAAGTTATCAATCCAAGAAGAACTTAGCCTTCACACTCCTACTTCAATGAATAAGTACTATCAATTAGCACTCAAAGTGGAAGAAAAATAGAAAATGAGGAAAAGTCAAAATAAAGGTAAAGAGAACAAAAAGAATTTCAAACCCAAGAATAATTCTTGGAACAAGGGGCAAAATAGTGGAAAAAAACCTAGTGATTAGAACAAGGATTAGGGAGGACAAAGTTCTAAAGGAAATTATAGAGGAGGAAATTATTTGAGAGGTAGAGGAAGAGGAAATGGCCCTCTCACATGGTACAATTACAATAAAGTAGGACAACATGCAGGAAAGTGCCCCGAGAAGAGAAACAACAAGCAAGGGGAAAGAAGAGCACAAATTGTGGAGGAAGAGAAACTTGACTGTAGAGATCTTGAACCTCAGGAAGGAGCATATCCAATGATGAGGCAAGAATTTTTGCAAATCCATAACACCAAAGAGCCACCCCAAAGGAAGAATCTCTTTAGGACAAGGATCAAGTGCCAAGGCAAGGTAAGTAGTTTGTTGATTGATTTAGGCTCAACTAAATAATCTTGTTTCCTCTAAAATGGTAGAAAATATCAAACTACCTAATAAACCCCACCCTTTCCATATCACATTTCTTGGCCAAAAAGGGGTCAACAAACCTCAGTGATAGAAAAAACACAGGTAAAGTATTCCTTAGCTTATTTCAAGGAAAAATTACTTTTTGATGATGTAGAAATGGATGCATCTCAAATAATCCTAGGGAGGCCCTAGCAATATGATGTTCATGCCATCCACCATTGCAAAAATAATACCTATTCTATAACTAGGAATGGCATATCCTTCACCATGAAACCCATGCCTGATCCTAAAGTAGAGCCTATTGCTATAACCATAGGGGAGAAAGAAATGATCAAAGCCTTGAAAGAACTTGATGCCCAAGGTTTTATATTGGTCTCTAAGCCAAAGGAAAACATAACTTCTAAGGACAAAGATATTTATTCCCCATGAGATACAACACCTGCTACAAAATAGAATCATGTTACTACTACTGACCTACCCACAAGCCTTCCTCCCATTAGAGATATTAGTCATCGAATTGACTTGATACCTAGCTCTTCTCTACCTAAGAAGGCACCTTATAAGATGACCCCAACACAACATGCTGAGATTTACAATAAAGTTAATGATTTTTTGGAAAAAGGTCTAATACAGAGAAGTCTAAGTCTTTATGTTGTTCCATCTATTCTTGCTCCCAAAAAGGATAGAAAATGGAGGTTTTTTACTAATATCAATCAACAAGATTACCATAAGGTGTAGATTCCCCATGCTCAAAATTGAGGATCTATTGGATAAAATAGGAGGAACTTGCTATTTCACCAAGATGGACTTGAAGTTTGGATATGATCAGATCAAAATAAAACTAGGTGATGAATGGAAGACAACATTCAAAACTAATGAAGGTTTTTTTGAATGGTTAGTGATGCCCTTTGGGTTAAGCAATGCCCTTAGTACTTTTATGAGGCTTATGAATGAGATATTCATTGGTTTTATTGGAAAATTTGTTGTATTTACCTTGATAACATACTAATATTTAGTCATAGCAAGGAGGAGCATCTTGATCATGTGGAATAGGTATTAAGAAGGCTTCATCAGCACAAGTTGGTGATCAACTTGGAAAGTCCATGTTATTGAAGAAATAACTTGTGTTCCTAGGTTTAATGATCTCACAAGGTACCCTCTAGATGGACCTTGAGAAATTTGAAGCAATCATCAACTAGCCTCAACCAAAGAAGCAAGGTGATGTAAGAAGCTTCCGTAGTCTTGCCACCTTCTATAGAAAGTTTATCAAAAACTTCAATCATGTATGTGCACCAATGCTTGACACTGTTAAAGGAGGTAGGAAGAAAAAAATTTCTTGGACAAAGGAAGAAAATGATGCATTTAAGTACTTGAAAAATTGAGTTTCTCAATACCCAATTTTGGTTCTACCTAATTTCAACAAGGTCTTCACTATGGAGATAGATGTAAGTAATTTTTCCATAGGTGCAGTCCTAAGTCAAGAAGGTAAGAAAATTTCTTTCTTCTCTAAGAAATTAAATGATGTCAAAAAGAAGCTCTCAACTTATGACTTGGAACTTTATGATATGGTTCAAGCCCTCAAGAAATGGAGGCACTATTTAATTACCAAAGAGTTTGTAGTATACACTAACAACCATGCATTGAGTTTCTTTAATTCTTAGAAAAAGATCTCTGTTAGATATCTGAAATGGATGGAGCCATTATAGGCTTATACTTTCAACATAAAACACAAGATAGGTGTTGCAAACAAGGTCATTGATTCCCTTAGTAGGAGGGTTGGTCTAGTTAAGGAGGTACAACTTCAATGTGTGTGATTTGATTCCCTTTGTATCACCTATTTTAGTGTTGTAATATGAATACTAACTATTAAATGAAAGCATTAACAATACTAAGCAAGCTAACACTTAAGATAGGATCGAGGGTTATCACCACAAAAGGAAGAAAATCGAGAATGGTAGGCTCCTAATGGCATAACACATGATATGAAGGATTTTTCCTTGATTAAGATATGTATGCTCACATGTATGCTCAAGTTTTAGATGGATGGATGGCGAGGATGAAGCAAGGTTTCAAAAATGGATTCATGGAGGCATTTCAGCATTATAATAGTATCTTGGTAGTTTTTATGGCTCTCAAAATAGCATTATAAGTTTGCTTCAAAAGTCGATGATGTTTGTGAAGAGAGAGGCTTCTATTTATAGGCCAAGGGGTAGAGGGATGGATGATCAAGATGCAAGGATGGGAAGATTTTGAGGGAGGGCTAGGATGCACTCAAAGGGGAGCACATGGATTGTGCTTGTTTGAAGCCAATTAGGAGGTGACACATGTCATAGGGTGATTGGATGTGAGAGGGTAGGATATGGGTTGGTCAAAGGAGTAATGAGGGAGGTTGAGCCATAAATGGGGATGGTTGGGTCATAAATGGAGATGGTTGGGTCATAAATAGAGATGGTTGGGGGGAGAATGAGATTGTTGACTTTGGCTTGGCTTAGCAAGTCTTAACCCATGTTTATGATTGTGCACATGATTAGAAGAGGATTAGGCTTGGATTAGAGGGGGATTAGGGGGTAAGTGGCTTAGATTTGATGGGATGGGTTAGTTAGGTGGCTAAGTGAGGTTAGTATGTGTGAATGGGTTGGATTAGGGGTTAGAATAGGGTTTAGGGAGGCTCTTAGGATTTTAGATATTTTATTAAATGATTTATTTAATAAAATGGGGATATAGAATTAAATTGAATAGATTTGAGGATTTATTCAATTTAATAGAGGAATAGGGATTTAATTGATAAATTGATTTTGGGTGATCTTTTAATTTTATCAATTCGACTATAGTTAATTAAATTAACTAATTAAATTAACTAATTAAATAAGGGATGACAATAGATTAATTAAATATTAAATACTTAATTAATGATGCCTTAGGAGATGACTAAATAGGATTACTTAAGTGATGTAATCAGATTTAGGTGTCTACACCCTCAAGCATTTATATGTTGATGTTTTTGATTTTGTAGAGATTTTTTAAGTTTTCACAGAGATGGTTGGAAGATACCATACTGATTTTTTTGAATACCTTATTCAGAATGGACTCCTATTCAAATGAGCTCAACTATGCATTTCAAATGCTCAAGGAGGAAAAATATCATAAGGAAGAAACATTGTGGTGGTCTAGGAGGACACTTTGGTCTTGACAAGATAACAAATATGGTGAAAAGAAGTTATTATTTTCCAAGAATGAACAATGAGGTAAATATGTTCATAGAGACTTGCACCATCTATCAGCAAGCTAAAGGTGTTTCAAAAATTAGGGATTATATCATCCCTTACCAATCCCCATAAGACCTTGGGAATCAATCTCAATGGATTTTTTTATGGGACTACCTAGAACAAAGAAAGATTTTGATAGTGTGTTTGTGGTAGTGGATAGATTTAGTAAAATGGTCCATTTTATACCATGTAAAAGCACAAATAATGCTTCTCATATTGTGCATCTTTTCTTTAATGAAGTAGTTAGGATCCATGGTTTACCAAAAACTATTGTATCTGATAGGGATATGAAGTTTCAAGGCCACTTTTGGAGAACACTCTTCAAGAAGCTTGGTACTAACCTAACCTATAGGTTTTCCTACCATCCACAAACTGATGGGTTGACTAAGGTGGTGAAGAGATCCTTAGGAAATCTCTTAAGATGCCTAACCAAACAATATGCTCAAAGTTGGGATCCACTATTGCCTCAAGCAGAATTTGTATTTAATGACTCCATGAATAGGTCAACAGGAAAGAGACTCTTCCAAATAGTGTATGGCCTTCATCCCAAGGGACCATTGGACCTAGTACAACTACCATCTAATTTCAAAATTAGTGCTTAAGGACAAGAGTTAGTAGAACTCATTACAAAGGTGCAGCATGAGGTCAAGGAAACATTACAAAGATTAACATTTAAATACAAGGAAAATTCTGAAAATAAAAGAAGGGAAATCCACTTCAAGGTTGGAGACAAGGTTTGGGCTTCTTGAGAAAAGAAATACCCAAGAGTAGATATTCCAAACTTCAAATGAAGAAAGTAGGACCATGAAATATACTCAACAAGATGAGTAAAAATGCATATGAGATATCTCTTCCCCCTACCTTGCAAATTTCTCCAATCTTTAATGTTACAGACCTCACCCCCTATAAAGGCATGCGAATAAGGTGAGCAAGTAGACATCAATGATGAAGGCTAAATAGCTAATCTCCCCCAAAGAAAACTTGTGGAGTTAGAAGAAATTTTGGATACAAAATTTCTAAAGTAGACAAGAACCAAGAAGTACATGCAGTACTTAGTCAAGTGGAAGGGCTCCCCAATATTGATGCAACTTGGATGATTGAAGACCAAATCAAACAACATGGCACTTCTGTAGAGCAATTTCCCTTAAGCAAGAACTTGAGTTTAAAACGTCAAGGGGTGTATGGTGCAAGATAACCCAAAATAAATGGCAGCTCATCAAATTCCTAAGAACACCTAGAATAGGTTAAATCAATCAATTAGGCATCTAGACCAAATTGTAAGACCTAGTTCTAAGATTAGCACAACTATGAGCCCTTGGTCAACTATGGTAAAACATGTTCAAAGGGCCTAGAATCTTAAAATTTTTATTTATTTCATGTTTTTACATGTTTAGGACCTATTTAGGTCATTTAGACTAAGTTTCATTAGTTTTATTTGTAAGTTTTCAAAAATTGCTAAAAAATTGTCAAGCAACTTTAGAAACTTTTTGAAAATGTTACAAAAACTTCATCAACAACTCAAACAAGTTCAAAACATTTCTATGACTGTTGGAAGGCTTATAATAAGTCCTTTTAGGTGTGTGATAGGCAATAATAATGTACTTTCACTTTTCAAATCAATAAAAATACCATGTTTTAGTGCAATCTACTTGCTATCCTACATTGTATGGATTTGCATAGATTCATCTACTATTGAATATAAAATTTCTAGATAGGTAGATGAAATAGATTTATAATTCATTTGGTTTGAAGTCTCCATCTACCTCCTAACTCAAGTTATCCATATTTTTGTACAAGTAGTTTGGAAAAGTTACTAACCTAGGGTTTTCAAGCATTTCTTAGTATAACCAAGGATTTCACCAAGGGAATCTAAAAAACTTGGTGAATTCCTAGTTTCTTACATGTATGTTAAGGTGAAAGTGGTTTTAGGTTTGTACTTGTAGGGACCCATGAGTTATTTGATGCCCTAGGCATGTAAGACCCATGTGCATGCTAGGAAAAAATGCAACATCTCCCACAACTTGCACTAGACTTTGCATCAAGGCTTGAAATCAGGTTTGTGACTTGTCTAGGGTTTCCCTCACATGTCACCATCATTTTTTTATAGGTTGGAGTCTTAGAACATGTATTGCCTTTGTAAATGGAGGCATGATATCCCTAATCACCTAGGCAAGAAACTGAACAAAAGATAATTTGTGTCATCAAATTTTGGTTTATTAGCATGTTTTGTAAGTCCCAAAATGGTATCCAAAAATATATTTTTTGTCTCTAGTTTGTGTGGAGATATTTCCTTTGAAGTCATATTTTCATCAAAAAGGACTACTAGCCTTTTTGATTGGCTTAACAAAGCAACTCTATGCTAGAAGTTGCATTGTTAGGTTTTAATCATTGGATCATTCCATTTATGACCAAAATAGACCATTTACATGAGTATGAGTCTCCCTTATTCATTTCATGAAGTTTATGGATGTTTCACCAAATTGGGTCAACTTGTACACTATGAGCAACTTGTTATAAGTTCTCTTGTTCATAGGGTTCCTTAGTGATTAGGGTTTTCCTTATTTAGATGAGTGGTTGTGATAATCTAATATTATCCTTGAAGAACTTTTGATTAGTGTTTTGACATTTGATCATCATTCCAAGACATTTGGTTGAAGGACTTTGGTGAAGAGGGTTTTTGGACTGGTTAATCATCATTTGATCAATCCCACTAGGCTCCATTGCATCAATATAGTAGGATCAATTCCTAGTCCCTCTATCCCCATGATCAATAGGAAGAAGGGTCAATTACTCCATTGGTGTCATATGAAGATTTAGATGATGAAAGATTAGAAAAAATCATTATTATTTTGAAAAGCATGAAGGAAAACAAAAATGTTGAATATTCATAGCCACATCCAAAGTTTTTTGAGGACAAGCATGGAGACT
The DNA here is from genome assembly GCA_028749045.1 of Cupressus sempervirens. Lineage (NCBI taxonomy): Eukaryota > Viridiplantae > Streptophyta > Pinopsida > Cupressales > Cupressaceae > Cupressus > Cupressus sempervirens. Next base: position 316,795,377 of record CM053788.1, read on the forward strand.
ATGCTCAAACTATGGAAAGAAATGATCCAATTAATACATAATATGAGAGGGAGCTTATTTCTCTTAGGTTCATTGAACAATAAAAATTTAAACAAACACAAGAATTCAAGGGCTTTTGGATAAGATATAAGATGAGAGACTTTGAGGAAAGAACAATTTTTTTTAAAAACGTGTTAATGAATTTGAACATGCTACAATTGTTCAAAAAATGATGGATGAACAACATTTGGATGATATTTCATGCACTAAGGAAGAACCAAGGGAAATTCTAAGGAAGAGTGACATATTGAAACTTCATAGTTTAACATTGAAGGAATTATTTTTTCTTAGATCAAGTTAGGAAGCAAGGAAACTCAACCTTTGTATTAGAGTTTTAATCACTTGACAAAGTTGAAGGGACTAGATATGATCCAAAGATAAAAACCTTTTCTACTTGGGTTATATTTAAAGAAAATAAGTTCAGAATGATTGATATATCAAAAGGACAGGGAGGAATGGCCTTGGTGCAAATTGTGGACAATAAAAACCCTATTCTTTTTGCAACTCAAATGACACATGAATACATGTTTAATCAAGCCTAGATTGGACATATGTAGGAATTGATCCAAGAATTGCAAAGAAGGGAAATTGAAATGATTTTAATTAAAAAATGTATATGAAGAAACTAAGATTGGAGAAGGAGTTGAATGAGTTAAAGTCCATAAAGAATACTCTTTCCATTGTGGTTCACAAAAATCTAGTTGTTGATATTGAAGAAGATAAAATCAAAGAAGTGACTCTAGAGGTTGATCATAAGGACTGTGTTTTTAAGACCTTAGAAGAGATTATTTCTTACAAAATAAATTTTGTTTCAGTCAAATGTGATAAGGTATTTGAAGGTTTTAATAAGATTTGCAATATGTTGGATTTATTTGCAAGAGGAAAAGACATAATTTTGGAGATAGAAGGAAAATGAGTCCCTCTAGATTTGAAGTGAATAAAGTTTTTGAAGTCATGAAAAGAGATCGAGATGGCCCTATGAAAATAAAATCTGCCATATAGTTTGTTGATGCTATAACAAGGAATATGAGTTAAATAAATCAAAAGAAACAAAAATTGAAAGAAATTTTAAGGGAAATCACTTGTTTTGATCATCCATGTTTTCCTGCCATTAAAGATAAAGAGGATAAGATCAAACAATTCAATGATTAGAAACATGAGATTGCAATATTACCCAAAGCATTGATAGCCAAGTTCATGGAGGAACACAATTCCAATTGGACTCATTTCATAGGTTGTTAAACAAAGTGTTTATTATGGATACAAAATTTACACAATTCATAACATATGTTAAAATTTATTGAGGGAACAAATGACCCAATCTACAAGCCTTTTCTCCAATAGTCTCAAGGTTTGAATGGCCTATACATCCTCAAATTTCCAAGTGGATTAATGTTTACCTAAGATTTCTTGAAGATGTACTAGACGATGTAGTAGGTGTTGGGGATGAAGAAATTAAAGAATTGTTAAGTTATTTTCATATTTTAAGTTTTTTTTTTTTGCTATGCATTTAGTTATTAGTTAGTTATAATTATGAAGAGGTCTAAAACTATGTTGTATCTTTTCACTTTTGTGAGAAAAAGGTACCAAGTGTTGGTCTTAGATTGGTTTTGATAATTGAGTGTCAAGATACTTAAGAAATTTCTAAGTTGATGTCGAGTATAATATAGATGTCAAGCTATAGTATGTGCCAAGCCAAATATTCAATAGGTAATGAGTTATTCAGATGCCAAGCAGATAGACAGTATTGAGCCAGTTTCAAGTTCTGAGTGACATTTGATGCTGAGCTAGTATATGATCCAAGTAAAGTATAGGTGCTAAGAAAGACTAAATTACTGTAGGAGCCAAGAAAGACATAATTTTTATAGATGCCAAGCAAGACAAAATTCCTATATGTGCCAAGCATCAATAATCAGAAAGTGTCAAGTAAAATAGAATCAACATAAGAGTTTGTGCCCTCACAAACTCAAATGTAAACTATTTTTGAGCTGACATATGATGAATCTCGAAGGATTAAAAGATAAGATCAAATCTATTATACTTCCTATGCAATCAACATGCAACTAATCTAAAAAATGGAAAGAACATGCAACCAATCAAAAAAATGGAAAGATTTGAGCAGGAAAAATGGATGAATCTAAATCCTAGATTCATACCTAACCCTAAGTCATGAAACCTTTTTAAGGAGGATGAAACCCCATAATTTAGTATAGTGAGAGAGAGAGAGAGAGAGATAGAGTATGTGTGAAGGGAATACATGAAAGGAGTGAATACTAGAAAAGTTTGAAAGAACTAAAGGGGTGAAAAGACTTAGAAGAAGGACAACATTGTAGTATTAGTTAGCAAATCAGTGAACATCATAACAAAGCATCAACACTTTGAATAGAGTTATAATAGATCAAGAAGGATCAGATCAAATTGGATAGAACAAGGATTTAAAATCAATAATTAAATATTGTAAGTCATTAGGTCAATACATTCTACAATACTTTCTAACCATTGTGTTAGGAGAATGAAAATCCTATGAAGATAGATTGGTTTAACAACCATATTGTAAATCCTTTAGTAGGGTGACATTCCAAGTGAGAATTTTTAAATCCTTTAGATAGGCCACTTTTAATAGGGTGTTAGAGCCTTTAACAGGGTAGGCCTTTCACAAGGTAGACCATTGATGATGGTAAAACTTTGTAACCTTAACAAGTTACATATTGCTATAGTGATAAGTTGTGGGTGTCATCCCCACCCCAATTTTAGCTTCTCATTTTGGAGGGTTTTTGGGTGATCAAATCTTGTGTTATTTATTTGCATGCATGTCTTTACTTTCATATTAGATGTGTTACATGCATGTATTAATTTCAATTAAAAGTTTTATAGCTTAAAAGTTTGGTACTTCTGATTCACCCCCCCTCTGAAAAGTATTCGTCCCACTTGTAAATTCCAACAATTGGTATCAAAGCCAAGTTCTTACAAGGAAAAGCCTTAAAAATTGAAGAAAATATACAACAATGGAGGTCTACAAGCTTGGGAAGATTATAGAGAATTAGGAGATTGAGATACATATCATTCTACATTCTCTAGAAGAAGCTAGGGAATAATTGAGGAAATCCCTAAAGAGAAGAAAAGAAATTGCCATAGCTAAGAATGATACATAGTACATGGATATTGATACCTCAAAAGTGTTTGAAAATGGAGATTCCAAGGATTTTGATGTAGCAATTGCAGAATTGATGGAGAAAAATAGAGCTCAAGTAGAAGAGATTGGAACTCTCAAGATTGAATAAGAATCACAAGCCATGATGCTTTGTGAAGTGACTGAATAGAAGAAGAGAGCTATTGAAGATAAATCTATGATAGAAGATGACAAGATAAACCTAGCCAATAGATTGGAGAAAAAGACAATTAAGCTTGCAAGAATTTCCAACATGTAGCTAGAAAACCTAAGCCAGATGATGAATGCCCATCACGAGCTGAATGTCAAGGACATTGAAATCTCTATATTGAAGATGCAAAATGAACAACTACAAAATGACTTGAGAAGAGAGAAGTAAATTTTAGAGAGTTTCAAAAAACCTAATGAATCTATCAAGTACTTTTAACAACTACTAAAATCACCAAGATCCAATAATGACACTTTAGGACAAGGATACACTAGCACTGAAAAAGGAGAGTCATCCAAGACTATAGAAGAAAGAAGTGACATAGGTAAGAACACTAAACCCACTTGTCATTTATATGGTAAAAAGGTACATACCTCTAATGTGTGTAGGAGCAAGAATACCAACTAGCATGACAAACCTATAAACATGGGTCACTATCACAAGTGCAACAAGCAAGGACATCAAGCACATAACTATAGGACTAAAACCACCAGGACACCAAGATTTGAAGGTCACTGCTACAATTGCAAGAAGTATGGGCACATAGTTTTTGAATGTAGATATAAGCCTATGTGGACACCAAACCAACCAGAAAAGTCAAACAGTCATGGACATCACTACAATTAAGACTACAACACTAGGCAAAGCTATCACTACTATCAAGAGTATGGACACATCCTTGAAAATTGCATAAGAACACATTTTAGTGGAAGCTACAATAGATGTTTGAGCCAACTACATGCTTCAGTTGTTTGAAGATTGGACACATTAGCAAAAATTGCCCAACAAGGTCAAAGGAACCCAACTCAAAGTTCAACAAAGGAAAAGAGAAAGTTGATGTTGAACACATCAGAAGAGAAATGAATAGAACATGGAAAAGAAAAGATAGAAGCAACACATCCAATGGAGAGATCACTTCACCTAAAGGGTCAAGTGATCACACTACATCCAATTGAGAAAAAGAAGGTATGTGAAACTAATATATAAATGTTTTATCATACATCAGTTCCAAGACTAAATCAATACTAAAAAAGATAGATCAGCATGAATAAAGATACAAAGTTAAAATTTTCATAGTGTTGCCGAGTAAGGAAATTTGTTGTTTGGAAAAGTCAGTAGAAGCCAAGTGAAGGGAAATTGTTATTGTAGCCGAGTAAGGGAAACTCAAGTGTATGTTGAGTAATTGGAAATTAGTGGAAGTTGAGTAAAGCAAAATTTCTTTAGAAGCCGAGTGGATAGTTGTATACACATTCAGCATTAAATGCTATGAAATGAAGGGTATGTGGTCATGTTTTTGATCATTTTTCATCATCGTTAATATAGAGCAAGAGAAAGAACAAAAAAAAATGGTTTCCAAGAAGAGATTGAAGCATTTGTGAAGATTCTAACCAAGAATCAGCATCATTTTGTCAATTTTAAGATATTTTCACTTGTGCTGAGCTATGCAGTTAAGCTATTTCTATGTGTTAAAGCCCTAGATTGTAGAAATGGCCTCTAGCTCTAGAAAACCATAGGAAAAGGAGTCATTTGAAGTCCAATTGGTTAGTAATGAAGTTAAGCAGCTATAGTTTAGACCTATTCCCAAAGTTGCTTACAAAAATGACCCTGCTGAAGCTTTATCCATGATTCTACCTAAAGTGGTGATGATGCAAGATGTGCAAAGATGTTACAATTGAAAGATTGGTGCAAAAGGTGAAATGGAAATCAGGGAGGCATATGAAAAATTGTGTGAGAATGGAGTTTTGAAGGAAGAATTTCAAATTGTTGAGAGGAAGGGCTTAACCCATGCCCTAGATTTTCTAACTGTGTTCAAGACAGAATGGATTAGAATTGTGTTGAGTCAAATCCATGAAGGAAGCCTTTGGTTGGAGGATGAACCCTTTAAAATATCCAAGAGAACTATACATAGGGTGACATGTATCCAACCCTAGAACATCCTAAAACCCTAAGGAGTGATTCTAAAGAAGCCATAGAGAAGAACACTGGGGAAAAATGGAACAAGAGAGGGATGAAAATGGACACAATCAAAGATCATCTTGTTGAATTTGTAGTTAGATTCATATCCCAAAAATTTTACCAATCAAATTAACTCAACAATGTTCCCTATATTGCAGTAGACATTGGTTACAAACTTGTCAAAAAGGATCATACTTATGATCTAGCTAAACTACAACTACAATAGATTATGGAGAATTTGGGAGCCATAAGAAGGTCCAACGGTGCTCACTGTAAATTTGGAGCAATTTTGATATGCACATTTTTCTATGTTTAGAATGAATTCCTCTCTTTTGGAAAGATAAGCTAGAAAACAAATAGGTGAACCTTGAAGAAAAAGGACAAATTGGTCAAGAAGCTTAAGGCTAAATTTGGTGAAGGCATAATAAAAGTAGAGGAAGAAGAAGAAGATGAAGAAGAAGAAGAAGAATAGGATCAAGGCCTACTTGCACTGACCCAAGGCATGGGATAAGAAGCAGAAGATGTAGAAGGTGTCAAGGAGGAAGAATAAGACAAAAAAGCATTTTCCATGCCTCAACAAAAGAAAAGAAAAGCCACTTGCAAACTAGCTACCAAGGCCAAGAAAGTTGCTAAGCCTAGCCCAACAAAGCCTACTACAAGGGTTAGCACTAGAGATACATCAAAGAAGGCTAAGGAATAGGAAAAGAAGAAGGCCAATAACCAGGAAGGTCCAGCCCAAAAGAAGTAGAGAAGAAAATATGTGGCACCTCCAAAATCAAATGAAGAAAGAACATAGTCTAATGACAATGGACAATTTAGAGTGGTAAATCACACCACTAAATCTGATTTAGAAAATATTTGTGATAACATTAGAGATAATGTAGATTTATTAGGATTAAAAGGCATTGATTTTAATAAGTTAAGTAGAGAGGAGTAGAACATGGTTGAAGAGTCAGTCTACACCATGATGGAAAAGTTCAAGAACACTCCACTTGGACTTGACAATACAATTCTTAAGGAGTTATATTCTATTATAGAAAATAAGTGGCATTATTACCTCAATATGGAAAAATAAATAAGAGAGTCAATATTGGCTTGAGTAATGCCTGAACTCACTAAAGAGAAAATTAACAAGGCAAGTAAGAAGCATGGGAAAAAATTTGCAACCAAGTATACAGCCTTTAGTATATTGTAGAATAAAATTGAAGATGTTTTCAAAAAGTCCACTGAAATGTGGAAATTGATTTATGGCCTCACAACTATCAAAGAAGGAGAGGCAAATCCTTTTGAAGGAAGAAACAATGAAGAGAAAGAGTACAATGATAAGGAAGAAGAAGGTGAAAAGAAAAAGAAAGATGATATAGTGGAGAAGGAGACACAAAAAGATGACATGGAAACTACTAAGGAGTAGCAACAAGAACAGAGTGTACAAGACACATAATTTCCACCACTAAGTCCTCCATATGTAACTCCCACACCTATAGATACAGTAATTATACAGGATGTTCCTAACACTTCTGGTCAGAACATAAACCCACTGACTACTGAGGACCTTAAAAAGATCCTTCACTAGACTACTCTACAATCACACTTATGTACTAACCCAGTCTTGGTGAGTGTGGAAGAATTGCAGAAAGCCATGGCTAATATCACAAAGGAAAAGGTGAATCAATCAGAATCACCTTCACATATCCAAATAGATACAAGTGGAAAACCCCAAGAATAGGCTACACAAGAAACACTAGCTAGGGTTGATTCCATATTACTAGATACAACAACTACTGAGGAACAAGAAAAGGATCAAATAGGACAGAAGGATACCTTTGTTCCTAATACACAAGGACAAGGTGCACCACCTTAGATCACAATAATTGACCAAGGAAGAATAGAAGAGGAGGAAACCCCTAAGGAGAAAGAACAAGAGGTAATAAAAACACTAAATTTTTTTTTGACAACATGGACCCCTATAGGAACAACACAAAAGCTGAGCATTAAAGTAGTACCACTTCAAGTTTTAGCACCAGGCTCAAGCTCTACCAAAGTTGCAAGGGTACTTCACTATGGAGACCCTACTCTTGATGAAGAGATAGTCATTCCCAGGTATGACTATAAAACCATGAATATAGATTAGATAAATAAAGTGTAAGAGGCACTAGAGAAGAAGAAGAAACAAGAGATACTCAAAAATGAGTACAAGTAGAGGCAAGCATTGATAGAGATAAAAGGCATCTTTTTAGATGCATTCAGCTTGCAAGTACCTAATGAAACCAAGCCAATTATGAAACAATTATCCAATATAGTGGACCAGGTACAAAATAAAGACCTAGACACTAATGTAAAATTATTAGAATGGTCTAAATAGAAGTTCCAAATGAAGGTGAATGAATGAATATCAAGTGAAATAGCACTATCTCAGGTGGAGCTGGCCAAAAAGTTAGAAAAGGTAAAAGTAGTACTTGAGAACATATTCTCATTGTACTCAAATTTGTGTGATCCATCAATTTTCACACAAGAGACCAACCAAAGGATAATGAGCTTGGAGAGGAACCTAAATGTATCAAGCATGCAGTTACCCAAGGATCTAGCTTAGCGTGAGAAGCATTTTTTTACTATGCTTCACACACAGAAGAAATTAGTTATGTTAACAATAGATGTGGTGAACATAAAGGCCAAATTGGTACAAATACAATTTTCTATCACCCCTCAGATGGAAGTGTTGTAGAAGGAACTTGCCTATGCTGAGAATGTTTTAAAGAAAGACCCCAATCTTTCTACACTAGAAGGCCTAGTTCACCTTGCAGCTGAGACAACCATCCAACTTAAAGCACTTGAAATTGAACTAGAAAATTGGGATACTACTCTGAAGATTGTTATGGAGCTAAATAAATCCTTTTTGGCTAAGTATTTAGTTAATGTATAGAACCCTTTGACATAAGTATTAAAAAAGGGGGAGATTATAAAACAAAGGGGGATAAAACATTTTGTGGGAGATTTTTTTTTTTTTTTTTGAGTTTTGAGGAGATAAAACTAAGGGGGAGATAAGGAGATAAATTTTGAGAAATAATAAAGTCAAAAGGATACAATAACTACAAGGAAAGATGTGTGAAAGGGGGAGCAAAAAAATAGCAGATAGAATAGGACAAATAAGGTAGAATGATGAGGCAAAGCATAATCAACATGAGACAAATCCAAGATGAGAAGTTGTGGATACAAAAAAGGAAAATCAACTAAGGGGGAGATACAAATTTTGAGGTATCTTCACAAAAATTTTGAACAATTTTGAAGTTTTGTACATATGCCAAACAAGATGTATATTATACTCATAGAGATCAGATTCATAATGTTTAGTTAAGTGTTTTTGACACTTATGTTGAAGGGGGAGATTATTGGTCTCAGATTGGTTTTGACAATTAAGTGTCAACACACTTAAGAAATTTCTAAGTTGATATCGAGTATAATATAGATGTTGAGATATAGTATGTGCCAAGCCAAAAATTCAATAGGTGCTGAGTTATTTAGATGCCAAGTAGATAGACAATGCCAAGCAAGTTTCAAGTGTCGAGTGATAATTGATGTCAATCTAGTATATGTCTCGAGTAAATTATAGGTGTCAAGTATGACTGAATTACTATAGTAGTCAAGCAAGACAAAATTCCTATAGATGTTGAGCAAGACAAAATTCCTATATGTGCTGAGCATCAGTAATCAGTAAGTGCCAAGTAACACAAAATCAACATAAAAGTTTGTGCCCTCACAAACTCAGATGTAAACCATTTTTGAGCTGACATATGATGAATCTCAAAGGATTAAAAGATAAGATCGAATCTATTACATTCCTTATGCAATAAAAATGCGACTAGAACAATTTGAAAAATGGAAAGAACATGCAACCAATCAAAAAAATGGATATATTTGAGCAAGAAAATGCATGAATCTCAATCGTAGATTCATACCTAACCCTAAGTCATGAAACCTTTTTAAGGAGGTCAAAATCCCATAATTTAGTATAGTGAGAGAGAGAGAGAGAGAGAGAGAGAGAGAGAGAGAGAGAGAGAGAGAGAGAGAGAGTATGTGTGAAGGGAATGCATGCAAGGAATGAATACTAGTGAAGTTTGAAAGAACTAAAGGGGTGAAAAGACTTAGAAGAAGGACAACATTTCCGTATTAGTCAACAGATCAGTGAAGATCATAACAAAGCATCAACACTTCAAATAGAGTTATATCAAATCAAGAAGGATCAAATTAGATTGGATAGAACAAGGATCTAAAATCAGCAATTGAATATTGTAAGTCATTAGGTCAACACATTCTACAATACTTTCTAGCCATTATATTAGGAGAATGAAAATCCAATGAAGATAGCTTGGTTTAATAGCCATATTGTAAATCCTTTAACATGGTGACATTCCAAGTGAGTGTTTGTATATCCTTTAGATAGGTCACTTTTAATAGAGTGTTAGAGCCTTTAATAGGGGAGGCCTTTCATAGGGTAGACCATTGATGATGGTCAAACTTTTTAACCTTAACAAGTTACATATTACTGCAGTGATAAGTTGTGGGTGTCATCCCCACCCCAATTTTACCTTCTCATTTTGGAGGGTTTCTGGGTGACCAAATCTTGTGTTATCTATTTTCATGCATGTCTTTACTTTCATATTAGATGTGTTACATGCATGTATTAATTTTGGTTAAAATTTTTATAGCTTAAAAGTGTGGTACTTCTGATTCACCACACCCCCCCCCCCCCCCCCCTTTGAGAAGTATTCTTCCCACTTGTAAATTCCAACACCAAGACCTCTTTTTAAGAATCAAAAGTTTTAAAGACATGCAAGAAGATTATATTTTTTAAATACAATAATAAATGTTGGTTTACAAAAAATACATTATGAAGTAACTTTAATTTTTATGCAATTACTTGCTTGGATATGCATCTAAACTACTATGTTGTATTTCCTTATAAATGAAGTCAATACAATGATGCTTTTTTTACAACTACTTTGGAATATGGTTTTCTAATTTCTCATGTTCTTCATTTTTCCTTTTGATCTATGCTATTATTTTGATGGATTAGAGTAATGCATGATCTTGATTATCAAATATTTTTCATACTACACTTCGGTATCTTTAAATGGTCTCCTTTGGTTGGGCTTAAACTCATTTACACTAGGGATTGCATTTATATCTTCTTTGTCTAGTAGTTGATGGAGTGCACATTGTTCTAAAGTTTTGATGATAAAATTGTGTGAGAGTTGACTCTATTCTTCCCAATTGGATTAAAAACATATCTTTGCATACTTCTTATAAGTTTATATATATATAGTTTTAGATCGGTGAAGTCCTATAGACAAGTATTGCATAAGGTCATTTTTAATAGTTTATTGACATTTAAAAAATCCACACATTTGATCTCTCCTTGAGAAAAAAATTTACAACTCAATAGTATTAGTTATTAAGTTTGTAAGGCCAACCTCAACCTAACCTAAAGGATTGAGATAAAGGTACACCCATCTAGGTCCACATAGAATGAAGTGTGAAGATTGAATTATTAAGTTTTAGTCTCCAAATTTGGTCAAGCTTGTGTTGAGATTCCAAACATGGAGCAAGAAAGGCTCGTAGGAATTTAATGCTCAATTTTGAGAACCAATCAATTGGCAATTGTACTAGGGAGAGTTGCACAATATTATGTTTGTGAAGTTATCCAGTGTTTCAAGTTTCACAGGTAAACACAGAGAAGAATTAAGAACTTTTGTTTAAAAGACACTCAACTAGAGAGAAGAACCCAAAAGATCTAGTTATAATTTCCTTTAAAGAGGGTGGCAAATATATTTAAAAAATTTAGTGACTTTGTTTTAAATTATGATAAAAGCAGGTTTTGAAGGGACCCTGAAACCCTATAACAAAAAATAGAAAGATAAAGCAATACAGTCCAACCAGGAAAAAACCTGCAACAATATTGAAGGACAGTATCAAAATTAGGTTTTATAGGGACCTGAAGCCACTAGAAAAGTCCAAAAACAAACTAACCTAGGTTTTACAGGGACCTAGAACCACAAACAGTCTAAACTATAAAAAAATCAGAAACCAGGACCAAAGACCCCAACTAGTGACCAAAACCAGACAGGCACCAAACCAGAGAACCCACCCTAGTGCCACTATTGTAGCTCTAGGATCATTTTAGCTACTTCCTTACCAATAGTAATAGTCTCTTGAGTGGAAATAACATCCATAGTAGTAGCAGCTTTTATAGCACTCTTCCTCGAGCTCTACCTAGTTCTTTTGCTTGGACCCTCAGCCGAAATGATATCTTCATTCACCCTTTTGCCCAGGTTAGCAGCAGCTGCCCAAATACTCGAGGTGACCTATTCCATTTTAGTGCTACTCTCCTTGATTAACATTGTGAGGTTCTGCTCATAGTTATTAAGTTTGTTAGGGATGTCTCCCATCTATCCTTCCATATGACTAAGTTTAGCAATGATAGTATCCAGGTTATGTTGCAGAATTTCCACCTTTTTTTTCAAACCCATTATTTCATTGTAGATCCAAGAATCAACCTTGAGATTGGTGTCAGCTTTCTCCTTAGCAAAATGCAAGAAGGAAAGCATGGTGTCCCTCTGCATATCGTCACAATCATCTTCAATAGTCTCATGAGGGGGGGAGCAGATATTGTCATTAATATCCTCCATTTCTATTTGATCCTCCTTTTGACCCTCAGCATTGTCCTCAAGATGAGCAGAGTCCTTCCTTTTTTCTTCCTCAATCCCCTTAATAGGAGAAGTAGTAATAGTCATATGGTCCTCCTTATTCTTCTCAGCAAGATTCCCGACATTGCTATCTTCCACTTTATTACCCCCATTAGAAATAACCTGATTACCCTCATTATTAGATTTACTCTGTTCAAAATTACCTTCACTATTATTTTCCTCTTTTCCTTTTTCATTAATATCTTCAGTCTCCGGATACCCGTCCAAATTAGAACTTAACTCTCCAGTTTCAATATCATCCTCATCCTCAGGTTTCTAATTCTCATAGCTTTTCGAATTCTTAGTCTCAGACTCCTCATCCTCAATAACTTGGGAGGTAGAGGGTTTCAAATTCAAGGCCTTTTCTTTACTTTTAATAGAATCACCCTTCTTACTCTTAATGGGCTCTTTCTTCTTATCCTTAGAGGGAGTAGAGGCAATGTGCTTGTTTTTACAATATCCCTCAATAAGAAGGATCAGACCTTCATGAAGAATGGGTCTGGATTCCTTTTTCTTATGGGCTTCTAAACTATTAAGTAAAGAAAACCGCAAAAAGAAGGGGAACAATTTAGTGACTTTTTTTGAAACTCAAAGATATAAAATTTTATGTTTTAGATTAAGGAAAAAACAAGTTTTAGAGGGACCTAGAACCCTTTAACAAAAGCTAAAGATCATCATTAAGCATGACTAGGTTTTACAAGGACATGAAACCTAAAGTTTGCCAAAAAATTATCAAAAAACCAAGTTTTACAAGGACCTGAAACCTTAAGAGTAAACCAAATGGAAAAAAACCCAAGTTTTACAAGGACCTTGAACCTAAAGTTTAAACAAAAAGTCAAAAATAAAAAACACAACCAACAAAAGAACACAAACCAACAACCAGCATGCCAATAACCCCGACCAACTCCTACAAAAAATCTTTAATGATCTTCACTACCTCCTTGTCCACCTCCATAGTACTCTAGTTAATGTCAACCATGGTAGAACTAGGAGCCTCAGTAAGCTTTTTCTTCATGCTTTGCCTATTTCTCTTACTTGGACCACCTGGACTATTCACCCCGACAATATCTAGAGACATAATCTCCCTATTAAATTTCTTTCCCAAACTGGCCACCATTACACATAAACTAGAAGTAAAAAGATCCATCCTCTACCCACTATCCTTGATTTATTGATAGAGTTCCAACTCATACTCCTTAAGTTTGTTAGGAATATTACCAACATGGCTTTCCAGATGGCCTTTCATTACACATTTGTGATCCAACTCTTTTTGCATATCCCCAACATTTTTCTTAAGTACCATAATCTCATTTTAGAGCCATGAATCACACTGAAGAGATGCATCAGCTTTAAGCTTGGCAATATGAAGGAAAGATAAATTCACCTAATGAGAATCATCTATACACCCATCATTAGCCCTATTCATAAAGTCAATAGTAGTATCCTTATTCTCCTTTATATTGACCTAGATCTTATTGTTTGTATCTTGCTTCTCATTAAGTTTCTCTTTATTCTCCTTACTTAGGATGCGCTCTTTCATGATAAGGGCTTTACCCTCATAGTTCTTTTTAGATTCCATGTCCATTTTATCCTCACTAGAATTCCTTTTAGTAGAAGTAGAGTTAGTAGTTTTTTCCCCCTCTTCATCACCTAAAGCTTCTAACCTTGCATTTCATTTTGTTTTCCTATCTTTACTACCATCCACATAATCCTTGTAGGTATAAATGCCTTTGCTCCCAGAGTAACCATCCAATTTTGAATTGAGGTCTCCCATTTCTATTTTATCATCATCTTCAATAGAATTTTCAAACTCCATAACTTTCTCCACAATTTTCTTCTTAATCTCCCTTTTTTTCCCTTTTTGGTACCCTTACTATTGATTCCTTCCTCACTTTTAATTTTGTTTGAGAGAGCTTCTCCACAACTAGAGAGGGTTTAAAAACCTTTTTTTTACAGTAATTTTCAATAAGTAAAATTAACCCCTCATGGAGCATAGGACGTGACTTCTTCTTCCTATGGGCTTGGAGACTTTGAATCAAAAATTATTTCAAATAAAATGGGAATGATACTCTACCTTTTTACCTAAAGTAATTTAAAAACACAATATGAAACTTGTGTACCCTCTTAGATCTACCATCAAGGATGAAATACTGATAAATGAATGATAAAACATCCCTAAAAATAACCTTAATGTGGCTTAGGTCATAGAAATCACCACTCTTCTACAATTTTTTCTCCTCTTCATCACTTTTTGGGAATTTCTTGAAGACAACATTCAAAATGTTGGTTTCCTTGCTCAATTTAAGTCCCTCAATTGGAAGATCCATAATATTTAAAATAAATTCCTCAAAAAGTTTCACAGTAAACCCATGCATCATAACCATAACTTTCCCTTTTTACAAAATATCCCACACAACCTAATTTTCCTTCCATTCCTTGCAATTATTCAACTCTTTCTTTCTAGTTTTTCCTCCCATCTTGTATTTAGCTCTAAACCTGTAACTGATTTGAGAAACGATAACCAACAAGAAAAATAAAATGTATTTGATTTTCAAGAAACTTTTAACCTTGGATATATGCCAAGTACATTCCATAATTTCACAATGGGACCTCCTTGGGATACACAAATAGTCCACCATAAACCCATAATTTCCCATTATAAATTCCTCAATCTTGAGCGATCTTTCTTTTGATAGCATGTATCATATCATAATTAACAATTATTGTCAGCTCACAATCCTTTCTTAGGCTATCTTTCCAACTCATCTTTGTTTCCCTATAGACCACTTGATTTATAGTCTATTCAATGTCTTTGTTACATTCATAAAAAAATGAGTAATAAATGTTGAAAAAAATTAATTAATTGTGTATTGTCTTTGATGTTACAAAAAATGTCATATCATTTCTAGTCAGTGTATGCCAAGCTTATATGAGCATTGAACATAGTTTCCTATGTCTAGAGTATTCTAGAGTTTTCCTAGCTCAAAAGACAGTGTCTATCGAGTTCACTTGGGTGATAAAGGAAAGATTGTAGAAGTTGACTGTTAATCGAGCTCACTCAATTAATGAAGGAAATGTTGGATGGAAGTAGTGTTAACTAAGCTCACTTGGTTACCAAAGGAACTTTGAAAATATGAAATGTTAACTAAGTTCACTTGGTTAATATAGAAAAATTACTTTGAGTTAGTATGTACTAAGTAGGGTTAGCAAATGAAGGATTTTCTTGTTTTGGCATATTGAGTTCAATTGCTTTGTTTGTTAGTTCTAGCTAACTAAGGAGATGAATATTAATTATTCTAAGTTGTATTCAAGATAACTTGAAAAATATGTAAGAAATAAATATAAGGTCAAGTTTAGGATTAAATGTGTGGAACATATTGAATATTTGATGATGTTTAGAGGAAGTGAATTAGAAGGATAAGCAGAATATCTTTGTTGAGATGCAAAGATACATTTGATCAGGAAAGATCAAGTATACAAGCTAGAATTGAGATCTCTAATTAGAAATTTAGTTGCATTATAAATTAGGTCATCTCATTATTACTCTCTAACCATTGTAGCAGTGATCTAAATCTCTTAACAAAGTTGGCTTTAAAAGTATTTGTAAATCCTCTAACAAGGTGGCATTTCTATTGAATTGTCTAAAGACCTCGAACAAGGCCACTCTTAACAAGGTGATTAAATCCTCTAATAGGGTCACACCTAATAGTGTATTTTGTAACCTTTAATAGGGTTGTCTCCTAATAGGGCTCACTTTAGAAAAGTAAAAATTTGTAACTAGTTGCAATTGGTGATTTTTCCCAATTTAGTTTTCCACATTAAATCTTGGTGTCAATTGTGTTCATGATATTTATTTTATATGTATGAAACTAAGTTAAAGTAAGATCAATCACATATAATATCTTAAGATTTTCATGATAAGTATTTTTTGAGTTATTTCAGTGTTTATCAAGTTACAACATTTGTTAGTGTAAGTCGAGTGCCTATGTATTTTTTGAGTTACAATAGAGTTCATTTTACACAAGGTTTTGATTTGTATTGACATCTAAGAGATCTAAGATTTATTTTTGTAGTAATTGTTTCACCCCTCCCCTCTCAGTTACTCTTCTTATATTTCTAACAATTGGTATCATATCATTTGTTTCTTGCAAAGAAGGTTTCAAGGACCTAAGCTAAAGATCAGGATGTCTTATAGAAGAGAGATTCTCAAGTTGAATAGAGACAACTTTGCAACATGGCAAGGACTTATGAGGTTACATTTGGAAACTATCAGTGATTCAAGTTAAAAATATCTTGATAGTGAATATAAGACTCCTATCGAAACATTATCATTTGAAAAAATTGTTGAAAAGAAAAATCATAACATCATGATAATTAACATTGCTTCTACTCTTAATTATGTTGAATTTGAAAAAGTTAAAAGTTCTTCAATACAATTTTTTAATTGTGTGTTATCTTTGATGTTATACAAATGTCATATTAGGTGGTAGATAGTATCTACCGAGCTCAATTGGTCAGCAAAGAAAATTGTAGAGTCTACCGAGCATTCTTGGAGATTACTCTATGGAAACAGTGTCTACTAAGCTCACTCAGGCATTGAAGGATTTTGAGGTAGAAGTCAATGGTAACTGAGCTCACAAGGTTAACAAAGAAAAGTTACTTTTTACCAAGTTCACTCAGTCTCTAAAGGATTTTGTAGGATTTGCAGTGTTAACTTAGCTTCAATTGGTTAACACTGAAAGTCATTTTTGGATCAGTGTTTACCGAGTAGGGTCAGCCAATGAAGGATTTTATTGTTTTGAAAAATAAAGTTTAAATTGTTTCAAGTAATGATTGTTGCCAACTGAGGTAATGATTATTGGTAATTTTAAGTTGTAAATGAGCTAACTTGATAATTTGTAAGGTATAAATAAAAGGTCAAGGTGAGAATTCTAAAGTGTATTGAGAAAGCATGCAACTGTATTGATTGTTTGAAGAGGAAAGTGTGAGCAAACTTTGAAGGATGGTCAAATATCCTTGAGGAGTAGCAAAGTTGTATTCAATCAGAGAGGATCTAGTAAAGTAGAAAAAAGATCTGTATCAACAATTTAGTTGCATCTCATTCAAGTCAATTCATTGTTACTTTCTCACCATTGTAGCAGTGATTCCTAAATCTCTTAACAGAGTTGGTTTAACAGCCATTTGTAAATCCTCTAACAAGGTGATAGCTCTACTAAATTATTCTAAAGTCCTTTTGCAAGGCCACACCTAATAGGGTGGCTAAATCCTCTAACAAGGTCACACCTAATAGTGTGTTCTATAACCTTTAACCAGGTTGGCTCCTAACAGGGTTCACTTCAAAAAAGTGAAAATCAGTAGCTAGTTACTTGGTGGTTTTTTTCATATTGGGTTTCCACGTTAACTCTGGTGTCTCATGTGTTCATGTTATTTCTTTTATGGTTGCATGTTAATTAATGTGAATGCCTAAAGATCTATTAAAACAACATACACTGCATCTATCGAGTTACAACCATTTTCTGTATGATTACCGAGTAACAATAGTAACTAGTTTTATCAAACATTTAAGGGATCTATGGACTTGTTTTTGTGGTAACTGATTCACCCCCACTTAGTTACTCCATTTATATTTCCAAAAAAAAGTTGCACTAAAGATTATGATATATGGATCAAACTGAAAGACATCTACAGAGGAGATGATAATGTAAGAAGAGCTAAAGATGAAAGTTTTAAAGGTCAATTTAATTAGATGAAGATTAGAGAAGATGAAAATATTACAAAATATGCTGAGTGAATTAAAGCAAGTGTGAGCACAATCAAAGCATCTTGAGGAGACATTGATGACAAAACAATTGTAAGAAAGGTACTTAGAACCCTTCTTCCTATCTATGTAATTAGAGTTTTTTCTATTCAAGATATGAGATGTGATCCAAATAGCAATATAACTTTGGATGCTCTAGTTGGAAGATTGACATCTTTTGAGTTGGATAACTATGATAACTATGTCCCTAGTTCCAAAGGTATTGAGGCTGCATTTGAAACTAAGATTTCACTCAAGAAAATGGGTAAGAAATCAAAAGTCAAACAATCAAAAAGTGACGAAGATGAAGAAAGTTCAAAAAATAATCTTCAAGTTGTTGAAGCTCTACTTGCAAAGAAATATTCTAAAGGTAGTGGAAAGTACAAAGTCAAGATTTCTCTAATCTTCTTTTCTTATGAAGAAGTTGGACACATTGCTCCAAGGTGCCCAAATATAGAAGACAAAGATGAGAATAAACACAACAAGTTCAAAGGAAAAAAGTATTTCAAAGAATTCAAGAACTACAAGGAATACAAGGACAAAGGTAAGAAATATTATTTTACGGCTAAAGATTTTGATAATAGTGAAGATGAAATGGTATATATTATTGTAAAAGATGAATCTAATGATGAAGGAGATAGAATGGAACTTATTTCTTATGTTAGAAAAAATGATACATGGATTATAGATAGTGGCTACTCACATCATATGACTAGTGATAAAACAAAATTTGAACACATGGAGCATTATTATGGTGGTAGTGTGAGATTCAAAATCAATGAACCTTGTTGCATAAAGGGAAAAGGTTGTATCTCATTAACCAATGAACATGGATGTGATAATGCTTATTGGCTTGAAGGACTAAATAATAATCTACTAAGTGTGGCATATTTGAATAACATTGGATTCAGGGTATAGTTCATAAATGGGAAGGCCAAACTACTAGATGGAAAAGGAAATATAGTTAGATTTTGCAAATAAACAAAAGGTAATCTATTCTACTTAGATATTAGTGAAAGTTCATGCTTTATTTCTCAAGTAAAAAAAATTTGGTTATGGCACAAAATAGTATGTCATGTGAACTTTGATAATTTGGTCAAGATAAGCAAAAACATAAGAGTAAGAGGTATTCCTAGCTTGAAAAAACTTGATATGGGTATATGCAAAATTTTTTAGATTGGTAAGATGGGAAAAACTAGTTTCAAAAGTAAGATCTATCATCCTAAAGAAGTCTTAAAGCTTGTACATACAAACTTATGCAGACCTATTGGAATAAAGAGTTACAGTGGAGATAAGTTTTTCATTCTTTCTATTGATGATTATTCTAGAATGATGACTATAATGTATCTTAAAGAAAAGTATAAAGCATTTTAAAAATTTAAGTGGTGTCTGAAAACTACAGAGAAAGAAATTGGAAAGAAACTAAAATGTTTGAGATTAGATAGGGGTGGTGAATTCATTTCCAATGATTTCAATGAATTCTACATCAAAAAAGGAATTTAGAGATAAGAATTAGCCCCTGGTACACCACAACAAAATGGTATAGCTAAAAGGAGGAATAGATTCATCATGGATTGTGCAAGAACATTGATGATAGAAAATAATGTTGCAATCAAATAATAGAAAGAAGGAATTAGTATTGCAGTGTATACCTTGAACAGAGTACAGTTGAGGAAAGACTCAGATTGAACTCCTTATGAACTATGGTATCGATACAAATCTAATGTAAGTTACTTGAAAGTATTTAATAGAAAATGTTATATCTTGAAAGAATCCAAGAAAGGTAAATTTGATGTCAAAGGTGATGAATGCATATTCCTAGGACACTCCTATAGAATTAAAGAATAAAAATGTTTGAATTTTTCTACTCATAAAATCATAGAAAGTGCACATGTGAGTGATAATTGATGAGTTTGCAAAAAAGAGTGAAGAAGAGAGCAACAAAGAACTTGATGATTACAAAAGATTTGTTTACTATGAACCTGATACATTGCTAAATCTATTTGGAAGTTAGAAAGCTTCACCTCCCAAGTCCTAGAAATCTCATAAAGCTATTGAGTTGCAACTAGTGCAACCCAAGTCATAATTTGAAGAACTTGAGTCACAGTCAGAAGCTACTGAGCTATTGCAAGAGAAAACTGAGTGTGATGGACCCAAGTCATGGATAATTGGACCCATGCTTAATATAGAAGATCATGAAGAGGTCAATGGAATAAACTCCAAATCCAAAGTACCTATGTTAGAAAGATATATCAGAAGAATAAAAATTTAATTAGGACAAAATGGGTATGCATAAATAAGTGAAATGAAGATGGAGAAGTTAATAAAGCAAGGTTAGTATTTAAAGGTTATTCTCAAGAAGAAGGTATTGATTATGGTGAAAATTTTTATCCTATTGCAAGATTAGAAGGTTTTCAAAAATTACTAGCATATGTAGCTCATAGAGGATTTAAAGTTTATCAAATAGATGTACAATCTACATTTTTGAATGGAATTCTTGATGAAGAAGTCTACATAGAACAACCTAGAGGTTTTGTAGATCCTAGCAAAAGAGATATGGTCAGGAAATTACGCAAAGCATTGTATGGTCTCAAGCAAGCTCCCAAAGCTTGGTATTAAAGACTTCATAACTACTTGATAAAGATTGGTTTTAAAAAAACAAATGATAACAACAATCTATATATCAAAGAAGGACCAAACAAGAAGATTGTGTTGGAACAAAATATTTGTGGATGAAACTTTATTTATAGGAAATAATGATTTGTGTAAAGAATTTTCAAAAGAAATAAGTAAATAATTTTAGATTTCTATTTTTGGAGAGATACAATTCTTTGTTGGATTGTAGATCTAGTAGAAGAAAGATGGAATCTACATAACTCAATCTAAATATATCAAGGAGATATTAAAGAAGTTTGGAATGGAAGATTCAAGACTAGTTGGAATTCCTATGTCTACTAGACATAAGCTTTTCAAAAATGATGATTCCAAGGAGGTAGATCAAACCACATACAAATTAATGATTGAAAAATTGTAGTATGTAATGAACATAAGGCCTGATATTGCATTAATAGTTGGTATGGTGGCAAGATTCTCAACAAATCCTAAAGAAAATCATACGATGGCAATCAAAAGAATCATGAGATATCTGAAAGGTAATAAAGACTGGATTATGGTACAATAAAGGAGGCAATTTGAGTTTGTAAGTATTTATAGATGTTGATTAGGAAGGAAGTGTTGATGATAGAAAGAGCACCAATGGTGGAGCATTCTTTCTTAGTAAAAGACTAGTGTCTTAGACAAGCAAGAAATAGAATTGTATTTCTTAGTCCATAGGACAGGCAAAATATGTGGTGGCAACAATTAATTTTTCAAATGTTGCTTAGTTTAAGCAACTATTGGTAGGTATGAAGATCAAAATCAAGGATCCAATGGTTATCTGCTGTGATAAGACTAGTGCAATTAATATATCAAAGAATCCTGTGATGCATACCAAAACAAAACACATTGCTATAAAATACCATTTTTTGAGAGAATTGGCACAAGATAAAGAGGTTAGATTAGAATATGTGAATATTAAAGAAAAAAATTTCAAATATATTCACTAAGCCATTATTTAAGGATGCATTTATGTATCTAAGAGGTAAGTTAGGGGTCATTCCCCTATCTGAAGTTCACTAAATGAAGTTTAGTGATGCATAAACTATAGCATATTGAAGACTAGTTAGTTGATGTAGTATTGACAATGACACATTGCAAATGAATCAATACATGAGGTACATTGATATTCAATGAATACTTCAAAGGGAAATTCTAGTCATTCATCAAAAAAAGAGATGTCAAAGAGGGAGAATAAACTTGGTCTAATATCAAAGACATAGTTTTGCTAACAGAGGGAGAAACTAAAGGTAAAGAGAGTACACACTGATAGAGGGAGTTCTCATGGATAAGAATTAGAATGAAACTAAGAATATACTCCTTACTTTATTCTTTATCTAAAATTTCATTACATCATAACATGTTGTGTTTCCATCAATGCCAAAGAGGGAGATTATTGAAAAAAATTGATTAATTGTGTAATGTCTTTGATGTTATACAAAATGTCATATCATTGTCAGTCAGTATATGATGAGCTCACTTGGGCATTAAAGATATTTTCTTGTATCTTTCAAGCATTCGAAAGTTTTCCTAGTTTAGAAGATAGTGTCTACCGAGTTTACTTAGGCGAAAAAAGAAAGATTGTAGAAGTTGAGTGTTAACTAAGCTCACTTGGTTGATAAAGGAAACATTAGATAGAGGTAGTGTTAACCAAGATCACTTGGTTACCAAATAAACTTTACGAATTTGTAGTTTTAATTGAGTTCACTTGGTTAACATAGAAAAATCACTTTGAGTTAGTATTTATGGAGCAAAGTCAACTAACAAAGAATTTTCTTATTTTGGCATATTGAGTTCAATTACTTTGTTTATTGGTTCTAGCTGACTAAGGAGATCAATAATAATTATTCTAAGTTGTATTCAAGATGACTTAATAAATGTGTAAGATATAAATATAAGTTCAAGTTGAGGATTGAATATGTGGAACATATTGAAGATTTGATGATTCTTAGAGGACACAAATTAGAAGGATAAGAATAATGTCCTTATTGAGATGAAAAGATACATTCGATCAAGAAGGATCAAGTATACAAGCTAGAATTCAAATTTGTAATCAGAAATTTAGTTGCATTAGAAATCAAGACATCTCATTGTTACTCTCTAACCATTGTAGTAGTGATCTAAATCTCTTAACAGAGATGGCTTAGTAGCTATTTGTAAATCCTCTAACAAGGTAGCATTTCTATTGAATTATCTAAAGACCTCTTTCAAGTCCACTCCTAATAGGATGATTAAATCCTCTAATAGGATCACACCTAATAGTATTCTTTGCAACCTTTAATAGGGTTGAATCCTAACAAGGTTCACTTTAGAGGAGTGAAAATTAGTAATTAGTTGCAATTGGTGGTTTTTGCCAAATTGGGTTTCCACATTAAATCTTGGTGTCAATTGTGTTCATGCTATTTCTTTTATGTGTATTCAACTAAGTTAAAGTAAGATCAAACATAGATAATATCTTAAGATTTTCATGATAAGTATTTGCTAGGTTATTTTAGTGTTTACCAAGTTACAACATTTGTTACTATAAATTGAGTGCCTATGTATTTTCCAAGTTACAATAGAGTTCAATTTACATAGAGTTTTGATTTATATCGACATATAATGGACCTAGGATTTATTTTTGTGGTAACTAATTCACCCCTCCCTTCTCAGTTACTCCTCTTATATTTTTAACCAAAAAAAAATTATCAATTTTTTCATTAGGTCTTTTATTTCCATTATACTACCCTCAATACTCCAAATTATCAAACTCATATTATTCAACATGTTGACAATATGAAGAGAATCTCCTTCCAACTATAAATTCTAAAAACTATATTCCATAGCCATCCTCACTATGAAAAAAGTAGCCATAGTCTTAGCTTCATGACTAGTGGAATGGCCTATAGGTATTGCAATAACATCCATTACTCTATTGTAGTGGTCTCTCAAAACACCACCACATCCTACTTTTTCAGGATTCCCTTTAGCTGAACCTTCAAAATTACCTTTAACCCATCGCAATGGTGGAGATCTCCACATTACATATTATCTCTAATCATCCTATTTAATTTTAGTACCTTTACCATTCATAGGATTACTTATTTGGGTTTCATAAAAAAAAACTCTCTGAGATTTCAAATTCTCTTTAATAGTTCTAAAAATATTTTGACCCAATACCCAATCAAGCATTTCCTTATTTCTAAAATTTTTATAATTTCTCTCTTTCTAGATACCCCACTAGAGATAGGGAAGATAAATCTTCTAGAGAAAACCAATATCAACATCCTTTGTAGGACATATCCAAGTCTAAAAACTTTGATCAATGTTATTATGTTGATCCCAATTGATATTCCAATAGTGTAGGAGATAAATCCAAACATTCTAGCTGAACCTGCAATTTAAAAAAAGGTGATTCTTATCTTTTGAATCCAACTTTCAAAGGCAACATCTATTAACCAAATAAATCCCTCTTTTTTGCAAATTATCTAGAGTTGAAATTTTATTTTGAAGCATTGTCCAAAAAAAGATATTGAAGCATTTCCCACATTGGAGAGGTTCTCTTATCCTCAAATCTAAACATAGAAGAGACCTTGAAACATCCTTTAGGTTCAATGCCCCATACCATAATATCCTCCTTTTGTGGATAAAGGCTATAAGCATTCATAGCCAACTAGATGATGGAAAAATTATGATTAATATTAAAACACTCATTTTTAATTGAATAATTCTTCACAAAATCACCATTAGTTTGTTTATATATTTTGATAAAAGTCATATCCTCAAAATCCTCAATTAAGGATGATCCAGGAGCCACTCATCATCCCAAAATCTGACTTTACTACCATTACCAAATTTCCATTTACATCCTTTATTCAGAATATGTTTAACTCCTTAGACCACATTCCAAATAGAAAAAGATGAAGGAACATTAGGGTAGGATAGAATATCTAAAATAGAAGGAGCCTCATAAAGGTACTTATGTTTCTAAATGGAACTCATTCCTTATTATCATGATAAACTTTCCATCCTTGTTTAGATAAAAAGGATTTATTTATTCATCTTATAGATCTAATACCCAACCCACCTTCCATCTTGGGTTTACATATATTTTCCCAAGAAATCAAGGCCATTCTCTTCTTTTCCTTAGTTCTAGACCATAATAAATTCCTTTTAATTTTATCAATAACATCTACAAATTTAGCTAGGATCCTCAAGAGGATCAAACCATAAGTAGGAATACTTTGATGACAAGCATTGAGAAGAGTAACTTTACCAGCTTGACTTAGCATATTACATTTCCACCCCACAAGTTTCTTATTGAATTTCTTAACAAGATCCTTCCAAAAAGAATATGAAGAATTAAGCCCCAAGGGTAGATTGAGATAGGTACATGAAAGATATCCTATAGAATAACCAAGAATATTAGCAATCTTTCTCTATCTAAAATCAGGAGTGTTGATAAAAAATAGAGAGCTCTTGTTTCAATTAATCAACTACCCAAAAGTAGAGGAATAAAGATTAAGAGACTTTTTAAGGTTTCTAGCCTCCTTTACATTAGCCTTATGTAGAAACATAGTATCATCCAAAAAGTGTTCATGAAAATAATAGGAGGATGAGAATAAGATCTCAAACCTTGAATTTCCCCTTTTGAAACCAACTTCCCAATATATCTGCCCAAACAATCAGCCATAATAGTAAAGAGAATTAGAGAAAAATGATCACCCTGCCTTAACCCCTTAGAAGGTTTTTAAAAGTCTATGGATCTCCCATTGACTAACACTTAAAATAGAAGTGGTAGAAATTATTCACATAATTAGCTTAATCACATTGACTCTAAAGCCAAAAGAAAGTAAAATCTTGTGAAGAAAAGTTCATTCAACTCTATCATATGCTTTAGCAATATCAACTTTCATAATGAAACCCTGATTGTTAGAAAGAGATAGAATGGATATTTTTATGAACTGAGATAATAGAGTTAAGGATTTTTCTACTAGGGAATAAAACTATTTTGCTACTCATAAATCAAATTAGGAAGAATGTTTAAAAATCTCAGAGTAAGGCCTTTTTAAATGATTTTATAAATTGAGTTGCAAAGATTAATAGGTCTAAATTGATCTAGTGAGTTGGCTCCAATCTTCTTTGGCATAAGACAAAGGAAAGCAGAATTTATTTCCTTTAGCATTCTTTTAGCCCCAAATAATTCTTTGACAACATCACATACATCTTTGCCAACTAGTTTTCACTCTTGCTGAAAGGAAAGCATATGGAAACCATCCGACCCTGGTGACTTATCTACTTCAAACAAGCACACAACTTAAAAATTTTTCTCTCCTTTGGGAATAGCACACAAAATTTTATTATTTTCAAAGGTGACCAAAGAGAGAATTGCATAAAGAAACTCAATCTATTTAGTTTCATTAATATCAGGGTTTTAAGACAACAAGGAAGAAAAAAAGGAAACCAATTCATTAGAATATCCTTTTCATTAGTAATTTGTGTCTTCCTTTAGTAAGACTGGATATATGATTTTTGACTTTATGTTTCAAAGTAGAAAAAAATAAAAAAATCATATTTATATCTCTTTCATCTAGCCAAATGGATCTGGACTTCTATCTCCAATAGATCTCTTCTTTAGAAATGATATCATGGTACTCCACAAATTTTTCATTTTCTTCCATCACCAAATCCATCGAGTATCCCTCCTACTAAATTCTATCTTAGATAAGTTTTAGATCATCTTTAAAATTTGATTTAATTTTGAAGATATTGCCAAAGTATCTTTTATTCCATTCTCTAACTTTCTTTTTATCATTTCTGAGTTTAGAAGCAACATGAAATAAAGTCATTCCTTCAATATAAATGTTCCACCATTCTTCCATCTGATCCTCAAACTGTGGATGCTGCATCCACATTTTTTCAAATCTAAATAGGAAATTCTTCCTATCTTGAATAGCCTCTACCATAAACACAAGAGGAAAATTATTAGATGAAATCTTCTGAATAGCCTTTAGATTACACACAAAATCTTTAGTCCAATTAGGATATATAAGGACTCTATCCAAATGAGCTTGGATACAATCGTTTGCAACTCTTTTATTACTCCAAGTGAAATAAATCCCTTGAAGATCTAAGTCCATTGATCTCTCATTGTTTATAAAGTCCATAAAATCTAGTCTTCCTTCTAGTTGAATAGCATTTCCACCTTTTTTCTCATATTCATAAAGAGGAACATTGAAATCCCTCAAAAATAACCATCTGCCATAATAATCAGCACTCTTAATCTTAGTTGACATGAAAGCTTATGTTATGTATATGGTGCAAGAGAACATAAAGTAAAATAACACAAGGAGGCTAAGAAATCATTGTATTGGTCATTCCAAATCAATAATGAGAAGAAGGAAACATTTTCCAACAAATTTGGAGCTTTTCTAAATTGTTCTTTTGATTGGTTTTTAAATTTTTATGTAGTTTACATGCATTGTGAGCCCACGTACAACCTTTAAACCATGTATTATATTTATGTTTTGATTGTATGATGAATAATATTCCTTCTATTTTTTGGTTTGGAGTAATTTCATTAAGTTTTGAAGAAGTTATGAGCATTTTGGTGAAAGTGGTTGTTTGTAGATTTGAGAATCCTTGACAATAGTCATATTGAAGGGGTTGGTATAAGCACATTTGGAAGAATTAGGGCCACTAAGTATATTCATTGGAAATATATGTGACTCATATTTTATTACCCTTTGGTTCGAGTCATTTTCAATCCAATGTGTAGAAGTTATATATATTTTAGTGAAAAATAATTTTTAAATACCTTCAATGGACATTATGATTTATGAATTGAAACAATTAATGGCCTACATATTGAGGAACAAAATTAATATAAGGTTAATTAAAATTTAGTTTTGGGTCATTTGGATTTTTATTGAGAAAGATATTGGATGCCCTAGACAGGGTTACATTTTTTTTTTTGGTTTATGACAGTGAAAATAGGTCTTGGATCAAAGACCATAACTTGTAAATTATTTATTGGATTAGTCTCAACTTTGGATATGTTTTAATAGTACTAGTTTGAAACAATTATACAAAATAATTTTTGGCAAATAAATTGTGAATAAAAATTATGACTAATATACTCTAGAATAGAAATCAAACTATGTAAATGGTGAAATGTTGATAAAACTTGTGTTGATTTTTTTTGTTTTACCTGATCAGATGCCTCTAATAATGAAATTTTTGAATGGATATTGAAGGGATCATAAAGGATAATATTAATTAGTTTTTTTTTAATATTATTTATATCAAATTGGTATCAAATCTTGAAGATCTTGAGTGTGTGGGTAGAGCACTGAAGGAGACAAACCACACCAGGACATTAAAGATTTGGTTTTGATTTATTGACGAGTTTTTGGTTGCAACAAGGATAAATTTAGTGGTAATTATTGACCAAATGAATAATTTCACTCACAAGGGACCTTGAATTTGGCAAAAAAATTTGCACTATCAGGGTGGCCATGTTGCCCACACATACTTAGACCAATCGCTAATAATGATATATAATTATTTTCATTTTGGTGATAAATTCACCAATAGAATTTAATCTTTCAATATAGTAAATCAAATATTTTTGTCTACATTTTCCAAGGCATGTCTTATTTGGTGGACACATTCTCTAATATATGGTAAATCTTTAAGTTAGGTTATATGTTATGTACATATACTTGACATGTGTCTCTATTTCAAAGAGTCATTAAGTAAGTCTTTATCCTTTTAGTCACTGGCTTAAAATATATTTTATTATGGATAGGTGTCATTACTCTAGAGACTTTATCTAAAACTTGTTCTCCTTTAATATTTTAGCCTAAAATAGGATATATACCATTGATTTAGGACCATCTAACAATTATTAAAAATGGTTACTATGTTTTAGATGATATAAAATTATAGTTTCTAGGTATTTGTACTTTTGGTCACAAGTTTCTTCAATAATCAAAATTCACCAAGGTTCTACAAAATTTTCATATAGAGAAAACTAAATTGCCAATAAAATATTTTTTTTCCTAGTTTGAAAAAAATTGCCAATAGAAATTTTTTTTTTCTACTAAAATATAGTTGGTTTCCCCACTATTTTATAACTTTTTCTAAAGGGAGGTTTCTTAAAGCTATCCATAGGTTGTAGATGCTCATTCATATTGATGTAAAAGGAAGGTGTTGTATTATTGTGTGGATAGATATGGAAGTTATACTAGGACCATGGAAAGGTCCAATAAATTTTAGAGGACTAGGGAAAAGAGGAAAGATGGGACTCCTAGGTGAGGCACACACAAGAGTTATTTGTGGTGAGTTTCAAAAAATATTGTAAAGTTATATATCTCTAACTAATAAGGTTCCATAGAGTTGCAACAACTAATGCTCCACTAGTTGGAGTATTTGAGAAGATAGTTTTGAGGACAATCCTATGTCTTTAAAAGAAAATATGATGATGATAAGGGCATGAAGAGGCAATGACAAATGAAGGTAAAGATGAAGATTTTGGTCTAATTTTTTATTTTAGGTTATTGGTTCCATGTTTCCAAGAGACTTGGAAACTTTTTCAAGGATGGGAGTATGGTACATGAGCAGCTTGTTGGAAACTATAATTGGAAAAATTATTATGTTTGTAATCAGCTAAAAATAGTCACCTAGACTATTAGTCCCTTTCTCGCATTTTGGCTAAATTAATTAATCATTTTCCTAGACCCAATTGCTAAAAATTAATTATTTTAATTATAACCTATAGTTTGAGTATGCTATCCTAAGCTCATTATTTAATTAAAATAGAATATCCCCTTTTAATTAAATAAAAGACCCCATTCTTCTAAACCACTCAACATGCACACATATAGTCCTTTTTCCATTTTATAAATTAAAAGAAAAGGCTTTTTGTCTCACATGAAAACTCAACTATTTTCTTATTGGTTGACTTCCTCTTGTACATGGATCATGTCAAGGTCAACTTGCGCTCTTGATCCTTCATACATTGATCTTGATCTCCACCATCTATACGTCTTTAAAATAAAGAGCTCTCCCCTTCTCAAAGGATCCACACTCTTGAGTATTGTTATGCTATAGGTTTATCCTTCAAATTCTTGAGAGCTTTGTGGATAAATTCTATTTCCTTATCTTATTCTATCATCCATGGTATTCTAGTTTAGATTCATGTAGTTTAGCTTTCATTTTGCAACAATCTAGCTCACATAGTAACTAGTTTGGATCTCGTAACACTCTCATTCTTGTTTAATATAGCTTCATTTTCATATTCGTACTAGTTTAATCCATATTTTCATTGCATATTTGAGGAACTTATTGTGGACACCTGTATTCTTGTTTGTCTGAAAGAACCACTCCATTTCATGGTTTATGAGTGTAGTCACCTAAAAATGGTCATCTAGACTATTAGCCCCCTTCTTAGCATTTTGGCTAAATTAATTTAATCATTTACCTAGACCAAATTGCTAATAATCAATTTATTTGATTATAACCTATAGTTTGACTATACTATCCTTGATTAAAAGAACATGTCCCCTTTTAATTAAATAAAAGACCCCATTCTTCTAACCCACTTAAAGTGCACACATAAAGTCCTTTTTCTATTTTGCAATTAAAAGAAAAGGCGTTGTGACTTTTGTCATATATGACAAGTCAACTTATATTCTATTGGTTGACTTGTGTGTGCACATGGATCACTCCTCTTTTCAAATTCCACTGTTGATCATCCACCATCTTCATCTTGATCTCTACTGTCTGTATGACTTTAAAAGGGAGAGAGATTTACCCCTCAAAGGATCCATCCATCTTTTGAATATTGTTATGCTACAAGTTTTCTAACAGATTTCTTGGGAGCTTTGTGGAGAACTTCTCATTTCTTGTCTCATTCTCTCATTACCATTGCACACTAGTTTAGATTCATAATTACATGCTAGTTTAGTTATTTTTTTGTAATGATCTATCTCACATAGTTTAAATAACAAGTATTGTAACACTCTCATACATGCTTAGCATAGCTGCATTTTGCATTATCATCTTAGCTTAGTTTCCATACTTGCATTGCATTCTTTGAGGAACTCATTGTAGACACTTGCATTCTTGCTCTTGTCTCAAAGAACCTCCCATTGCATGGTTTACTAGCAAGAAGCACATTTCGAAGGCTTGGTTGAGAGCCTTCATGTTTGAATACTAGCTTCTTGTACTCCATGGATAGGGGGCTCTAAGTCAGCATCCAAGCATTCCAAACTCATGGAATCGTTTGGATAGAATGGTTTAGAGTGTGACACAAATCAAGTGTACATTTTTGGTGCCCACCGTGGGGCTTGAATCAAGTTTCTAGCTCCATTTGCTTTTATTTTTCATCTCTAATTTTTTTACAGTAGCATATTGGATCTAATTAAGTACTTTTGTAAGATTATCACTTTGATTTTAAGGCCAACCCATAAGTAGATTGGTTTGAAGGCCAAAAATCTAGTTGGTTTAAAGATTTGATCATATCTTTTAAACCGCTTAGATTTTGATTCTGAATTTTTTTTTGTAGGTTGCGTATGTATCCAAAATATTTTAGTCCGATTTATAGAGAATTTTGACTTTATTTGGGGAAGTTATGATATTTTATTTTATTTTCATAAAAAGTCATTTTTGGTTGCACATCAGCATCTCTTTTTAGAAAAACTTACATTTCCAAAAAGGGTTTTCAATTATAATGGGAATTCTTTCTTTGTGTTTTGAATTTTGAGGTCGTATTAAGGATCAAAAACTCAATTTCATAAATTTGGCCTATTTTGACAAAATGGGTCTCTAGGGAAAAAATGAGGAATTTTAAAAAAATTCTTGCATTTTTCGAAAGCTCTCTAGTTTTTAGCAAGGGTCTATTCTTTGAATTTCTCTTTATGGATCCAAAATCATAGCAAACAAGTCCAATCTTGTTGACTAGGTCAAAATCAAAGAGTAAAAATGAGAGCATTTGTGATTAACTTGCACCTCCTTTGCATGCACTTGGTTGGAAGATAAATTGGATTTTTGAGGCAACTAACCACTTTTTATTGCATATTTATATGTTATTTCACACTAACTTTTGGTGCTAACAAGTTGTGATTGCAGGTTGCCATCCTTATGAAAAAAATTGAAACATTGCATAAAAAGAATGCATGTCAAAGCTTCAAATGCACAAGGGCTACTAAGGATTGTTTGCAGGGCTGCCCAACACATAAAAACCAAATTTTGCTTGTTATTTACTTTTACATGTGTGGCATATACTAGTTGTTTATTTTTAAGCACATTAAAACTTACAATTGGGATCTTTTGGTGATAGGAGAGTATGCTCTTCACCCTTGTGGTGAATCAGAAATCTTGACTTACCATTTAGTTTCAAGAGTAAGAGACAATTGAATCTTCTTGGCATGTTTGGGAGAAAATGATTGGAATAGGAGAGTATGCTCTTCACCCTTGTGGTGAATCAAAAATCTTGACTTCCAAAAGTTGATCCACTCTTTGTGTAGTTTAGAATCCTTTAGAGGGCCTGCTCTCGGACAACCTGAGAGGAATGACCCAAGTGGGGACAAGCAAATTACCTGGCTATTCCAACCCACTATAAACTCAAGTCTATCAAAGACACAAAACCTTGGTAGACGTAGTGTTTGTTTTCGCCTAGAGTGATCACTTATGAGATTTCGACCATAGGGAGATCACTAGGCAAGAATGCTTATGGTACTCTTATGGTCGCAAGATCGGTTACTCATTGCAAGGTGAGGTGTCCCGTAATTAGGAGCAAGAGAAACACTATGAACGGAAGCCCTATCTAAACACCCTAAGTTACTAACTACCCTTTTTAGCCACTCAACTTCTTGGTGCAAGGATCGATCCTAGTGGACTACCCGGATCACCCCAAGATTTACACTCACCATATTTGTTCCCTTAGTTGTGCTTATGGCATTTCTATGACAAAGCTAATATCTCTTATGGGAAACCACTTGGTGTGAGGCGAAGGAGCATCAAGTGTGAGCCAAGTTGTTGAGTAATGAACCATGTCCTTTAGGTAGATATTGCTTGATGTGTTGTCGAATGTGGTAAACTTGTGAAAATCTTTTGAACATACACATGACGATAATTCTAGGGAATTCTTTTGAGACCTCAGATATGCTTGTATCATGCAAGGTTGCTTTGTCCCTTGCTTGATTTTTTGAAGACTACTCCATGTGTCACTATCTTGCTTGGAAAGAAATTGCTTTTGAACATCAAACTTGCTATGCTATCAACTATTGTCAAACTTTGTCAACCAAGTCAAAACATCAAATGAAAACATTTTTTTGTGTTGCTTGCTAAGGGGAGTCTCATCATTTGATTTTTATTTTCTATGTCTCTAGTTCTTTAACATTCTTAAAGTGACTCTTTGGTCTTGGTGCTCTTGGTCTTTTTTTCTTCATGGTCTATGTCCACTTGCTAGTCATCCTTTTGCTAAAATGGTTACCTTGATTTCTTGACTACACTCTTAGGTTGGGAAAGTTGTTCACTTGTCACCCCACTTGCTCTATCTACTTAGCTATTGGCTTCTTTCCTAGCTCTTGACTTGAGTCACTAGTGTCATAAGTAACTTGGACACTTTCTTGACAAGTCACTTTACTCTATCATTACTATATTGGCAAGTGAATAATCTACCTCTCTAGTTTGGACATCAAGTTATCTTGTGTCACCTTATTAGCTTCCTCTAGTCTCCTTCATGCTTGATTATCTATCTACCACTATGGCATTCAAAGCTTGTGCTATCATATCTCGGCCAAATCTAGATCATCATGATATCCTCCATGCCACTAAAGAGTTTCAAGATCTATATGCACAATACAAAGAACTAGAAGAGACAAATGATCTTTCTTACCTTCATCTCTCTAAGTGCATGAAAAAAATTAAGTCTAAACTTGAGAAAAAGTTAGAGAAGATTGCATCATTACATGAATCCTCCTTAAGGTATTTACATGCATGTGAATCACCTTCTTTGAGGTCATCCTCTTCTTCTAGGTCTACATGCTCTACTTCAAGACATCAAATGTCTTCATCTTCTAGATCTAAAGACCTCTTTAGAGAACAAGCAAGTGATACCTCTTTTGAGCCTATGCTAAAATTTCATGATGGACCTATCTTTGACCAAGATAATGATGAATAAATGGATACATACCATTCACTTGAGAAACAAAAAAAGGATTCTAGACATACTTCTAATAGAACTTTTTCTCCCTTGGAAGATTCTTATGATGACACTTTGCAAAAAATTCTTGGCAATAAGATCATCATGTTACCTAAGTCTAGCTCATATGGAAATCCATTCTTGGATATCTATTGTGATTATCATCAACATAATGAGCATAGTACTTTAGATTGCATTGAGCTAAAACATTAAATCCAAGGTCTTATTGATAATGGAATTATTGGAACCTCTAGTGACTCATGTGCTGAGGATACTTCTCTTGAGCAAGATCATATTAATGAACCTATGTCTAGTGATGGTTTCCTTGATACCTCCACTTCTTCCAACACTCATGCATCTCCCAATACTTCAAAGCTTTCCAACATGCCTCCATCAAATAAAGAACCTAATGCTTTCCACATTGACTACGTGTATCCTCAAGGACTACCTCTAAAAGAAACTAAAGCTAACCTTCACTTGGTTGCAAACCTTTTCCATGCTACTAATCCTAAACATCCTCAACCTTCATGCGCTAATATGCCTAATCCAATCACTACTCCATTCACCCTTGTCCTTAGAAGTGGCTCCATGTCAAGAGGACTCTCAAAAAGAAAAAGCTATAAATGTCAAGAAAGATCAAGATCAAGTACCCTTTCATCTTCAAAATTTCACCCCTCCATATCCTATGTCTTTTCCATCCCCCAAGTATGATGAAGATACCACTTCCATTATCTCCCTTGAGCTTACTGAAAATTATGAGAAAAGTTCTCTTCATATTCTACAAAAAGCTACTTGTCAAGATCAAAGCATCCTCTCATGTTCTACTTCTCCACACCCACTTCAAAATTGTGCTCAAGCTTCAAGTGCTTCTATTAAAAATTTTGTTCCTATCAAAGGTACTTATGAGTCTATTGATGGCTTCAACCATGTTTCTCATTCAAAAGATGTTGATATCTCTTCCCACTATCCCTTTGCATCTTCTAAATCAATCCTTGGTCCTTATCCATCTAAGCTAAAGCATTCAAACCTTCCATCCATATTGGGGCCTTATGTTCCTCCATCTCCTACATTCACTCATAGCTCATTCCCTAGCTCTCCTATATTACCTCAAGATCAACAAAGACACTCATCCTTGATGAATTTTCACCCATCTATACATCTAAACCAGTCATATCATCCTTATTCATCCACAAATCCCAAGTCCTTTGGAAGTGAGAATAAACATAAGAATCCATTGAAAAAGAAAGATCACTATCTCCCATCTAATCGACATGTGAATGCTAAGAAGGAGAATGCACAAAAGAGACCGCAGAGGTCCACTACTGAAAGAGCTAAACCAAAGAAAATATGGGTTCCTAAATCCATTATTATACAAAGGCACTCTCAAGCACCTAAAGAATGAGGAAAATCTAAAGCTATGTGGATTCCCAAGTCTCTTTTAAAAGACTTGAATACTGAAAATATTTCAAAGTTGACATTCAAGCTTCCAAAGGCTTCCATTCCATCTTCTTCCAAAAATCTTCCTAAAATTATTCCAAAGCCTTCCACTCCACTTTTTTCCAAATCTCTTCTACCACCTCATACATCTAAACCTCAAGCTACTTCATCCATGATTCCTCCATCATTCCAATACCCTTCAAGGTGTGTGTCAATGTTGATCTTGTACAATATTTCAACTACCCTCATGAAATCCTCTAAAGCTTACACTAACTTTCTATACATGAACTATTATCCTCCATATACTCTTCCTACTACCATTTCTCTTTCATCACCCTATCAACATCTTTGAGCATACCTTTCTATGGTCTTGGCTTATCATGACTTATCTTTTCTATAGGAGCATTATCTACATTCAAACAGCTTCAGCTCTTTCTAAAAATTCAAAAAAAAGAAGAAGAAAAAATAGAAAAAATGAAAAAAATGAAAATGTGCCTTAGTGAAAACCACATCTTGTGGCACCTTGGTAGCAAAAGCAAAGAGAAATAAATTTATCCTATGGTGAAAACTACTTCTTTTGGCACCTTAGATAAGTACCATGATGAAAACCTGGCAAATAGGCATCATGCATAATTCTTCCATCATCCATCTATCCCTTCTTCTCTCTTTGATCTTGACAATGTTGAGCTATCTTTGCATATTGGCTATCTTATCCACAAGATTTTCTATTGTGCTCTCCCATTCACTCATAGCCTCTATCTTGAGCTTTATTCTTATTTCTCTATCCCATTGCTATCCTATCTAGTTGACCCCTTGGTCTTGATCATAAAAAATGAAACATGGTTCTCATAGGTCTTTTGACATGGCTACTCTTTTGGACGACATGCTTTCATGCTATCTTACTCATTAGCTTCCATCACTTATCTTATATGCTATCGCACTTGTTGGCTTCACCACTTATCCTACATGCTATATTTCTCATTACTTCCATTGCTTATCCAAAATATGCTTCATATGACTATTTCACCTCTTTCCCTAGCTTGGTTACTCTTGAGGATCACTTTCACTTGCTTCACATTTCTTTCTTATGCATTATTTCTTATCCACTAGCTCGTTGCTCCATGATATCCTATAGCTTGCTAGACATTGGGATAAAATGATGTGATCTTGCTCAAGAACTAGTAATCTCTGAAACCTTCTAAAAAATCCTAAAAATCAAAAAATAACTTGAAAAAATGATCATCTTAGTGAAAACTTAGCAATAGGCACTTTGATGTATCACCAAAAAAATTCAAAAATTGAAAAATACAAAAAAATTGAAAAAAGTCTTGAAAAAAATCTGTCAAGTGGTGAAAACCTGGAAACAGGCGCTACTTGAAACCCTCGCACCTATGTCTGTCAATCTCAATCATCCACTTTGCTACACATTTCCTAGCTTGGAATTGTTTCTTGTCCTCATCTCAGGGGCATAACTACTTAGCCTTTTTGAGGTATTCTTGTGCATTAGGGTCTCTTTGACAACTCACAAAATAGTGTTTCTCAACACTACCCCCACCCACTTTGACATCAAGTGTTTTTCAACACTTTAAAGATAGTTTACCTATGGTCTCCGATGTCGCGATATTTCTCACTATCAGAATCAAGTCTAGAAGAAATGGCCAAGTGACTTACACACATGGAATTTAACACTTAAATGACTGAGCTATGCTGATCTTTATCTACTTTGTGTGCTGTCTATGATGATTTCTTTGCCATGTGTTCCCTCCCTAATAGTCTTTCGAGGATGTCATTGACTAGAAGACTGGGGGCATAGGACATTTTTTTTTGATTTTTGCTTGTGGGTATACTTTTGTTTGTCTATAGTGTTGTAAGCATTTATGCTAGTCCTATTCAACACATTGACTTACAAATGTATCATCCTTGACTGTTTTGCAAGACCGCACTCAGAGTTTATCCTGGCGCTTATACCTTGATATAGGTGTAATCTTACTAAATTAAACTTAAGGAATCTAATCACGTAGTTATCTTGACTTACATGTCAATAATGCTTAGATTCAATTTCCACATACCTATCTAATATCGATCATATTCATATCCTCATAGTTATACTAGTGATGGTTGTATGATCTCATGATGTCCCTAATAAATGCTCAATGATGAAATTAAGAGTCTAAATGTTATAAACTTCTTGCTGGTAAACCATTTTGCATATTAGCTTGCATTTTAGGTTCATTTTCTAGCTTAGTCTTGCATTCTTGCATATGGGGAGAGCTCTCTCTTCATCTTTTTGTAGACATATCAGCTAACTCCTTTCATATATTTCTTTACTTTCTTCTTGTTCATGTCTTTTCACCTTCTTAATCTTTCACTTCATCTCTTTTCTATCTTATCATCA
This sequence comes from Cupressus sempervirens, assembly GCA_028749045.1. NCBI lineage: Eukaryota > Viridiplantae > Streptophyta > Pinopsida > Cupressales > Cupressaceae > Cupressus > Cupressus sempervirens. The sequence goes on from CM053788.1 coordinate 316,832,962, forward strand.
CAATATATAAAGTTTTGACCTCTTAAATAATTTCAACGTCCTAGATTCATTTTTGGGATCAAAATCCAAATTTGAGTTCATTTTGATGGTCAAAATTGTCTTTTAAATTTTACCTTCTTCTGAGAAGTTAGCTGACCGTTTGAGGTCTAATCTTTGAATCATTGCTGGGGCATCTTCATTTCTTCATGTCTTCATCATTTCCATACTTCATATCTACTTCTATTCACCTTTTCACATCTAAATCCTCTTTCTACTCAATTTGACCTAATTTTTATGATTTTTTTTCATGGTCAACTTTGGTCAAACTGGGGCATTTTATCAATTTCTTATAGTCATTCTTGGGTTCTAATAATTTATCTATCATATCATACATTGCTATATCTCAATTTTCTCATGTCTAGCTACTTTCTGCTTCCTCTTACCTCATTTCGATTTCGATCCCGAGGGGGCAGAAATACTCTATTGTTGATTGTTACAGCTATCTATTTCTTAGGAGCATTTGTTTGACCTTATCACTTGCTCTCGATCTATTCACTTTTCTAGATGTTAGAATTCTTTTCGGATCCTAACATCATCTTCCTAATGTTCAGTACTACCACTATAAGGCTGTGCATTCAGGACTTGCTATCTATTTTTGTATTTCATTCTTTGGAATCAAATATCTATATCTATCATCGCCTACTTGGCTTCGATTTTCTTTGACATAATGTGTTCCTAGATCGATCATCCATTAGTCAAAGAGGGGCAAATGTAATCACCTAAAAATGGTCATCTAGACTATTAGCCCCCTTCTCAGCATTTTGGCTAAATTAATTTAATCATTTACCTAGACCAAATTGCTAATAATCAATTTATTTGATTATAACCTATAGTTTGACTATACTATCCTAAGTTCATTATTTGATTAAAAGAACGTGTCCCCTTTTAATTAAATAAAAGACCCCATTCTTCTAACCCACTTAAAGTGCACACATAAAGTCCTTTTTCTATTTTGCAATTAAAAGAAAAGGCTTTGTGACTTTTGTCTTATATGACAAGTCAAATTATATTCTATTGGTTGACTTGTGTGTACACATGGATCACTAATCTTTTCAAATTCCACCGTTGATCATCCACCATCTTCATCTTGATCTCTATCATCCGTATGACTTTAAAAGGGAGAGAGCTTTCCCCCTCAAAGGATCCATCCATCTTTTGAATATTGTTATGCTGCAGGTTTTCTAACAGGTTTCTTGGGAGCTTTGTGGAGAACTTCTCATTTCTTGTCTCATTCTCTCATTACCATTGCACACTAGTTTAGATTCATAATTACATGCTAGTTTAGTTATTTTTTTGTAATTATCTATCTCACATAGTTTAAATAACAAGTATTGTAACACTCTCATACAGGCTTAGCATAGCTGCATTTTGCATTATCATCTTAGCTTAGTTTCCATACTTGCATTGCATTCTTTGAGGAACTCATTGTAGACACTTGCATTCTTGCTCTTGTCTCAAAGAACCTCCCATTGCATGGTTTACTAGCAAGAAGCACATTTCTAAGGCTTGGCTAAGAGCCTTCATGTTTGAATACTAGCTTCTTGCACTTCGTGGATAGGGAGCTCTAAGCTGGCATCCAAGCATTCCAAACTCATGGAATCATTTGGATATAATGGTTTAGAGTGTGACACAAATCAAGTGTACAACTAGCAAGGATTGTGTCTAAGGCTTAGTCGAGAGCCCCTTACATGCTTAAAACACACTTCTTGCACTCCATGGATAGTGACCACTAAGCTGACATCCAAGCATTTTGATCTCATGAAATCACTTGGATAGAAGGGTTTAGAGTGTGATACCTTTTGAGTGTACACTATTGTCATTGATGTCAAACATTATTGGTGAGATAGTTTCTATCTGAGTAGAGTGCCATATAAAGAAGATTAATAAAGAGGGCTTGAGAAGAAGAGATAATAAGAGGACTTAGTTAAAAGATTGAGTTATGTGGAATTATAATGGGCACTTGATCAGTTGGACTTTGACAATATAATTTGTTGTTTAATAAAAATAGTGAGTGGAGAATATAGTTGAGTTAAATCCTAGAAGATATGATGAATGAAAAATAAATGCTTATTGTTAATTGAGCTTTAAAGAAAAATATTAAGGAACTTATAGTTGAAGTTGAGCTATGCTAGTGTTAACCAAGTGAATAGTAGAAGTAAAGAAAATTTAGTATCGATTAAGTCCCAGTGTAAGATAGAGTATAAAAAAATCTAGACTGAGTACTAGTAAAAAGACCAAGTGAAGACAATCTTGGCCGAGCAAGACAATTTAGTCATGAGAGAGTTATCAAGTGATGATCGAGCCAACTAACATAGTGCTAGTTGAGTGATAGAAATTTATAGTTTGTGAAGGAATTTAGATTCATGTCTAACAAAGTTCAATTCTTGAAATATCTAAAGTGTGTTGAAGACAAGAATTGATGATTATGATTATAAAATAACCACAATCCATTTGTCATAAGGAAAATTTCTTTTGGATTTGATTGTGTGTTTGTGTGTGTGTGTGTGTTTTAGCATCAATATTTTTGGATCACACTCTATGATCAATCATGAGGATGAGAGAATGTAAGAATATCTCATTCTTACATTCTCTCATCTTGATGATGGATCATAGAGTGTGATCCAAAATGTTCATGCTAAAAAACATAAACACAATTGAATCTAGAAGAAAAATTTCTTTAAAATTGATGAGCTAGAATATTTAGTGCAAGAGAAACCATGTTTGAGCATTCCTTGGCATGGATTCAAAGAGAAATTTTGAGAAGTTTCTAGAAGAGAAAGGGGGAAACAAAATGATGGAAGGACTCAATGAATCTGACCTGACCCTGAGATCAACAGTGGTGCTTAAGAAACAAAATATTAAAGTTATATTTATTGAAGGAGGCATAAGGATTACCCTAGAGAGGGGAGGATACCTAAAAGAGTTGGAGCAGTTGTTGATTTTATTGATTGACAATTTTGAGTAGAAGGTTGAAAAGTGAGGTCTTTAGGTGAAGAGTAATTTTTTAAAGGGTTGCCAAGCAAATCAATTATAAAGATGACAATGGAGGTCAGTCAATGAATCCACCATGGGACCAAATTGTGATCTCTATTTGAAAAGTGAGTTGTATGTATTTAGATCAACCTACTATTACTTACTAACCATTGTATCAGTTGAAATCTTTTAATCAAGTTTTTCCTAATTGTCATTTGTAAATTATTTAATCAAGGTGACATTCTAAAGGAATATTCTTAAGTCCTCTAGCAAGGAAACTCCTAATAGGGTAATTAAATCCTTTAATAGGGTCACACCTAACAATGTTTATTATAAGCTTTAATAGGCTTGGCTCCTAATAGATCTCACTTCACAAGAGTGAAAAATTGGTTACATGTTGTTGGTGATTTTTTCCCAAATTGGGTTTCTACATTAAATCTTTGTGTCTTACTTGTGTGGATGTTATTTGATATGTTTATTATTTAATGTTTTACATTCTGCAAGTTAAATTGTTATTAGAACAATGGACTACAAGTTTGTTATACAACCCAAGTGGATTGATCTAAGTTGTTTGATGAGTTGAAAATTTTAATTGGTACATCTAGATAGGAGGATAACTAATTCACCCCTCTTAGTTATTCTAAATCATTCTAACAATTGGTGTTGAAATTCTTTAGAATAACTAAGAGGGGGGTGAATTAGTTATCTAAGGTCTAGATGTATAATTAGAACTTTTCACAGCTTAGTGCACCCATATCCATAAATAATTTTCATCATGCATGCATCCATCAAATTATGCAATCACTTAAACTTGTGGGTTTTTGTCAAATCAAATTTGTAGAAATGTAAAAATGAAACTTAATAGATTCAATAACACATTTGACACAATAATTTAACATGGAAATCCAATTTGAGAAAAACCACTAGGTACATGCTACTTATTCTCTCTCTTCTGAAGTGATGCCCTATGAAAGGCCAACTTTGTTAAAGGTTACAATGTGCATTGTTTAATGTGACCTAGTTAAAGGATTTCAATCACCCTATTAGGAGTGAGCCTTATTAGAGGACTTTAGATCATTCACTTGGAATGCCACCTAGTTAAAGGATTTACAAATGACTATTAGGTCAACCTTAATCCAAAGGATTTATCCTAGAATAATATAATTATTAGAAAGTAACAGTAAGGCTTGATCTGATAACACCTTACAATACATTTATAGATTACAAATCTTTCTTTTAGTCCTCCATTCTACTTAGCTTTCACACACTTTAGCTCTGATATATTTTTCACCCTTTAAGCATCTATACCCTAAGCCTTCTTGCTTTGCTTTCCAATGCAGTCTCTTCACTTAGGTCATTGAATGGAGCAATACCCTGGACTCCTTGTCTCCCTTAGATTCTCGCACATGAAAAACTTTGCTTCTGACCAACCATCTTTATAAATAGAAAATTATGATATTTTTTCATTCATCCTCTATCGTCCATTTTAGGGTTAGGTCAGATTAGGTAGGATTCAATGAATCTACTCACTATTTCATTTCATCACTTTCTAGAAATTTCTCCTTCAATCCTCTTTGAATTCACCTCAAAATGGTTTACCATGAATTCTATGCCACCAGTTCATCAACCTTATCTTCCACATGGTTCACACAATCCAAGAAATCAAAATTTTTAGCTTAGATTCATAAAATTCTTGATTTTCCTAATAATGCTTACACTCAACATTAACTAGCTTCTAATGCTCAACACAATGCATTGCTCAACATCCTCTATCAAATCACTTGGCATGAACTAAAGTTTACTGGTGTTCGGCATCAACTAAACTTTACTTGACTTACACTATTTCACTTAGCTTATACTAAAATTGATTTTTATCAACTCTAACTAATTTTCTACTTGGTTTACACTAGCTTTGCTTGGCACCTACTGTGCAAATTTTTAATCTCTGCAGACAAACTTAATTTAACTTATTTTTGTGAACTTAAGTAGTGTACCATCCTTTGCAACCTTAAGTAGATTATCAATGCACTATAACATCACTGTCTTAACTAATCCTTGTACTCATTTTCCGTATCATAACTCAACTTTTCCTCTAGGTGCTATTGTTACCTCATTTGATCAAATCCCCTTTATCAATCAAATAAATGATAGTAATCAAATCATATAAGTAATTGTCTTACAACAAGTAATAGGTTTGACATCAATGAAAAAAAAATGATTGAGACATATTTATCATACTTGTATCAATCTATTTTCAACAATCTCCCTTTTTGGCATTGATGAAAAACCAAATTGACAAATCTTAATCAATACAACCAAAAAAATTACCAAAAAGAAAATAATTTGTCATATTGAAATCTCTCCCTCTATCAACAACTTCCATCTTTTGAATAGATTACAAAATTTTGTTTTGATCAATAGACAATCAATCAAATCATCCTTATGACTCCCTCTTGCTAGGTAGATGAAATCAATAGGTACATTTGTACACTTTCTCCCTCTGAGTAGATATTTCATGTGTTTTCTTATCAATCTCTCTCTTTATGTCTTTTTCTCTTAATGATTTCCTAAACTTAGTACACTTTCTCCCTCTTTGAGAACAATTCCAAAGACGCGTCATCTTCATATGTAGATATGAATATTTTTTATTTCTCCCTTGGTCACCTAGCTTGTGACTGATTTGTAGTTCCATCTCTTAGATTACTTTAGGCAACTTCTAAAGTAAGATCCACTGCATCAATGTGTAACATATGTCAATCAACTTGTTTGATGCAAGAAAATCCTCATGCTTCTTAGATAGCCTTTGATAGGGGTATCACCCCTAATTTACCACTTAAATACTCATGAACATCCTTAGGTAATTCTTTTGTGAAGATATTAAATATTTTTTCTTTTGTGTTAACATATTCCATCTTCACCTCTTTATCTTGAACTAATTCTCTCAAGTAACGATAGTTGATTGCAATGTGCTTAGTCTTTGTATGCATCACAAGATTCTTTGATATATTTATAACACTTGTATTATCACAATAAAGTATCACAAGTTTAGCAATTTCTTCCTTCATACCTTTAAGTAGTTATTTTATCCATAAAATGTTTGTACAATTTACTATAGCAACAACATATTTAGCTTCAATAGTAGATTGAGAAATGCTTTTTTGTTTCTTGCTAGTCTATGCAACTACCCTTTTGCCTAATAAAAATGCTAATCCACTGGTGCTATTTCTATCATCAATATTTCTAGCCCAATCAGCATTAGTGTAGGCTCTCAACTCAAATTTTTCATTCTTTTTGTAGTATGGACCATAGCCCTCTATTCTTTTTAGATATCTCATTATTTTTTAACAACCATCAAATGATTCTCCCTAGGATTAGTAGAGGATCTTGTAACTATCCCTACAAATAGTGCAATATAATGTCTTCTATGTACTACATATTGTAATTTTCCAATCATAGACCTATATAATGTTTGATTCACCTCAATTGAATCATCATTCTTTGACAATTTATTTCTTGTCACCATAGGTGTACATATTGGCTTGGAATCTTCCAATCCAAAAGTTTTTAATATCTCCTTAACATACTTTGACTGAGTGATACACATACACACACACACACACACACACACACCATATTTCATTTTATGTGCATGTAAATCCACAAAGAACTTGATCTTTCCAAACATAAACATCTCAAATTGTTTCTTCATTTCATTTGCATAAAGTATCTTGACCTCCAAATATGATATCATCAACAAAAATTTCAAATAACAAAATACCTTTTCCTTTCTATATCTTCAAGTATAGATTGTTGTTATTGTTTTTCCTCTCACATCCAATCTTAATAAGATAAGTATGAAGCCTTTCATACGATGCTCTTAGTGATTGCTTCAAACCATATAAAGCTTTGTGTAATCTACATACCATGTTTTTGTTGTCAACATCAAAAGAATCCTTTTGGTTGTTCTATATAAATTTCTTCCTCTAATATATCATTCAAAAATTCATATTTGACATCCATTTGATAAACTTTGAAACCTTTGTATGTAGAGTAAGTAAGTAGAGTTCTTACTCCTTCCAGTCTTGCAACAAGGGAAAATGTTTCTCCATAGTCAATCCCTTCTTCTTGTGCATATCCTTTACAAACTAATCTTTCCTTGTTCCTTGTGACTTCACCATTTTATTCTAACTTTTTTCTATGTACACACTTAGGACCAATCAAATTTTTTTCTTCTAGTCTAGGAACTAGACTCCATGTTTTATTTTTCTCAATTTGCTCAATCTTTTCTTCCACAACTTTACTCAAGTCCAAATCTTCTATGACATCTTTCACTATTTTGGGTTCTTGCATGCTCAAAAAACATGTATCATTTTTCAACTTGTTCTTTGTCATTGGTCTAGCATCTTTATGTCTAATAATTTGTGCAACAAGGTGATGTCTCTTGATATACTTAGAAAATCTTGGTTGAGCTCTGGTTTCTTCATTTGGTCTCTCAACTTTTGAATCACTCTGTACCTCTCATTTAGGTAATTTTTCATATATTTAATGTACACTAATCTCATAATCATAATGTTCCTCAACTTCATTTTGTAACTTGGCACCTAAGTGTAGCCTGGTTCTTGAATGCAACTCAACATTCATAGTATGTGACTCGATAGTTACTGAAACTTGCTGTTAGTTTGGAACTTGATTTACAATGTCTCCATTAGTAGACATACCTTCATAAAAGTATACAAATGATTTGTATTCTTTTGGTTCCTTCATAGGTTCAACCTTATATACTTTTGTATATTCGTCAAATTTCACATTTTTACTTTTCACAACTTTGTTAGTGTTAGTATTTAAACACTTATAAGCTTTACTTTTTGTGGAATAACCAAGGAATATACCTTATTCACTTTTTCATCAAGTTTACCATTCCTAAAATTTTTGAGAATATAACACTTGCTTCTAAATACCTCAAAATAGTTTACATTGGGTGAGAATCCATACCATATACTAAAAAGGTGTTGAATGAGTATCTTTCATAACTTGGACATGGCTCAAGGTATAAACAACTATACTTACAACTTCTCTCCAATATTCAAAGTAACATTTTTCTCCATCATGAGTTTCCTAGCATACTCCATTGCAAATCTATTCCTCCTTTCAATAATTACATTTTGTGGAGGGGTCTTAAGAGCATATGTTTATCTTTTGATTCCTCTATTATTACAAAACATCTCAAACTCATTTGATGTAAATTCTCCTCCTCTATTAGATCTCAAATATTTTATACTTTTACCTATTTCCTTCTCAACTCTTGCTATGTACCACTTGAACATTTGGAAAGCATCAAATTTCTATTTCAAAAACATAACAGTCTTTGTTTTAGAATAATCATCAACAAGTAGGATAATGTACTTATCTCTTTTGTAGCTTTGCACTTTAATTGTTCCATACAAATTAGTATGAACAATCTCTAGTATTCCTTTAGAGGTATGAGTCTTACTCCTAAAACTTGGCTTTGTCATTTTTCCTAACTAATATTGATTGCAAATTATGTTGTCAGGATTCTTCAACTTAGGCAAACCTCTGACTCTTCTCATGTTACTAATACTAACCAAGTTATCAAAATTAACATGACATAACCTCTTGTTCCATAGCCACACATCATTAGATTCTACAATTAAACAAGAAACATCCTCTATATCAAGGTAGAATAGATTACCTCTAGTTTGATCACTTTTTCTAATTAGTTTTCCATTAGTATCATATATCTTAGCAATATTGTTTTCAAACACAACCTTACAACCTAAATTGTTCAGTTGTGACAGAGTCAATAGATTATAGTTAAGTCCTTCAACACAATAAGCATTGTAACATAAAATCTTTTTTGTGAGTTTGATAGAACCTTTTCCTTTTATCAGAAAGGGTGCATCATTACCAAACCCTACACTATTTCCATCATAATAATTCAAGGTAATGAACTTACTTTTATCTCTAGTCATGTGATGTGAACACCCACTGTTAATGGTCCATCTATCATTCTTGTTCACTCAAGACACTAGTGTAGTTGCATCATCCTCATTAGATTAATTCTTGATGATTGTTAGATCCATCTTTGGTTTCCTCTTCAACAATGTGGTAAGACTTCTTGCATTTTTGTTTGTAGTCTTTGTTGTCTTCATCTTTTCTACTTTTGTACATGTCACCACCTCTGTAGTTCTTCTTCTCTAGACATCTAGTAATAATATGACCAACCTAATTGCAATTGAAACACATGATAGGTAACTTACCTTTACCTCTATGAAATCTCCTTTCTAGTAGTGCTTCAAGTTGGTCTACATCTTCCTCATCTATATCACTATCACTGGATATATATTTTGTCTTTTTCTTCTTCTTCTTCTTCTTCTCATCAAGTTCCTTTAATGATAACTTAACATTGAAAGCATATACAAAATTTTTAGGCTTATAATTGTCAAATTAGATAGCTCAAAAGAAATGGCCTTCCTACTAGACCTTCAAGAGTTAGATCATTCCTTGGTATACATCTTAGTTCTTGTATTGCAGAAACTCTAATAACATAAATAGGCAACAGTGTTCTCAAATTTTTTTTTAGTATAGTATCATCATCTATTTTACCAGTAGCTCCTCTTATTGCATTAACATCTTTTTATCCTAGAGCAATATTGAGCAATATTTTGACCTTCTTGCATTCTCATATCATCAAACTTACCTTTGAGATTTTCAAATTTTTCTCTTAGAACATTCTTATCACCTCCATAGATAGTGTGTAGAGCATCCCACATTTTTTTCCCTCTATCACACCCTTTTATATCATCAAACTTGACATAGCTTAGGGTAGAGGCAATCTCCAATATTGCCTAGTTGTGCTCTTTCTTCTTTTCAAGAGCTTCAGTAGTTAGGGCTCCAATAGGATCAACATGCTCAACAATAATGGTATATTGTGCATGATCTCCAAGACCTCCTAGGTGTAGCTTCATTAGACTTTTTCATGCTAGGAATTTATCTCTATTATTATTTGGTACCTCTCTTTTTGACATCTTGATCTTTTTGCTTCTAGCATCTTCAAATTAGTCCTCTTAAGGAAATGGCTTTGATACTAATTGTTGGAATTCTTCAAAATAACTAAGAGGGGGGTGAATCAGTTATTCAAGATCCAAATTTATAATTAAAATTTTTCACATCTTAGTGAACCCATATCCATAAATCATTTTCATCATGCATGCATCCATCAAATTATGCAATCACTTAAACTTGTATGTTATTGTTAAATGACTTTGTAGAAATATAAACATGAAACATAATAGATTCAATAACACATTTGACACAATTATTTAATGTGGAAACCCAGTTTTTGAAAAAACACCAATAACATGCTACTCATTCTCACTCTTTTGAAGTGATGTTCTATGAAAGGCCAACCCTATTAAAGGTTACAATACACACTATTAAATATGACCTGGTTAAAGGATTTCAATCACCCTATTAGGAGTGAGCCTTGTTAGAAGACTTTAGATCTTTCACTTAGAATGTCACTCAGTTAAAAGGATTTACAAATGACTCTTAGTTCAACCTTAATCTAAAGGATTTACCCTAGACTGATAAAATGATTAGAAAGTAATAGGAAGACTTGATCTAATAGCAACTTACAACACACTTCTAGATTACAGATCTATGTTTTACTCCTCCATTTTGCTTGGCTTTCACACACTTAAGCTCTAATAGCTTGTTCACCCTTCAAGCATCCATACCCTTATGCCTTCTTTCTTTGCTTGCCAATGAGTCTCTTCACTTAGGTCACTGAATGAAGCAATACCCTAGACTCCTTATCTTCCTTAAGTTCTTACACATGACAACCTTTTCTTATGACCAGCCATCTCTATAAATAGAAAATTAAGATCTTTTTCCATTCATCTCCATCATCCATTTTAGGGTTAGGTTAGATTATCTAGGACTTAATAAATTGAGCCACTATTTCATTTCATCCCTTTCTAGAAACTTCTCCTTCAATCCTCTTTGAATTTACCAAAAAATGGTTTACCATGAATTTTGTACCACAACTCATCAACCTTACTTCCACATAGTTCACACAATCCAAGAAATCAAACTTGTTAGCTCAAATTCATCAAATTCTTGATCTTCCTCATGGTTCTTACACTCAACATTAACTAGTTTTTGATTCTTGGCACATACTGTATTTCTTGACATCCTCTATCAAATCACTTGACATGAATTAAAGTATACTGGTGCTATACATCAACTAAAGTTTACTTAGCTTACATTGTTTCACTTGGCTTACACTAACATTGACTTTTCTTGGCTCCAATTAATTTTTTACTCAGCTTACACTAAGTTTTCTTATCACCTAGTATGCAAATTGTCAATTTTGGTAGACAAACTTTGTTTAACTTGTTCTTTCAGACTTAATCAATGTTATCCTCCTTTGTAACCTTAAGTATATTATCAATGCATTGTAATATCACTATCTTAACTGATCCTTGTACTCCTTTTCCATATCATAAGTCAAACTTTCCTCTAGGTGCTATTGTAACCTCATTTGATCAAATCCTCTTCATCAATTGGATAAATGATAGAATTCAAATCATTTAAGTAATTGTCTTACCAACAAGTAGTAGGTTTGACATCAGTGACAAAACAATGGTTGAAACATATTTATCATACTTGTATCAATCAATTTTCAATCATTAGTATCAAAGATATTGGTTCTTATAGAGAAAAGTTTGAATGGACTTAAAGCTAAAAATTAAGATGTTTAGGAAGGAGATATCCAAGTTAAAGAAGGAGAACTTCCCTGCATGGAAAAGTTTGATGAAGCTTCACATTGTTGGAATTGGAGATTCAACAATATTCTTCTTGGAAAATGAATATGCAACTATACTCACACTTTTGACAACCTAATAAATCAAGGAAAAACAAGAACACAATGATGCAATGTTGGAGATTGCATCTACCCTAAGCTATTCATAGTTTGATGACATGATGGACTATGATTCCACAAAGAAGATGTGAAAAAATTTGGCGACGATCCATGGAGGAGATAAGAATGTACTAGGAGCCAAATTAGAAATATTAAGAGGAAATTTTGATGACATGAAGATGATAGTAGGTGAGAATATTGCTTAGTACATTGGAAGAATCAAAGAATTTGTGAATGCTATCAAAGGAGTTGATGGAAAGATTAGTGATGCGACTATGATCAGCAAGGTATTGAGAACTTTACTTCCTATTTATTCTATTAGAGTGTATGCAATAAAAGAACTAAGATGTAATCTTGATAATGATCTAACCTTGGATAGTCTGGTTGGTAGACTTATTGCTTTTGAATTGTCAAAATTTGAAAATTTTAATGTACCTACTATTGAATCCACTTTCAAGTCACAATTGCTTTTGCATAATTCTAATAAGAAGAAAGAAAAGTACGAGGTTAGTGAAAGTAAATCTCCTAATGATGATCTTGAGGATCTTGAAGTATTAATGGATAGGATACTTCCAAGAGGTAGAGGAAAATACAAAGATAAACTCCCTTTAATCAATTTTTCATGCAATAAAGTTGGTCATTTTGCTGCAAGATGTCTTGAAAGGGATGACAAGGATGAGGGGAAAGACATCAAGTTGAAATGAAGAAGAGATTGAAAGGACAAAAAATGATATAAAGACTACAAAGAATAAAGGTAAGAAGTCTTGTTACATTGCTGAAGAAGAGAATGATGATAATTTTGATAGTAATGATGAAGAAGTTGTTTATGTTTCTATGAAATATGATTCTGATGAAGATGATAAAATTGTACTTATTTCATATGTGAGTAAAGGTGATAGATGGATAATTTATAGTGCTTTATCACATCACATGACTAGTGATAAAAGTAAGTTTGAAACCTTAGAACATTATAAAGGTGGTAGTGTTAAGTTTTGTAATGATGTGTGATGTCTTGTGAAAGGTAAAGGATCAATAAAAATGACTAAAAAGACTAGATGTGAAAATTCTTATTAGGTTGAAGGTCTTAACTATAATTTTTTGAGTGTTGTGCATAGTTGAATAGTTTAGGATACAAATTTGAATTTCAACACAAGAAGGCTAAGATCTATAATGGTTTTGGTGAATTGATTGGAAGTAGAGACCAAACAAGAGGTAACTTGTTCTATCTAGACCTATTTGATGATATATTTTTGTTTATACAATGTGATGATATATGGTTATGGCATAAGAGGCCATGTCATGTGAATTTTTATAATTTATTAAGCATTAGTAAGACAAAGAAAGTAAGAGGGTTACCAAGATTGAAGAAACCTGATAATGTGATGTGTAAACAATGTTATAACTTGAGAAAAATGAAAAAGTCTAGTTTTAAGATAAAGACCTATACTTTTGATGTTATTGTGGACTTGGTTCACACTGACCTTTGTGGACCTATTGGTGTGAAAAACTACTATGCTGACAAATATTTTATTTTATTTGTTGACGACTACTCTAGAATGATGAATGTGATTTTTCTTAAAGAAAAATCTCATGCATTTCAAATGTTTAATTGGTAGTTGACTAGAGTTGAAAAATAAAATAGGTGAAATATAGAAGTGTCTAAGATTTGATAGAGGGGGTTAATTCATATGTGGATTATTCAAAGCATTATGTAATGATAGAGAAATCAAGAGATAGATGTATGCACCTAGGAACCTTGCACAAAATGGTATAGCTAAAAGAAGGAATTGATCAATCATGGACTATGCTAGGACATTGATGATGGATAAGAATGTTGCACAAAAATACTAGAGAGAAGATGCAAGTATAATGGTTTATACCTTGAATAGAGTACAAGTCAAGAAAGGTACAATTATATTATGTTTTGAATTATGGTATTGTTATGCACCTAATGTGAAGTATTTCAAAGTATTTGGAAGAAAATATTATATACTAAAATATAATAGGAATGGAAGACTTGATGCTAAAAGTGATGAGGGCATATTCTTAGGATATTACACTAAGAGAAAAGCATATAAGTGTTTTTAATTCTAACACTAACAAAGTTGTGGAAAGTGAAAATGTGAAAGTTATAGAATATGAAGATAATAATGAAGTTGAATGTAAGAAGGAACCTGAAGATTACAAAATTTTCACATACATTGATGAAGGTGAGCCCAACACATTACATGAACTTGAGAAGAAAGATGCCAAGAAACAAAAACCAGTACATGTTGAGTTACAACAATATTGTATCGAGCATCAAGAAATTGATGCCAAGTATTAGGAAGTGCATGTCAAGAGTCAAGAAGAGCATATTGAGAAACAATAAGGGATTTCCAAACAACTAGAAGAAAAAGCACAAATAAATGAAGTGTGACCTAAAGCTAATCCACAAGTTGAAGCTAAAGTAGAAGAAAACATAGAAGAGCATATATTACAAAATTATGTAAGAAGCCATCATGCACCTAATCAAATCATTGGAAACAAAGACTATCAAGTTATGTCAAGAAAAATACTAGTGAGTGATACATGTTTACTATGTGAATTTGAGCCAAAATTAGTGAAGGATGCCTTGGATAATGAACACTAGATCCAATTAATAAATGAAGAGATTGAGTAGATAGAGAAGAACTATGCATAGTCATTGATACCTAGACCAAAAGACAAGAATATTATTGGAACAAAGTGGGTATTTAGAAATAAGCTAAATGAGAAAGGTGAAGTAACAAGAAATAAAGAAAGACTAGTTTGTAAGTGACATGCACATGAAGAAGGTATTTACTATGGAGAGACATTTACCCCTAATGCAAGATTGGAAGGAGTAGGAATTTTGCTTTCATATTCTAGCTATAAAGGATTCAAAGTATACTAGATGGATGTCAAGTCTATCTTTTTGAATGGAATTCTGGAAGAAGAAGTTTGCATTAAACAACCTAAAGGATTTTTTTAACCAAACAAAAGTGATATGGTATGTAAGTTGCACAAAGCTTTGTATGGATTAAAACAAGCCCTTAGAGCATGGTATGAAAGATTGCATACATATTTGGTGAAGATTGGTTTTGAAAGGAGACATAATAATGGAAATCTATACTTGAAGATTGCATTTTAAAAAGGGATTCTATTGGCTGAAATATTTATTGATGATATGATATTTTGAGGAAATGATGCATTGTGTAAGTCATTTTCACATCAAATGAGGTAAGAGTTTGAGATGTCTATGTTTGGAGAGATAAAGAATTTTGTTGGATTGAAAGTGTATCAGATGGAGAAAGGTATGTACATTACATAATAAAAATATATCAAGGAGATACTAAATTTTTTTGGTATGGAAGACTCAAGCCTAGGTGGAACACCCATGGCTACTGGACATAAAGTTTCAAAGAATGATGGTTCTATTGATGTGAACCAAAACTTATATAGATCAATTATTGGAACGTTGAAATATGTTGTTCATAGTAGACCAACTATTCCACTAGCAGTTGGCATTATTGCAAGACTTTCTACAAATGCTAAGGGGAAACATGTGATGATTGTAAAAAGAAAGGAATAGAGGATTATGGATTGTATTACAAGAAGAATGACAAGTTTGAATTGAAAGTGTATACTGATGCATATTGGGTTGGAAATGTTGGTGATAGAAAGAATAGGATTGATGGAGATTTATTTGTAGGAAAGAGACTAGTTTCATGGACAAGTAAGAAGCAAAATTGCATCTCCTAGTCTAGAACAAATGATGATTATGTAGAAACAATAGTTAATTGTTCTAACATAGTATGCATCAAGCAATTATTGAAAGGAATGAAGGAAGAAATTACCAAACTTTTCATTAATTTCTTTGACAAAAAAGTACTATAAACATGCCTAAGAATCCTATAGTGCATACTAAGACTAAGCATATTGCTATCAAGAATCATTACTTGAGAGATTTGGTACAAGAAAAAGAAGTGAGATTGGAGTCTGTGAATAAAAAGGAGAAAATAACTGATATATTCACAAAAGGCTTAGCTAAAGATGCACATGAATATCTAAGAGGTAAATTAGGGGTGATTCTTCTAATTGAGGCTACTTAAGATGAGATGGGGCTCTGCATCAAATGTTTTGATTAGAATATCTTATAAGTTGATGCAAAAGGTCACACTTTGGGACCTTCCTAAAGTTGTTAGGTGAGAAGCACAAGATATTAAATAAGTCATAAGCAAGATGACATAAGTACCTAGTTTAGAGAACTTATCAAGAGATATCTACATGAGGAAGATGTATGAGATATAGTAGACTTGTGTCCCTAGGAAGAGTTACTAGTAGACCCTAGAAAACTTTTTTCTCAAATGGTGGTAATTTAATTAATTTTTTTCCATCTTAGAGAGAGGAAGTCAAGATATCCACGAACTAGAAAAATATTAGTACTTTAGAAAAGAGAAAATGTTTGGCTAGTGAAGTTGTAATAATTCTACTTTTTCAAAAGGTAATTTCAGAGATTTGTTAGATAGTGATTTATCTCTATTTTGCTAATGACTAAAAAAATAAGTTCTAAATGTTGGAAATGGAAAGGAGTAGCTGAGAGGGGAGGGGTGAATCATTTACTACAAAAATAAATCCAAATCCCTTTTAAGATGTCAACACAATATAAAACCAAATCCTATTGTAACTTGGTTAACACTGAATATTCTACTGTAACTCGATATTGAATGTATTACTATCACTCAGTTAGCATAGAGATAATTAGATCTTAAGATATTAATGTGATTAGACTTTATTAACTTAGTTGTAGAAACATAAAGGAAATAACATGAACACAAGAGACACCAAGATTTAATGTGGAAACCCAATTTAGGAAACCATCAATTGCAACTAGTTACTATTTTTCACTTTTTAGAAGTGAGCCTTGTTAGAAGCCAACTCCATTAGAGGTTACAAAAAACATTTTTAGGTGTGACCCTATTAAAGGATTTGATTCACCCTATTAGGAGTGATTTTGTTAGAGGTCTTCAGACACTTCAATCTAGAAATACCACATTGTCAGAGGATTTTCTAAATAGTTGTTAGGCTAACTCTGTTAGGAGATTCAATTCACTAATACAATTATTAGAGAGTAACAATGACTTGACCTAATTGTTGATGCAACTGACTTTATTGATTTAGATCTCAATTCTATCTTGATTACTTGATCCTCCTTGATTAGAATGTTCTTTTCAGCTCGGTCAACTTAGATACTCTGCCCTTGACAAATATCCTTCAAATTTGCTTCCTTAATCCATCTTCTTCAATTCCATGTTTAAATCCTCAACTTGAACTTTCATTTATATGATTCAACTTTTCATGTTGGCTTTAATACTCTTTTAATCAAAAAGTTATCATCCCTTAAGTTGACTTGTATTAACCAATAAATTTATCAAATTTAATATGTTGATAGTCAGCTAATACATAATTGAGTACTCGATCAATAGAGAGGACCCCTGAGGACCCCTTCATTAACCAACCCAAATTAGTCAATACTGACTTCATTCTAACTTTCCTTTGATAACTGACTGAGCTTGGTCAATACAAATTTTGCTTCATTAACTGACCGAGCTTGGTCAATATTGTCTTTGAACTTGGTTACAAATGATTGCTTGATATATATAGGAAATTTCCTTCGATGCCCAAGTGAGCTCGACTATCATTGACTTCTTAGTAAAGGCTTGACATTTTGTGTAACAACAAAGACAACATATAATTGAATAATTATTTTCAAGCCTAAAATCATGATTTTGGAGGACCATTTAGAAATGCCTTGTGAGATTTTGAAACTTTGAGATTTTGCAGATGGTTTCAAATATGATATGAAAAAAGGTGAAAATGACTTCTCAAAGTTTTAAAAGGCCATATTATTAATTTAATGATTTAAAGTACAAGCCAAATGCTCAAAGATGTGGCAAACTGGAAAATTTATGAGGTGGATATATGTGAAAAATGTTATAGATTATGAATGAGGAATAAAATGAATTAATTTTATTGATGAAAATGAGTCTTTCCATACTAAGCATAGGAGTGGAGATGAGATAGAAGATGGAAGTGAAAGTTTGAAGGCGTTCTTGGAAAATTGTAGAAAAAAGAATTAAGTTCAAATCTCTTCTTACCTTGGTCATAATTTACAAGAAAAAATACCCATAAATAAGGACACTAATGCTAAAAAATAAAAGGAAGAACATACTAAGAAATTAATACAAAAGATGTTCTTAGAAATACTTCCTAGTTCTTCTTCTGGTGGTTAAATGTCTATATTTGCTGATGAGGTCAAAGACTCCAAGGATGCTAATCTTTCATTGCATCATAGGTCTTTGTTTTGGTATTTTTATGCAAAAAGATAGAAAGGACCCTAAGAATAACCCATGGAGACTAAGCCTAGGTAAAGTTTTAGTCCCTAATGTGTTTATAGATGAAAAACTCATAAACATGATAGATAATCATTATTGGCCTTCTACAAGAACTGTGAGGAAAATAGAAGGTATGTCATTGCTAGTCATCAAAAACGATTACATTGAAGAGTGTTTTGGGATTAGTACTCAAGTCCTTAAAAAAATGATAGGAAATATTTTAAGAATGAATATTAGAAAATGATGAAATTTGGAAAATACAAGGAGATAACACATTTCATGTACAAGGCGCTATAATAACAAGATGATATATGTTCATCATATAGGTCATCATCCTATTGAATATTTTGTAAAAAAATTCAAATATAATTTTTATGCTTGGTTACAAATATTTGGAGAATATAAGAAACATAAAATTCCACTTGATTACATGTACATGTGTCTGAAGATTGAAAACCCTCACACCTATCTAGAATTCAACTTTTCCAGTAAAACTGACAAAACCCTTCACAATCAATTGGTTAGATGAAAGACTTCTAATTATTTAAAGAGTTACACTTTTCTTTTCTACCTAATTTTCTATCATAACATCAATTAGTTTAGGAAATCTATAAAGTTGGCTACAATTAATGAGGAAGAAAACAATCATTCCATCCAATTTTGGTATCTTCTTTGCAATATAGAATAAGAAAAGGATGGTGAATTCATAGTGTTTAGAGATGTATTCATGCAATGAATGGTAAGGATGGTTGGAGGTACTGTCACAAGGCTACCACAACACATGAAGGACACATTGAGACCCAAATGATGTTTAATTGATAAAGGATATGAATTTAAATTGAGTGATTGGATTTTCAATTAAAATTACACATCAATAAGTTTTTATGGGTATAGGCATCCACCTATATGGCTCCCTCTATTTTTTCTTGTGGGATTAGATTTCCTAGAATTTATATGTAAATTGTTATGGGTTTAGAAAGAAATATCTCAAGAAAGAAGGGAAAAAAAATATGGCTCATTTCATAATATTTGATGGTTATATAGTTGGGTATTATATGTTTCTGGAAGTTTAAGATTATATCATGAACAAATATTGGCTAGTCTATAACAAAGATTGAGATTACAATCCGAAAGGGCACTTTAAAACCATAAAAGCTAGGTATGCACATTGGCTAGACATGGAAGGTAATATTATTAGAAATAGTGATGATTTACAAGAGGAATAAAAAAGGTTGAAAAAAATGGAATATCTTGTCTAGAATGGAAGTTTAGAGATTAAGTAATGGTTTTCCTCAATTTCATCTTGAGGAAGACATTGAAACTCTTAGGATTGATAAATGTACCAAAGACTTTGAAAATTTATATTAGGAATATGTAGAGAAGGAGAAACGAAAAAGGTTGAAAAAGAACCTCCTCCACCTCCTCAAGCCAAAAAGAGAAAGTTAAGTATATCATGATGAAGCCCTAGCCCCTCTACCCCCCATGTCTTAAGAAGAAGAAGGTACTAGTACTCCTTTGGTTTCATTTAAAGATTCAAATGATGAAATATTGACAAAAGTTACATAAAATTTTTCTAAGGAGAAGCATGACTACTGTGATCAAACTATGGAAAGTGACAATCCAATTGATATAAAAGATGAGAGGGAGACTATTTATCTTAGGTTCATTGAACAAGAAAACTTTATGCAAACACAAGAATTTAAGGGCTTTTGGATAAGATATAAGATGAGTGACTTTGAGGAAAGAAAAAACAAAAGACTTGAAGGTATTGATGAATTTGAGCATGTTGCAATTTTTCAATAAATGATGGATGAACTATAGTTGGATGATATTTCATCCACTAGGGAAGAAGAAATGGAAATGATAAGGGAGAATGATACATTGATACTTCCTAGTTTAAAATTGGAGTTATTTTTATTAGATTAAGTTAGGAAGCAAGAAGACTCATCCTTTGTATAAGACTTTGAATCACTTGACAAAGTTGAAGAGACTAAATATCATCCAAAGAAAAAAACCATTTCTACTTGGGTTACATTTAAAGTAAATAATCCTAGAATTATTGATATATCAAAAGGAGAGGAAGGAATGGCCCTAGTGAAAATTGGAGACAACACATAACCAATGCTTGTTGCAACTCAGTTGACTCTAGAGTTTTATCATAAGGACTTTGTTTTTATGACCTTAGAAGAGATTATTTATTATAGAATAAATCTCATTTTAGCCAAATGTGATTAGGAATTTGAAGGGTTTAATAATATTTGCAATATATTGGAACTTTTTGCAAAAGGAAAAGATAAAATTTCAGTGATAGAAAGGAAACAAGTCCTCTCTAGATTTCAATTGAATAATTTTTTTGAAGTCACTAAAAGAGATCTAGATGTCCCTATATAAATAAAACCATAATTGAGTTTTTTAATGTTGTAACAAGGAATCTGAGTTACATAAATCAAGAGAAATGAAAGTTGAAAGAAAAATAAAAGCTAATCACTTATGCTGATCATTTGTATTTTCTTGCCATTCAAGATGAAGAGGATACAATCAAACAATTGGAGGATTGATGGTATAAGTTTGTAGTATTACCCCAAGTATTTATAGTATTACCCCAAGTATTTATAACAACATTCAAGGAGGAACAAAATTTCCAGTTGGACTCATCTCATAAGTTGTTAAAAAAAGTGATTATCATGAAGACAATTTTTAAAAAATTCACAATAGATGTTAAAATTGCTTGAGGGAAGAAATTTCTTGATCTATAGACATTTTCTCCAATAGTCTCAAGGTTTATATGGCCTACATATGCTCAAATTCCTAAGTAGATTGATGTTTACTTGAAAGTTCCTCAAGATGTACCAAAGGATGTAGCAACCATTGGGGATGAATGAATTGAAGAAATTTAAAATTATTTTTATGTATAAAGGTAATATTTTGTTATGCATTTAATTATTATTTAGTTATAATTATGAAGAGGTTTGAAACTATGTTGTACCTTTTCATTTTCATGATAAAAGGTAACAGGACATCTATTTAATAATTAAAAGTTTTAAAGATGTGATAGAATAATATATTTTTAAAATATAATACAATATGTTTGTTTACAAACAATACACTATGAAGTAATTTTAACTTTTATGCAATCACTTTCTTGGATATGGAATTAAACTACTCTGTTTTATTACAATATAGATGAATTTAATACAATGATTCTTTCTTTACATCTACTTTAGCATATAGTTTTCTAATTTATCATGTTCTTCATTGTCCCTTTTGATCTATGCTATTGTTCTGATGGATTAGAGTAATGCATAATCTTGACTATCAAGTATTTTTCTTATTGCACTATGGTATCTATCTAATTGGTCTCCTTTGGTTGGGATTAAATTTATTTAGACTAGGGATTGAATTTATATCTTCTCTATCCATTTGTTGATGTAATGCACACTATCTCTAAAGATTTGATGATAAGATTGTGGGGGGGTTGACTATATTATGCCCAATTGGTTTAAGGATTGGTATACAACTCTAGATCAGTAAAGTTCTATCCACGAGTATTGCATGAGTTTATTTTTTAATATTTTATTCACATTCAAAGAATTATCACATTTTATTTCTCCTAAAGAAAAACTTTCCAACTCAAGAGTATCAATTATCAAGTTTGCAAAAGCCAGCTTCAACCTAACCTATATGATTGAGATAAAGATACACATGTCTAGGTCCATAGAGTCTGAAGTGTGGAGATTAAATAGTCTTTGAAGTTTCCCAATATTGTGTTGAGATTCCTAGCATTAAGTAGACAAGGCTCATAGTGTAATCACCTAAAAATGGTCATCTAGACTACTAGCCCCCTTTTCAACATTTTGGCTAAATTAATTCAATCATTTACCTAGACCAAATTGCTAATAATCAATTTATTTGATTATAACCTATAGTTTGACTATGCTATCCTAAGTTCATTATTTGATTAAAAGAACATGTCCCCTTTTAATTAAATAAAAGACCCCATTCTTCTAACCCACTTAAAGTGCACACATAAAGTCCTTTTTCTATTTTACAATTAAAAGAAAAGGCTTGTGAGACTTTTTGTCTTATGTGACAAGTCAACTTATATTCTATTGGTTGATTTGTGTGTGCACATGAATCACTCCTCTTTTCAAATTCAACTGTTGATCATCCACCATCTTCATCTTGATCTCCACCGTCCGTACATCTTTAAAAGGGAGAGAGCTTTCCCCTCAAAGAATCCTTATTTTGAATATTGTTATGCTGTAGGTTTTCTAATAGGTTTCTTTGGAGCTTTGTGGAGAACTTCTATTTCTTGTCTACATTCTCTCATCCATGGCATCATGGCATTCTAGCTTAGCTTAGCTTTCATTTTTACATGTAGCTTAATCTCACATAGCTTAATAATGGTATTGTAACACTCTCATACATGTTTTAGCATAGCTCCACTTTGCATCTTATTCTAGCTTAATTTTCATTTGCATTGCATTCTTGAGGAACTCTTTGAGACATTTGCATTCTTGCATCTTATCTTTGGAACCTCCCATTGCATGGTTTACTAGCAAGAAGAGTATCTCTAAGGCTCATCTGAGAGCCTTCTTATTCTTGAAATATACTCTCTTGCACTCCGTGGATAGGGAGCTCTAAGCCAACATTTGAACATTCCAACTCATGGAATCGTTTGGATAGAATGGTTTAGAGTGTGACACAAATCAAGTGTACATTTTTGGCGCCCACCGTGGGGCTTGAATCAAGTTTCTAGCTCCATTTGCTTTTATTTTTCATCTTTGATTTTTATAGTAGAATATTGGATCTAATCAAATGCTTTTGTAGAATTATCACTTTGGTTTTAAGGCCAACCCATAAGTAAATTGGTTTGAAGGCCAAAAATTTAGTTGATTTAAAGATTTGATCATATCTTTTAAACCGCTTCAAGTTTGGTTCTGAAATTTTTTTTTTAGGTTGGGTATATGCTCAAAATTTTTTAGTCCAATTTTTAGAGCATTTTGACATGATTTTTGGGAGTTATGAGTTTTTCTTTATTTTTCATAAAATTTTGTTTCTGATCGCAAATCAGTGAATTATTTTAAACAACTTACATTTTTAGAAAGGTTTTTCAATTTTTCTGGGGGTTCTTTCTTTGTGTTTTGAATTTTGAAGTTTTATTAAGGATAAAAAACTCGATTTGATAAATTTGGCCTATTTTGACAAAATTGATCTCTAGAGCACAAATGAAGAGATTTTTTAAAATTTCTTACATTTTTGGAAAGCTCTCTAATTTTTAACAGAGGTCTCTTATTTTCATTTTTATTTTTGGATACCAAATCATAGCAAACAAGTCCAATCTTGTTGACTAGGTCAAAATCAAAGAGTAAAAATGAGAGCATTTGTGATTAACTTGCACTTTCTTTGCATGCACTTGGTCGGAAGATAAATTGGATTTTTGAGGCAACTCACCACTTTTTATTACAAAATTTTATGCTATTTCACACTAACTTTTGGTGCTAACAAGTTGTGATTATAGGTTGCCATCCTTATGAAAAAAAAAAATTGAAACATTTCATAAAAAGAATGCATGTCAAAGCTTCAAATGCGCAAGGGCTACTAACATTGTTTGCAGGGCTGTCCAATGCATAAAAACTCAATTTTTCTTATTCTTTACTTTGACATGTGCAGCATATACTAGTTGTTTATTTTTAAGCACATTAAAACTTACAATTGAGATCTTTTGGTGATAGGAGAGTATGCTCTTCACCCTTGTGGTGAATTAGAAATCTTGACTTACCATTTGATTTCAAGAGTAAGAGGCAACTGAATATTTTTGGCGTGTTTGAGAGAAAATGATTAGAATAGGAGAGTATGCTCTTCACCCTTATGGTGAATCAGAAATTTTGACTTCCAAAAGTTGATCCACTCTTTGTGTAGTTAGAATCCTTTAGAGGGCCTGCTCTCGGACAACCTGAGAGGAACGACCCAAGTGGGGACAAGCCGATTACCTAGCTCTTCCAACCCACTATAAACTCAAGGCTACCAAGGACACAAAGCCTTGGTAGACGTAGTGTTTATCTTCACCTAGTGTGATCGCTTATGGGATTTCAACCATAGGGAGATCACTAGGCAAGAATGCTTAAGGTACTCTTGTGATCGCAAGATCGGTTACTCATTGCAAGGTGAGGTGTCCCATAATTGGGAGCAAGAGGAACACTATGAACGCTAGCCCTATCTAAACACCCTAAGTTAGTAACTACCCTTTTTTAGCCGCTCAACTTCTTGGTGCAAGGATCGATCCTAGTGGACTACCTGGATCACCCCAAGATTTTACACTCACCATATGTGTTCCCTTGGTTATGCTTATGGCATTTCTATGACAAAGCCAATATCTCTTGTGGGCAACCACTTGGTGTGAGGCAAAGGAGCATCAAGTGTGGGCCAATTTGTTGAGTAATGAACCATGACTTCTAGGTAGATAGTGCTTGATGTGTTCTCAAATGTGGTATACCAGTGAAAATCTTTTGAACATACACATGACGATAGTTCTAGGGATTTCTTTTAAGACCTCACATATGCTTGTATCATTCAAGGTTGCTTTGTCCCTTGCTTGATTGTTTGAAGACTACTTCATGTGTCACTATCTTGCTTGGAAAGAAATTTTTTTTTGAATATCAAACTTGCTATGCTATTAACTATTGTCAAACTTTGTCAACAAAGTCAAAGCATCAAGACATAACATTTTTTCTTGTGTTGCTTGCTAAGGGGAGTCTCATCATTTGACTTCGATCTGCTATGTCTCTAGTTCTGGAACATGCTTAAAGTGGCTCTTTGGTCTTAGTGCTCTTGGTTTTTTTGTCTTCATGGTCTATGTTCACTTGCTAGTTATCCTTTTGCTGAAATGGTTGCCTTGATTTCTTGACTACACTCTTGGGTTGGAGAGTTGTTCACTTGTCACCCTGCTTGCTCTATGTATTTGGCTATTTGGGCATCTTGCCTAGCTATTGACTTGAGTCATTCATGTCATAAATTTCTTGGACATATTGTTTGACAAGTCGCTTTAATCTCTCTCTAATATCTTGGCAAGTGAACACTCTACCTCCTATAGTTTCAACATCAAGTTATCTTCTAGATTATTTTATGCTTGGCTTTGCATCTAAAACTATGGGATCTAAACCTTATGCTACCAAACTTCAACCAAATCTAGATGATCATGATATCCTCCATGTCACTAAAGAGTTTCAAGATCTATATGCACAATACAAAGAACTAAAAGAGACAAATGATCTTTCTTACCTTCATCTCTCTAAGCGCATGATAGAAATGAAGTCTAAACTTGAGAAAAGGTTAGAGGAGAAGATTGCATCATTACATGAATCTTCCTTAAGGTCTTTAGATGCATGTGAGTCACCTTCTTTGAGGTCATCCTCTTCTTCTAGGTCTACATGCTCTACTTCAAGACATCAAATGTCTTCATCTTCTAGATCTGAAGACCTCTTTAGAGAACAAGCAAGTGATACCTCCTTTGAGCCTATGCTAAAATTTCATGATGGACCTATCTTTGACGAAGATAATAATGAAGACATGAATGAATGCTATTCACTTGAGAAACAACAAGAAGATCCTAGACACATTTTTGAGAGACTTTTACTCCCTTGGAACACTCTTATGATGACATTTTGCAAACACTTCTTGAAACTAAGCTCATCATGTTGCCTAAGTCTAGCTCCTATGGAAATCCATTCTTGGATACCTATTGTGCCTATCATCAATCTAATGACCATGCTACTTATGATTGTATAGAGCTGAAACATAAAATCCAAGATCTCATTGATGATGAGATTGTTGATCTTGGAACCTCTAGTGACTCATGTGCTGAGGATACTTCTCTTGAGAAAGATCATATTAATGAACCTATGTCTAGTGATGGTTTCCTTGATACCTCCACTTCTTCTAACACTCGTGCATCTCCCAACACCTCAAAGCTTTCCAACATGCCTCCATCAAATAAAGAACCTAATGCTTTCCAAATTGACTACGTGTATCCTCAAGGGCTATCTCTAAAAGAAACTCAAGCTAACCTTCACTTGGCTGCAAACCTTTTCCATGCTACTAAACTTAAACATCCTCAACCTTCATGCAATACTATACCTAATCCAAGCACTACTCCATTCACTCTTCATTCTCCCTTGTCCTTAGAAGTGGCTCCATGTCAAGAGGACTCTCAAAAAGAAAAAGCTGTAAATTTCAAGAAAGATCAAGATCAAGCACCCTTTCATCTTTTTCAAGATTTTCCCCCTCCATATCCTATAACTTGTCCACCTTCTAAGTATGATGAAGATACCACTTCCATTATCTCCCTTGAGCTTACTGAAAATTATGAGAAAAGTTCTCTTCATATGCTATCTAAAGCTACTTGTCAAGATCAAAGCGTCCCCTCATGTTCTACTTCTCCACATCCACTTCAAAATTGTGCTCAAGCTTCAAGTGCTACTATTAAAAATTTTGTTCCTATCAAAGGTACTCATGAGTCTATTGATGGCTTTGACCATGTTTCTCATTCTAAAGATGTTGATATCCCTTCCCACTATCCCTTTGCATCTTCTAAATCTATCCTTGGTCCATATCCATCTAAGCTAAAGCATTCAAACCTTCCATCCATATTGGGGCCTTATGTTCCTCCATCTCCTACATTCACTCCTAGCTCATTCCCTAGCTCTCCTATAATACCTCAAGATCAACAAAGACACTCATCCTTGATGACTTTTCACCCATCTATACATCTAAACAAGTCATATCATCCTTATTCATCCACAAATCCCAAGTCCTTTGGAAGTGAGAATAAACATAAGAATCCATTGAAAAAGAAAGATCACTATGTCCCATCTAATCGACATGTGAATGCTAAGAAGGAGAATGCACAAAAAAGACCACAAAGGTCCACTATTAAGAGAGCTAAATCAAAGCAAATATGGGTTCCTAAATCCATCATTATACAAATGCACTCTCAAGCACCCAAAGAACGAGGAAAATCTAAAGCTATGTGGATTCCCAAGTCTCTTTTAAAAGACTTGAATATTAAAAATATTTCAAAGTTGACATTCAAGCTTCCAAAGGCTTCCATTCCATCTTCTTCCAAAAATCTTCCTAAAATTATTCCAAAACCTTCCACTCCACTTTTTTCCAAATCTCTTCTACCAGCTCATACATTTAAATCTCAAGCTATTTCATCCATGATTCCTCCATCATTCCAATACCCTTCAAGGTGTGTGTTAATGTTGATCTTGTCCAATATTTCAGCTACCCTCATGAAATTCTCTAAATCTTACACTTACTTTCTATACATGAACTCTTATCCTCAATATATTCTTCCTACTACCATTTCTCTTTCATCACCCTATCAACATCTTTGAGCATACCTTTCTATGGTCTTGGCTTATCATGACTTATCTTTTCTATAAGAGCATTATCTACATTCAAATAGCTTTAGCTCTTTCTAAAAATTCAAAAAAAAAAAAAATGAAGAAAAAATAGAAAAAATGAAAAAAAATGAAAATGTGCCTTGGTGAAAACCACTTCTTGTGGCACCTTGGTAGCAAAAGTAAAGAGAAATAAATCCATCCTATGGTGAAAACTACTTCTTGTGGCACCTTGGATAAGTACCATGATGAAAATCTGGCAAACAGGCATCATGCATAATTCTTCCATCATCCATCTATCCCCTCTTCTCTCTTTGATCTTGACAATGTTGAGCTATCTTTTCATATTGGCTATCTTATCCACCAGATTTTCTATTGTGCTCTCCCATTCACTCATAGCCTCTATCTTGAGCTTTATTCTTATTACTCTATCCCATTGCTATACTATCTAGTTGACCCCTTGATCTTGATCATAATAAATGAAACATGGTTCTCATAGGTCTCTTGACATGGCTACTCTTTTGGACTACATGCTTTCATGCTATCTTAATCATTAGCTTCCATCGCTTATCTTATATGTTATCACACTTGTTGGCTTCATTTCTTATCCTACATGCTATCTTTCTCATTACTTCCATTGGTTATCCAAAATATGCTTCATATGACTATTTCACCTCTTTCCCTAGCTTGGGTACTCTTGAGGAGTCAATCCTTGAGGATCACTTTCACTTGCTTCATACTCTTTTTTCATCCATCTTTGCTTATCCACTGGCTCGTTGCTCCATCATATCCTATACCTTGCTAGACATTGGGAGAAAATGATGTGATCTTGCTTGAGAACTAGTGATATCTAAAACCTTCTAAAAAAATCCAAAAAATCATATATGATCCTGAAAAAAATCCTAAAAATAAAAAAATGTCTTGAAAAAAGATCATCTTAGTGAAAACCTAGCAATAGGCACTTTGATGTATCACCAAAAAAAAAAAAAATCTGTCAAAGTGGTGAAAACCTGGAAATAGGCACTACTTGAAACCCTCGCACCTATGTCTATCAGTCTCAATCATCCACTTCCCTACACATTTCTTGGCTTGGAATTGTTTCTTTTCCTCATCTTGGGGGCATAGCTACTTAGCCTATTGAGTTATTCTTGTGCATTAGGGTTTCTTTGACAACTCACAAAATAGTGTTTCTCAACACTTCCCCCACTTTGACATCAAGTGTTTTTCAACACTTTATAGATAGTTTACCTACGGTCTCCGATGTCGTGATATTTCTCACTATCAGAATCAAGTCTGGAAGAAATGGCCAAGTGACTTACACACACACACTTTAACACCTAAACGACTGAGCTATGCTGATCTTTATCTACTTTGTGTGCTGTCTATGATGATTTCTTTGCCAGGTGTTCCCTCCCTAATAGTCTTTCAAGGATGTCATTGACTAGAAGACTGGGGGCATGGGACATATTTTCTTGATTTCTGCTTGTGGGTATACTTTTGTTTGTCTATAGTGTTGTAAGCATTCATGCTTGTCCTATTCAACACTTTGACTTATAAATGTATCATCCTTAATTGTTTTGCAAGATCGCACTTAGGGTTTATCCTGGCGCTTATGCCTTGATATAGGTGTAATCTTGCAAAATTTAACTTAGGGAATCTAATCGTGTAGTTATCTTGACTTACATGTCTCTGATGCTTAGATTGGATTTCCACATACCTATCTAATATTGATCATATTCATATCCTCATAGTTATACTAGTGATGGTTGTATGATCTCATGATGTCCCTAATAAATGCTCAATGATGAAATTAAGAGTCTAAATGTTATGCGCTTCTTGCTGGTAAACCACTTTGCATATTAGCTTGCATTTTAGGTTCATTTTCTAGATTAGTCTTGCATTCTTACATATGGGGAGAGCTCTCTCTTCATCTTTTTTGTGGACATATCAACTAACTCCTTTCATATATTTCTTTACTTTCTTCTTGTTCATGTCTTTTCACCTTCTTAATCTTTCGCTTCATCTCTTTTCTATCTTGTCATCACATTATATAAAGTTTTGACCTCTTAAATAATTTTGATGTCCTAGATTCATTTTCGAGATCAAAATCCAAATTCGAGTTCATCTTGATGGTCAAAATTGTCTTTTAAAATTCTACTTTCTTCTGAGCAGTTAGCTGAGCTTTTGAGGTCTAATCTCTGAATCATCATTGGGGCATCTTCATTTCTTCATGTCTTCATCATTTCCATACTTCATATCTACTTAAATTCAATATTTCATGTCTAAAATCACCTTTCTACTCATTTCGACCTTATTTTTATGTTATATCCTTCAAGGTCAACTCTAGTCAAACTGGCGCATTTTATCAATTTTTTATATAGTCATTCTTGGGTTCTAATCATCTATCTGTCATCTTGGACATTGCTATATTCCAGTTTTCTCATGTCTAGCCAATTTTTGCATCCCCTTACCTCATTTCAATTTCGATCCCAAGGGGGCAGAAATACTCTATTGCTGATTGTTACAACTATCTATTTCTTAGGAGCATTTGTTTGACCTTATCACTTGCTCTCGATCTATTCGCTTTGCTAGATGTTAGAATTCTTTTCGGATCTTAACATCATCTTCTTAATTTTCAATACTACTGCTATCAGGCTGTGCATTCAGGACTTGCTATCTATTTCTGCATTTCATTCTTTGGAATCAGATATCTATATCTATCATCGCCTACTTGGCTTCGATTTTCTTTGACATAAAGTGTTCCCAGATCGATCATGCATTAGTCAAAGAGGGGCAAATGTAATCACCTAAAAATGGTCATCTAGACTATTAGCCCCCTTTTCAACATTTTGGCTAAATTAATTCAATCATTTACCTAGACCAAATTGCTAATAATCAATTTATTTGATTATAACCTATAGTTTGACTATGCTATCCTAAGTTCATTATTTGATTAAAAGAACATGTCCCCTTTTAATTAAATAAAAGACCCCATTCTTCTAACCCACTTAAAGTGCACACATAAAGTCCTTTTTCTATTTTACAATTAAAAGAAAAGGCTTGTGAGACTTTTTGTCTTATGTGACAAGTCAACTTATATTCTATTGGTTTATTTGTGTGTGCACATGGATCACTCCTCTTTTCAAATTCAACTGTTGATCATCCACCATCTTCATCTTGATCTCCAACGTCCGTACATCTTTAAAAGGGAGAGATCTTTCCCCTCAAAGAATCCTCATTTTGAATATTGTTATGCTGCAGGTTTTCTAACAGGTTTCTTTGGAGCTTTGTGGAGAACTTCTATTTCTTGTCTACATTCTCTCATCCATGGCATCATGGCATTCTAGCTTAGCTTAGCTTTCATTTTTACATGTAGCTTAATCTCACATAGCTTAATAATGGTATTGTAACACTCTCATACATGTTTTAGCATAGCTCCACTTTGCATCTCATTCTAGCTTAATTTTCATTTGCATTGCATTCTTGAGGAACTCTTTGAGACATTTGCATTCTTGCATCTTGTCTTTGGAACCTCCCATTGCATGGTTTACTAGCAAGAAGAGTATCTCTAAGGCTCATCTGAGAGCCTTCTTATTCTTGAAATATACTCTCTTGCACTCCGTGGATAGGGAGCTCTAAGCCGTCATTTGAACATTCCAACTCATGGAATCGTTTGGATAGAATGGTTTAGAGTGTGACACAAATCATGTGTACACATAGGAATTGAACCATCAATTTTGAGAACCAACATATTGGCAACTCTACTAGGGAGATATTCTCATAATTTAGTTTTTGTAGTTATCTAGAGGTTCAAGTTTTGTAGGTCAGAACAAAGAAGAAGAAATAATTTTTGTTCAAATTATACTCTACTCGAGAATAGTATATGATGAGATGGCCTTTTATAATAGAAAAGATGATTTTTTTTCATAGATTGGCAACCCAATGTATGATAAAATTGACTTTGACAATGATAATATAGAATAGTAACCTCTATATAGATGAAGTTCAACATTCTAACTACTTTAGAACTAAATATTAGGATTACATAGGTATTACTATTATAGAAAATCATTACAACAAACAAGATTGTGAGAAGAAAGAATGTAAGTTTGTATGCAAGAAACAATCTAAAGTTAGCGAACATAAGAAAAGAAGGCAAGACTCATAGGAGTTCAATGAACAAGGCTCACATGAGTTCAATGAATAATTTTGAGAACTAGAAGATTGACAACTCTATTGAGGAGAGTTTCTCACAATTTTGGTTGTGAATTTACCCAGAGTTTCAAGTTGTGCAAGTCAGAACAAAGAAAAAGTAAGAACTTTTAATTAAAGTACACTATTGGAGAGAAGAACCCATAAGATCCAATGTTAATTTTTTTAAAAAGAAGCTGGTAACTTTATTTAAAATATTTAGTGACTTTTTTCAAAACTCAGAGAAATAAAAGTTTCTATAATGGATACATTACAAAGAAAACCACTAATACCTAATGGTATCATTTGAACCATCATATATTAGAAAATTCATCTATAAATTAGATGGATTATGCTAAATTTTGATCAATGATGTACCATGGTTTTATGGAAGATGCCAATAATCAATAGTTAATCATCTAAATACATTCTATGCTTTTATAAATGAAAATTAGATATATAATGAAGGTAGTATAATGATAATTTTTGCTAGATCCTTGAGGGGGGTGCAAAGAATAAATAGGAAGATTTAGCTTTTAGGAGCATCTCATCATTGGTATAGCTAGAAAGATAGATTATTTATACTTTTAAGGATGATAACAAAAGAGATTAGTGTAATTCCCCACTTGAAGATCCTTGGAACAAAGATAAATAAAATGAAATACATTTTTTTAAGGTATCAAGCATGGATTCAAACAACATCAACATGCAAATGATCAAAAAATCACAATGTAAGACTTAACCGAACAATTCAAGCAATCAAAAATCTCCAAAAATTGCTATGTACCTATGCATTCATTAACCAACAATGAAAGTTAAATTGTCATGCCCAGATTGACAAGGCAAAACACAACCAACAAATTTTATTTTTTATTTTTCGAAACAATGAACTAAGGAATAACACATATAGACCTATACTTTGTTTTGAATATTCTATTGAACAATGGGGGTGTCTGGAATATAACAATTCATGTTTCTTTGGGAATATTAGAATGTTACAATTTGTTCATTTAGTTAGAGATAATTATTTCTAGTGATGTGGGAGAATCTTGTTTTGTTTAAGTTTTCAAGGGGATCCATTTAGTTTATAACATTTGTTGAAAATCTAACTATGACTTGATAGCTTGATGATGTTATCATTTCAAATTTCACTTCCAACCTTGAACTAAAAAATTACGCACTCATACATGTGAAGCACAAATTCTTTGTCAAAGTAGTCTTGCAATAACTCAAAAGTTGCAAATGTGTAGAATTGTATGTTGTTCTGAATGTTTCAATTTCTAGTCATCTTACCATATATATATATAATCTTAATTTATCACATTCCTTGCCCATTTTATTCCATTTTTCCCTATTTTGCATAGCTAACCTCCATTTTAAATAGATTCTTACACTCCTTCAATTATGCTTTAATCCTAATCGATATCCTATAAATTGGGTCGTTAATCTTATCGATATATAGATATTTGATTTAATTACTTGATATTTATTAGTTTATCAATGTTATTAGTATTATGATAAATTTAAATCAATTGTATTTAATAATTAAGTATTTTCCTAGACTATAGATAAGCTATGTTAGTTCTACATATGATATACTAGGTATTAAGTGATCTTAATAGATGTATTTAAAAAAATTTACTACTAGACTTATTTAATAATTATAACTAATGACCCTTGTTGATTAATCAACTAATTTAATTAGTGATTGATCTATGCTTTATCCCCCCCCACTAAACAACTCCCCATTCAGATAATTCAACACTTTATCCATGACAAGTACTTACTACTAAATAAACATCTCATATTTCTAATTATGTTTAAATAGCTTGCTAATCTTTTCCTATTTCTCTCTTTTTTTAACACTCATCTTACCACCTACCCTACTATCCTACTTTACCCTTCTCCATAAATAATATGACAAGATAAATACATCCTAATTATTGGGTTAGCAACTTTAAAACATAATTTATTACCTATATACCCACTTAATTTTTTTAACATGTAATCACACATGTTTAAACCCATCCTTGAACTACCCTTTACCCTTTTTATACTCCTAGGAAAATTCTCATGTCTTAGGGACACGTGCCCCCTCATTCCTCCTTCCAAGGCAATGTGACCTTGGTCCCATCACCTCCTTTTGTGCCTGAATGCAAGGATTGGACATCAAGTTTTAAATAAAGGTTAAGTTTATCCTTTCCAAGGTGGAAGGACTAATGTAAGTGGGAACTAACATATGTCAGTGAGAAGTCCCTTCCTCCAATGCCTAAATGGCTTCAACATGGGGGACATGCTCAGGAGGGTGAGTCCATAGTCTTTACCAATTTTTAAGCATTGCCTTTCCACCTTTTTGAAAGTTATGTACCTAGATTTGAGTCATAAGTCTTTTCTTGCTTAAATTTTATCTCATTTTTGTTGGGTGATGAATATGGGGTGGTCGGCTAGATAGTGATTCTTTTAGCATTTCTTTATTTGTTTTGTGCTTTATCAATATGCAAAGCCCTAAGTGGAGAGTAGTCTTTTCAAGGGTAATCGTATTCTGTCTTCCTTCATTATGTTTCATGTAGGTATATTTTTTTTTATAAAAAGGACAAGTACACTTAGGTCACCTCTAGGGTCATGTGACCATCTTGCAAACTTGCATTCATATTATTTTCCTTTGTAAGTTGTCACCAAACATGTTTAATAGGTTTATCTAGGAGTTAGGATCCTAGGGAATATTCTCTAGATTAATTTATTGGTCTATAATGGGGGAGTGGTATATTTTCCCACTTCCCATACAATTTCTAGAGAAGAATGCGCATCTACAATTTATGTTTTCTCTCATAGATTTTAGACCATGTATTATGCTAAAGCTAATTTTCTTCTATTTCTACTATGGAGTTTAGGGAACCACAATTATGGTATACCAATGGTTGATTCAACTTCCCTATCCCCTCTACTTACAAGATGCTATTAATCCTTACATCTATCAAATTTATGTATTAGGGTACTCAAATTTTAACTCTTTGTACACATTACACAAATTCAATTTTTTTAAGTGTGTTGAGGGATGAGAGGACTCATATACATGAATTTGTTTATACTATAACCATATTAAATCACTTCACCATGCATTCCTAAAAACCATTAAGTCTTGATATTATGCATAATAGAGAATCTTTAAATGAAGCCTCTTAAAATGCATTATTAGTCATTAAAATATCCTTTCCACATTAAGAATTCCATATTGTTTAGTTATTGATTGAATATGAAATCAAGGCAAGAATGATGAGTTAATCTACATAACTTCAATATGTTTTCCCCATGACATTAAATATTCTTCTACATGAATTGATCTCCTTTTTCCTATACAACTCTGGTAGTGCTATAATATTTCTCTTACAAAACAACCATATACAAGTTTCCAAACTTCACTTTACACATTTGCAACAATATACATGATGGGGAGTAAATCCTTTTCATATTACAATGAGAAAAATAAGGAAAACTTAACATCACAACACATTATGAGATGGCAAGGAATAGATTTATCTCTTCTCCAATACCTAGTTCATTAATATTGCCTAAGGGTGAAACCCTAATCTCTTCAAGGAATCCATCCTCACAATATTTGCAAAACAACACAGAAAGAAAAGAAACTAGGAACCATGGAGGTTCACCTCCCATCCTAGGCTTCTATGAAGCCACCCACTGAGTAGGGGAAACAAGTCTCAAATGGTTTACACTCAACCATGTTGCAATGCATGAAATAATCAATCTAACAATAAATTTACAAAACCCTCCAAGGTTTAACACAATGATTCACCATTGTAATCAAATGGGTGAAGGTAGGCTCTTCAAAGAGGAGAATGCCATATCCATAAATAAATATACATTTGCAATTGTAAAATTCCTCTTTAAGGCTATCAAATACATCCTTCTCATC
The DNA here is from genome assembly GCA_028749045.1 of Cupressus sempervirens. Lineage (NCBI taxonomy): Eukaryota > Viridiplantae > Streptophyta > Pinopsida > Cupressales > Cupressaceae > Cupressus > Cupressus sempervirens. Next base: position 316,868,839 of record CM053788.1, read on the forward strand.
ACATTAATAAACTTATACCTCCATAATACAAATTCCTCTTCAAGGCTATCAAACAAGGCATATGGCTTCAATGGAGCCCATTGTAATCACCTAAAAATGGTCATCTAGACTATTAGCCCCCTTCTTAGCATTTTGGCTAAATTAATTTAATCATTTATCTAGACCAAATTGCTAATAATCAATTTATTTGATTATAACCTATAGTTTGACTATGCTATCCTAAGTTCATTATTTGATTAAAAGAACATGTCCCCTTTTAATTAAATAAAAGACCCCATTCTTATAACCCACTTAAAGTGCACACATAAAGTCCTTTTTCTATTTTGCAATTAAAAGAAAAGGCTTTGTGACTTTTGTCTTATATGACAAGTCAACTTATATTCTATTGGTTGATTTGTGTGTGCACATGGATCACTCCTCTTTTCAAATTCCACCGTTGATCATCCACCATCTTCATCTTGATCTCTACCATCCATACATCTTTAAAAGGGAGAGAGCTTTCCCCCTCAATCAATCCATCTTTTGAATATTGTTATGCTGCAGGTTTTCTAACAGGTTTCTTTGGAGCTTTGTGGAGAACTTCTATTTCTTGTCTACATTCTCTCATACCATAGCATTTTAGCTTAGATTCATGTTGCATGTTAGTTTAGCTTCTATTTTGCAATAATCTATCTCACATAGCTTAATATAATGGTATTGTAACACTCTCATCCATGCTTAGAATAGCTGCACATTTCATATTCATTCTAGTTTAATCTTTATTTGCATTGCATCCTTGAGGAACTCCTTGGGACATTTGCATTCTTGCATCTTGTCTTTGGAACCTCCCATTGCATGGTTTAATAGCAAGAAGAGTATCTCTAAGGCTCATCTGAGAGCCTTATTATTCTTGAAATATACTCTCTTGCACTCCGTGGATAGGGAGCTCTAAGCCGGCATCCAAGCATTCCGAACTCATGGAATCGTTTGGATAGAATGGTTTAGAGTGGGACACTTTCGAGTGTACATTTTTGGCGCCCACCGTGTCCCAAGTACACTCGAAAGTGTCCCACTCTAAACCCTTCTATCCAAACGATTCCATGAGATTGGAATGTTTAGATGCCGGCTTAGAGCTCCCTATCCACGGAGTGCAAGAGAGTATATTTTAAGAATAATAAGGCTCTCAGATGAGCCTTAGAGATACTCTTCTTGCTAGTAAACCATGCAATGGGAGGTTCCAAAGACAAGATGCAAGAATGCAAATGTCCCAAGGAGTTCCTCAAGAACGCAATGCAACTAAAGATTAAACTAGAATGAATATGAAAAATGCAGCTATTCTAAGCATGGATGAGAGTGTTACAATACCATTAATAAGCTATGTGAGATAGATTATTGAAAAATAAAAGCTAAACTAACATGCAACATGAATCTAAGCTAAAATTCTATGGTATGAGAGAATGTAGACAAGAAATAGAAGTTCTCCACAAAGCTCCAAAGAAACCTGTTAGAAAACTTGCAGCATAACAATATTCAAAAGATGGATGGATTGAAGGGGAAAGCTCTCTCCCTTTTAAAGATGTATGGACGGTAGAGATCAAGATGAAGATGGTGGATGATCAACGGTGGAATTTGAAAAGAGGAGTGATCCATGTGCACACACAAATCAACCAATAGAATATAAGTTGACTTGTCATATAAGACAAAAGTCACAAAGCCTTTTCTTTTAATTGCAAAATAGAAAAAAGACTTTATGTGTGCACTTTAAGTGGGTTAGAAGAATGGGGTCTTTTATTTAATTAAAAGGGGACATGTTCTTTTAATCAAATAATGAACTTAGGATAGCATAGTCAAACTATAGGTTATAATCAAATAAATTGATTATTAGCAATTTGGTCTAGATAAATGATTAAATTAATTTAGCCAAAATGCTGAGAAGGGGGCTAATAGTCTAGATGACCATTTTTAGGTGATTACATTTGCCCCTCTTTGACTAATGTGTGATCGATCTGGGAACACATTATGTCAAAGAAAATAGAAAGCCAAGTAGGCGGTGATAGATATAGATATCTGATTTTGAAGAACGAAATGTAGAAAAAGATAGCAAGTCCTAAATGTACAGCCTGATAGCGGTAGTACTAAACACTAGGAAGATGATGTTAGAATTCAAGAAGAATGCTAACACTTAGCAAAGTAGATAGATTGAGAACAAGTGAGAAGATCAAACAAATGCTCCTAAGAAATAGATAGTTGTAACAATCAGCAATAGAGTATTTCTGCCCCCTCGGGATCGAAATTGAAATGAGGTAAGGGGATGCAAAAACTGGCTAGAAATGAGAAAATTAGAATATAGCAATGTCCAAGATGATAGATAGATGATTAGAACCCAAGAATGACTATATAAAAAAATTGATAAAATGCCCCAGTTTGACTAGAGTGGACCTTAAAGGATATAGCATAAAAATTAGGTCAAAATGAGTAGAAAGGTGATTTTAGACATGAAACAATGAATTGAAGTAGATATGAAGCATAGAAATGATGAAGACATGAAGAAATGAAGATGCCCCAGTGATGATTCAGAGATTAGACCTCAAAAGGTCAGCTAACTGCTTAGAAGAAAGTAGAATTTTCAAAGACAATTTTGACCATCAAGATGAACTCAAATTTGGATTTCGATCCCGAAAATGAATCTAGGACGTTGAAATTATTTAAGAGGTCAAAACTTTATATAATGTGATGACAAGATAGAAAAGAGATGAAGCGAAAGATTAAGAAGGTGAAAAGACATGAACAAGAAGAAAGTAAAGAAATATATGAAAGGAGTTAGCTGATATGTCCACAAAAAGATGAAGAGAGAGCTCTCCCCATATGCAAGAATGCAAGACTAAGCTAGAAAATGAACCTAAAATGCAAGCTAATATGCAAAGTGGTTTACCAGCAAGAAGCGCATAACATTTAGACTCTTAATTTCATCATTGAGCATTTATTAGGGACATCATGAGATCATACAACCATCACTAGTATAACTATGAGGATATGAATATGATCGATATCAGATAGGTATGTGAAAATCCAATGTAAGCATCAGAGACATGTAAGTCAAGATAACTACACGATTAGATTCCCTAAGTTTAATTTAGCAAGATTACACCTATATCAAGGCATAAGTGCCCGGATAAACCCTGAGTGCAGTCTTGCAAAATAGTCAAGGATGATACATTTGTAAGTCAACGTGTTGAATAGGACCAGCATAAATGCTTACAACACTATAGAAAAACAAAAGTATACCCACAAGTAGAAATCAAGAAAATATTTCCCATGCCCCCAGTCTTCTAGTCAATGACATCCTTGAAAGACTATTAGGGAGGGAATACATGGCAAAGAAATCATCATAGACAGCACACAAAGTAGATAAATGTCAGCATAGCTCAGTCGTTTAAGTGTTAAAGTGCATGTGTGTAAGTCACTTGGCCATTTCTTCCAGACTCAATTCTGATAGTGAGAAATATCACGACATCGGAGACCGTAGGTAAACTATCTGAAAAGTGTTGAAAAACACTTGATGTCAAAGTGGGGGAAGTGTTGAGAAACACTATTTTGTGAGTTGTCAAAGAAACCCTAATGCACAAGAATACCTCAATAGGCTAAGTAGCTATGCCCCCAAGATGAGGACAAGAAACAATTCCAAGCTAGGAAATGTGTAGCAAAGTGGATGATTGAGATTGATAGACATAGGTGCAAGGGTTTCAAGTAGCGCCTTTTTCCAGGTTTTCACCACTTTGACAGCTTTTTTCAGGACTTTTTTCAAAAAAAAAAAAATTTGGGTGATACATCAAAGTGAGGTTTTCACTAAGATGATCATTTTTTCAAGACATTTTTTGATTTTTAGGATTTTTACAGCATCATATATGATTTTTTGGATTTTTTTAAGAATAATTTAGAGATCACTAGTTCTCAAGCAAGATCACATCATTTTCTCCCAATTTCTAGCAAGGTATAGGACACGATGGAGAAACAATCTGAAATCTTAAAAATCAGAAAATGTCCTGAAAAAATGATCATCTTAGTGAAAACCTCACTTTGATGTATCACCAAAAAAAAAAAAAAAAAAAAAAGCTGTCAAAGTGGTGAAAACCTGGAAACAGGCGCTACTTGAAACCCTTGCACCTATGTCTATCAGTCTCAATCATCCACTTCGCTACACATTTCCTGGCTTGGAATTGTTTCTTGTCCTCATCTTGGGGGCATAGCTACTTAGCCTATTGAGGTATTCTTGTGCATTAGGGTTTCTTTGACAACTCACAAAATAGTGTTTCTCAACACTTCCCCCACCTTGACATCAAGTGTTTTTCAACACTTTTCAGATAGTTTACCTACAGTCTCCGATGTTGCAATATTTCTCACTATCAGAATCAAGTTTTGAAGAAATGGCCAAGTGACTTGCACACACACACTTTAACACTTAAACGACTGAGCTATGCTGACATTTATCTACTTTGTGTGTTGTCTATGATGATTTCTTTGCCAGGTGTTCCCTCCCTAATAGTCTTTCAAGGATGTCATTGACTAGAAGACTGGGGGCATGGGACATATTTTCTTTATTTCTGCTTGTGGGTATACTTTTTTTTGTCTATAGTGTTGTAAGCATTCATGCTTGTCCTATTCAACACTTTGACTTATAAATGTATCATCCTTGATTGTTTTGCAAGACCGCACTCAAGATTTATCCTGGCGCTTATGCCTTGATACAGGTGTAATCTTGCTAAATTAAACTTAGGGAATCTAATCGTGTAGTTATCTTGACTTACATGTCTCTGATGCTTAGATTGGATTTCCACATACCTATCTAATATCAATCATATTCATATCCTCATAGTTATACTAGTGATGGTTGTATGATCTCATGATGTCCCTAATAAATGCTCAATGATGAAATTAAGAGTCTAAATGTTATGCACTTCTTGTTGGTAAACCACTTTGCATATTAGCTTGCATTTTAGGTTCATTTTCTAGCTTAGTCTTGCATTCTTGCATATGGGGAGAGCTCTCTCTTCATCTTTTCATGGACATATCGGCTAACTCCTTTCATATATTTCTTTACTTTCTTCTTGTTCATGTCTTTTCACCTTCTTAATCTTTCGCTTCATCTCTTTTCTATCTTGTCATCACATTATATAAATTTTTGACCTCTTAAATAATTTTGACGTCCTAGATTCATTTTCGGGATCAAAATCCAAATTCGAGTTCATCTTGATGGTCAAAATTGTCTTTTAAAATTCTACTTTCTTTTGAGCAGTTAGCTGACCTTTTGAGGTCTAATCTCTGAATCATCACTGGGGCATCTTCATTTCTTCATGTCTTCATCATTTCCATACTTTATATCTACTTAAATTCACTGTTTCACATCTAAATCATCTTTCTACTAGATTTGACCTAATTTTATGCTATATCCTTCAAGGTCAACTCTAGTCAAACTGGGGCATTTTATCAGTTTCTTATAGTCATTCTTGGGCTCTAATCATTTATCTGTCATTTTGGACATTGCTATATTCTAATTTTCTCATGTCTAGCCAGTTTCTGTATCCCCTTACCTCATTTCAATTTCGATCCTGAGGGGGCAGAAATACTCTATTGTTGATTGTTACAGCTATCTATTTCTTAGGAGCATTTGTTTGACCTTATCACTTGCTCTTGATCTATTCGCTTTGCTAGGTGTTAAAATTCTTCTTGAATTCTAACATCATCTCTTCCTAGTGTTCAGTACTACTGCTATCAGGCTGTGCATTCAGGACTTGCTATCTTTTTCTACATTTCGTTCTTCAAAATCAAATATCTATATCTATCACTGCCTACTTGGCTTTCTATTTTCTTTGACATAATGTGTTCCCAGATCGATCACACATTAGTCAAAGAGGGGCAAATGTAATCACCTAAAAATGGTCATCTAGACTATTAGCCCCCTTCTCAACATTTTGGCTAAATTAATTTAATCATTTATCTAGACCAAATTGCTAATAATCAATTTATTTGATTATAACCTATAGTTTGACTATGCTATCCTAAGTTCATTATTTGATTAAAAGAACATGTCCCCTTTTAATTAAATAAAAGACCCCATTCTTATAACCCACTTAAAGTGCACACATAAAGTCCTTTTTCTATTTTGCAATTAAAAGAAAAGGCTTTGTGACTTTTGTCTTATATGACAAGTCAACTTATATTCTATTGGTTGATTTGTGTGTGCACATGGATCACTCCTCTTTTCAAATTCCACCGTTGATCATCCACCATCTTCATCTTGATCTCTACCATCCATACATCTTTAAAAGGGAGAGAGCTTTCCCCCTCAATCAATCCATCTTTTGAATATTGGTATGCTGCAGGTTTTCTAACAGGTTTCTTTGGAGCTTTGTGGAGAACTTCTATTTCTTGTCTACATTCTCTCATACCATAGCATTTTAGCTTAGATTCATGTTGCATGTTAGTTTAGCTTCTATTTTTCAATAATCTATCTCACATAGCTTAATATAATGGTATTGTAACACTCTCATCCATGCTTAGAATAGCTGCACTTTTCATATTCATTCTAGTTTAATCTTTATTTGCATTGCATCCTTGAGGAACTCCTTGGGACATTTGCATTCTTGCATCTTGTCTTTGGAACCTCCCATTGCATGGTTTACTAGCAAGAAGAGTATCTCTAAGGCTCATCTGAGAGCCTTATTATTCTTGAAATATACTCTCTTGCACTCCATGGATAGGGAGCTCTAAGCCGGCATCCAAGAATTCCGAACTCATGGAATCGTTTGGATAGAATGGTTTAGAGTGGGACACTTTCGAGTGTACACCCATACTCCATGAACAACAAAAATAACCCTCTCCAAGAGGAGAATCTCTCAACTTCAATGTTGAGCCCAACTAACCCCTTCATCCAAGGCTCCTCTTCCCTCCCAAGGGTGAGTGAAGCCTTCACACCCATGAAAAAATTCAACATTCAAAACAAAGAGAGCAATGAAGAAAACCAAGAAAATATGTGAAACAAATTACACTATCACAATACAACACAAAGAATCCATGATTCCATAACAACATTTCATACTTGTAGATTCATTATGCAATGCTAAAATAAAATGTTCATGGTTTGAGCACCTACCTTGATCCAAGCTAATGGAAATTCTAGTTGATGAAGAGCTCCCTTAGCCTCCCTCCAAAAGCCTAACTATCTCTAAACTTAGAGAGTGGGTGAACACCCCACTAGTTTGTCCAAGACTCCCTAAAAGGCTTTCCCACTAACTATTTTTGGAAAAAAAATCAAGCCACTCCCTCTTATAGAATTGTCTCCCCTAAGTTTTCTATATTTGACTTAGTGGGAACATAGAAAAAAACTCATGTGACAACTCCATTTTCGAATCGATGGAAGAATGCATGGGTAAATGCCCCCCCTAGGCTATTTAGACATCAACTTGATCAAAATTAGGTTCCTAACATGTTATACTATCATATGAGTGACTTATTTTCACACCAAAGGCACTTTGGGACCACCAAAAAACCCTCAAGTCTAATTTTGAATTTCCCTTGATTGTGACCCATCCTATCCCTTTTCAATTGGGTTTACTTAGCTATTAAAAAGTTAATTAGTTTTAGGATAAAATGCTACCATAACCAAAACCCTAGGTGACATGTCATTAACACACTAAAAAGCACAAGTGTCAAGTGACACATAAAAGCACATTTCACATCATCATGACATATCCCTAATTCATCTTTGAGATTAAAAATTTCACACAAAATCAAGTTACATTTATGAAATAAAATACATCACAAGGAGGCTTTTGAATCTTCCAAAGATTCACCTTGGCTATATCGTGTTCACATAAGTTTGGAACTTGTTTCCCCCAAAGATTTCCATGGTTCCACTTCTTATACACTAAACTTGAGCATCAGTAGTTTAAGGAGGTCATATAAAATACACATTATAAATGCATACAAATTCAAATGTTATGTAATCCATATTAACATAATTCAATGGAATTCCTTTACCTAATTATTTCAAATAATACATTCAAAATGTTAAAATATCAAAGTCTACACATCAATTTTAACATACTTCAATTGTCATAATCAACTTTTATTTCTCAATCATTTTTATATACAGCTTTTGAAACATTAACATGTCAGAATCTACATATCAACATTTATTTTCAAATCAAATGATCCAACTAACATTTTGAACCACATCCTAATCCATTTCCTATAAAAATGACAAAATGTTGGGTCTATATTTCTTAATTAGCCAACATGAAAATTAGTTTTGATTACATACCTTAGGTTGAGACCACCAAAATGTAATCATCACCACTAGTATACTTGATTCCATTAAATATGGTTTGATTACTAAAACTATCTTGTAATCATTATGAGATAGTACATGATAAGGCTTATGTCTCAAAAATCACTAATTTTTTTAGGGAATCAAGATGTTTTCATAATCATGTCTGAATAGGTTCAAAATCAGTCATTAGGTAAACCCATTATATCTACTAGTCAATATATTATATCTTCATCTTTATCATCATTCACTATTGCCTATCCACTCAATACTACTTGTACGACAAATTGACTTATTATATTTCCATCATGTCAATCTCTACTGAGTAGGCCTTATCTAAATGGATAAAAAAATTTGTCTATAATTATTATTAGTATTCACAAGGGTAGTTATTAATTCATCTTTTCACAAAGGTTGCCTAGACAACTATCCTAATAAAGTGTAACATACTATGAACCCATCAGCCTAGTTTCTAAGTTATAACATCTCAAGTCTTTATTCCATAGGGTCTTAGCTTACCAACCTAGTAAAATTTCAAATATGATACTTATGAAAATAATGACTACAATATATATTAGTCTTAATAAGATCTTAGGTCCAACATTAATAAAAAGGATACCAATCATGACATGCCTAAATCTCATAACCTACTTATCATAATTCTATCATAAGGTGTAAGGTAATAGTCTATAATTCACACACCATGCATGAGAGATAAAGACATGACATCCCACCTCTTTATGCTTCCTAGTTTTGACTATATTCATGTTATTTATGGTTTATAATATGGTAGTGGGAAGGAGCCTTACATGAACAAACAAGAAAAACGTAATTTCCAAACTATCAAGACCTAGGAAGGTGCACAACCTAATAAGGTATCCAAAACACCTTCCAAAATACAAATGATAAGTTCAAAAGTACTTGTTGTTTGTTAGAGAAGGAAATCTCACAAAACTCATGTGATACTTTTCAAAAATCATGCAATACTTTATAGTATTGTACGATATTTTTCACTACTACCATGTGATACTTATTGCAACTACTATGTGATACTTTCTAGTATCACACAATATACTTTACTATTATTGTGTGATACTTTACCAGTATCACATGATACTTCTAACTACTATTTTGCTATACTTTCTAGTATCACATGATATTTTTCCCTATAACCGTGTGATACTTTTCTAGTATCACCCAATTTTGAACCAATGTCGCCCAAGTTTGCAAAGAAATGCCCAATGATCAATTTAGAAGGAAAATATAGATAGAACCTCCACACTGGGGAGTACTATAACCACCATAGTCAAGGAGTAAACTCTCAAAAGAATAAGGAAGATCAGTAACTCTAACATTTGAACCATAACATCTAATGTAAACACACAGAAAGAAACATCATATGGACATACATGTGAAGAAATAAACTATCTCAATAAATGGAAAAAAATCACAAGTGAAATATACTCTTCAACAGTACATAGAACTATGTGAACATCCAACTCTGGAACCAAACATGGAGAAAGGCCACCTATGTACATCAGTCCCTAGTAGTGGTATAGGTAGCTACATCTCCCAATCACATGGAACCCATAGGCCCACTCTCACCCTATTGATGGAGATAGTGATCCAACCAAAAATACATACAATATATTCATCCATGGCTAACACTCATGCCAAATAGTACAAAGGACTAAAACCAACATCATGAGACAATGCAATACAACTAGTCCTAGTTAGATGCTCTATGGGTCTACTATTTAGGGACTCTAATGGAGAGTAGGTCACTTGGGAATTCCAAGCTAAACATCATGTGGAAACTCTCCCTTAGGAGGCCATCACACTGTGTCCTTGGTAAACCTATACAAACACTCACCCTCAAAAAACCTATACAAGAATTCTCTTTTATTATCTTGGTTTTATTACCCATTAATTCATTTAGTTATCACTTATTTGAAACTTCTTCACATAAACCTTGTTAGGAATACAACCTAAGGTTATGAGAGAATCCCTTCCACTTGTCTACCCTACATACCCATGCTCATCACATGATGAGTGCCCATAGGCATTTTAGTTTCCCAACCCAATCCCAATGAACATAACTTGACCAAAAGAGACTAGGATTTTAGGTCTTGAAAGGACCCAAAAAGTGCATGATCATGTGCTTATGTGTGGGAACACCAACTACATGAAGATCATAAACAACAAGGGTTGGATGAGAAACAATAAAATATTCCAGTATAAAATCACTCCCCGAGTACATAGCCAAGAGTATAGATTCAACACAAATTTTGATACAAGAAGAATACATCTCTGGGTAGATTATATTCCTTATGGATAATCTAAGTCCATGACCAATATCAGTACCAAGAAACACCAAAGAAAACTAGGAAATAGTCGAATCAAGGCGAAGTAAAAACACTCAATAAACCAACATTGACAAAAATCAATGAAATTGAAAGCCTAATTCTAATCAATATAGAAACCATAGATATTAAATAAAATCTTGATTTTTAGTCTGTATGCAAAAATTACCAACATAAGGGTCCAAAGACCCCAAACCCCACACCAAAACCAAAAAAATGCTCATACACACGCAACTAGGTAGAGCCAACAGATAGGAATGAAAGGGAATACTAGTTCTCTCCCTCCTAACATTTCAATACTAGAAATAGACTCAGAAATATAGCTAAAACACAAAAATGGGAGAGCCCTACATCATAGCCAAAAGGGAAAAATAGGAATACTAGTTCTCTACCTCCTAACATTTTAGTACCAGAAATAAACTCAGAAATAGAACTAAAACACAAAAATGGGAGAGCCCTACATGATATCCAAAAGGGAAAAATAGGAATGCTCATAATAAAATAATTGCTTTGCAAAAACCACCAAAAGTCTCAAAAAATTGAGGTCTCCCTAAACTAGATCCAATGAGATCATTCTCATGATGATCTCATGCCCACAAATCTCACAATGAGTAGTGGAAAAAAACTCCTTAAGAGGATTCAAGATTTTTACTCTCCAATTTCCAATTTGAAAGTGAGAAATGAGGAATAACCCACTTTTTTGGGACATATATTCACTTGTAAAAGTAAAATATTAAAATAGGAAAATAGCTAGCTCACTAAAATAAATCCCTCTTTAATCTAGAATAAATTAAGTAATTCCAATTAAATGGAATTCAACTATGAAAAAGTTGCCAATAATTAAAATAACAAGATAAAAACCAAAAGTACCCTTAAATATTAAATCGTAATATCCTTTAATAATTTCTACAACAAAATATAGATATCTAAATGCATAGACATAATAATGGTCCCATCATAGATGTATATATATCTAGATTTACTAAATCACCATAGGGTTTAATTAAAAATTAAATGAGATAGGTCACCCATACGGGGATGACATTTGCTAGGTATAAATAGCCAGATCACTAACTCCATGTATCATTGCTAGGGATATAACTCCTACACACTAAAAAACAAAATCAAGTGCAATCACATATAATAATATAGTTGAATCAATAAATGAATTAAATCACATAATTAACCATTTATTTAGTTACATTAAAATAATCTATTTACATCACTCACTACATCATAAAACATCTCAAAACAAGAATGAAGTAAATATATGTACCGTAGTATCTAAAATCCAATAAGTCCACCATATAATCATAAACAGAGTATATGTCCAAATACAAAATAACTATATATCATCACAAAGCATCATGTCACATCAATAAGCATCATCATGCAGATGTGATCAAACTAAAAATATAGTGTCTATCATATGTGATACTAACAATCAAAATATAGTATTTGACCATCAAGTCATCTAAAATATCATGCAACATCAGTATCAAAATATCTCTTGAATCCAAAATATAACAAGGTATAGAATGCAAACATGAGAGGCACTTCATCCTCCCCCACTAAGCATAGGCTTACTCTTGGAAGCCTGCAAAAAGATAAGGGTGAAAATCTCTCAACCATGTAGCATCCTCCCAAGTAGCAGAAGTCTCATCATTCATGTCCCATTGGACCCTTACCTTCTCTAGATCCCAACCTCTAAGGGTCAACCTTTGATGTTGAAGGATACAAATGGGCTCCAAAAAAAGATTCATGTCCTCTACTTCCAAAGTATCCCAATTAAGTACATGGGTCACATTGGCAATATACTACCTTAAAATAGAAACATAAAAAGCATCATAGATACATGATAGGCTAGGTGACAATGCTAGTTGATAAGAAATAGGACCAATCCTCTCAAGGATCTCAAATAGTCAAAAAAAAATATAGTGCCAACTTAGAGCCCTTCCTATAATAGATGGGGCTTTGCTACGGATGCACTCTCAAAAACACCTAGTCACCAATTGAAAACTAATGATCCAAGCCATGGGCATCATCATACTTCTTCTACCTATCCTAAGTAGTAACAACCAAATGCTCTCTAATATGAAAAACCTGTTGCTTCATATCCTAAATAATATTTGGACCTAAAATTACTCAGTCCTCTAAATGATCCCAACTCAAAGGGCTATGACATGGTCTACCATACAAGGCCTAAAATGGTAGCATGGCAAGAGAACTATGGTACCCATTTTTATAGGAAAACTCCAAAAGGTACACATAGTTCTTCCACTTCACCTACCTATCCATCACATACATGTGAAGCATGTCTTCCAGAACTTGGTTCACTCTCTATGTCTGACCATTAGTAAATGGGTGGTATGCAAAACTAAAAGTGAGCTGTGAACCCAAAGCATGGTAGAGAGGTGTCCATTGTGATGAAGTAAACACTAGATATCTATCCAATATAATCTGGTGAGGGATTCCATGCAATCAAACAATGTCCTCCAAGAAAACATGCACTATAGAAGTTGTGTACTATGCTCTCATGGGTGAAAA